>JABBOT010000003.1:17513310-18113310 GCA_016165875.1 Acanthopleura granulata
CAGTATGATGCGCATTAATCATCAAGAACCTAAAGACTACAGTGTTCTCACCTGTCACTCAGGTTTGTGGAAGAACCAGCTTCCCTCATTTATCTTCTTATCCCAGGTATATGTAGACACCAGTAGTTTTAACATGATTGTCACTGCAATCTAAGAGCGCCTTTGACAAAACCTTCCCTTAAAAATCTTTCGTTAAATACGTTATTTGCATTTTCGTGAGCCTAACGGGATTAATTGGTTTTTGATAACGGATTGATTCGTTACCAGGAACGGATTAATCCATTAGATCAACGAAAATGCAATCCGTCATCCTTAAAATTAATGGATATAACGAAAGATGTTTTGAGGGTCGAATTTTTTTTTAAATTCCGAGATATTAATAAATGTGAGTTTGAAGTGAGAAGAAGTATATACTTTCTATACCGTAATGGTTTAAATCCTCGGACCAGAGCCATTGCTTGGATTCCTATACACGTAACTGTAGTAAATGTACATCGATGTGATTTTGCTCTAAATTTCCCTTGTATTATAGTGTTCAAAAAACATGATCAGAAAAACTCCCCACGCCTAGTATCCTATAGATTTCAGTCTGCAAGCTCATTCTAATGTTTATTGGTACATGTGTTTGCTTCGAATTTCACGACTGGGGCTTCTCCGTAGCCGTATTTCTCGGGTCTCCTCACAGCACCGCCGACGCCCAAACCAGGCACAATTTACTGACATCGGACCGACCCACACGACCCATATATTCACTCCTGCGACAAGAGAGACATGACAACAGGATTAAATGTATCGAAACCTGGCTAGACAAATGTTGATATTGATCTCAGTTCTCCCGTTTACGAGTCATGGTCGTTTTGGACTTCACACAAAGCCGAGTACACTGTCGCAGTTACCCTTTGAACTACTCAGTTAAAATCATTAATGGACATGCATATCAATGTGGCTACACTATATAATGTATCTTGCCAATTCATTGTGCCCATAAACGATTTCAATTGATTTAATTACCGGTAAATGTGAAAATCATTGTTTTATTCTACTTGCACAGGGACACTTGTCCTTTGGGGCTAAGTCGCTCATAATTATTCAGTATCATGCATGCAGAGAAAACCAACCAGCCGTTGTGCTTCGTACAAGAGATAATCTTGTAAAACTTTCATCCCGTCATAATGCCGGCCGCCGTCGCGTGAGAGAAATATCTCTGAGTGTGACGTAATACACCAATCAAATAAATAAATACTGTAAAACTTAAAATTTACCTTGGGTTTAAAGAACAACTCGACTCAAGAAGTTTCTGATAATTACAGAACCCGCAAAAAGACTACTCGGTATAACCCATGGACAAGCTTCCTAACGTAATCCATGGAAAAGCTTCCGGACACAACCCATGGACGAGGATCCTGACACAACCCATGGATGAGCTCCCTGGCACAATCCGCGGACGAGCTTCTTGACACGACCCGCGGACGAGCTTCTTGGTACGACCCGCGCACGAGCTCCCGGGCACGACCCGCGCACGAGCTCCCTGGCACGACGACCTGCGGACCAGCTTCCGGGCACGAACCGAAGACCAACTCCCGGGCACGAGCTTCCGGGCACGACCCGCGGCCGAGCTCCCTGTCGAGACCCGTCGACAGGCTCCCTGACACGACCCATAGACAGGCTCCCTGACACGACCCATAGACAGGTTCTCTGACAGAATACGCAGATAAGGTTTGATAATCCATCTGATACATTGCAAATCTTGCTCTAAAGTGTGATTTCTCCTTTCTTGTATTTCAACTAATACTAAGAAATTAAATGTCTTTATATACCAGTAATTTGTGTCTATTTTCAGCCTTTTTAGCGCATCTTTACATTAGAAAAAAAAAAACAGGCGCACATAAGCCCTTCCCTGTTACAGTGCTCCTTTCTTAATACTTGGATTTTCAAATGTTCTGATATTCCACTCATTCCTAAACACAACAAAACAACGAACAATCACATGATAAGAGGATCTTCTGTCTCTATATTAAAACATTTCAAGGTTTTTGACACACTCTACATGTACATGTATTTCACAGGATAAACAAAACCAAAACTTTGCATTCCTGAGGCTGGACCATGACTCAGACATCTTCAGTGTAGCAAACTTGTTCTAACAACCCCTACAGTAAATAACTAGAAACTGTTGATTGCACTTCCAGCTGACATTTGTATAACACCAAGTGCATACTTAATAAGAATAGTACACAACAAATAGAGAAAAATGCATAAAAAATAAAACAAAAATTGCAAAGATTTATAAAAGAGGTTTATATATGACAGGTCACTTTGACTGTGCTCTTTGTAGACTTACAGGTATTAAAAAATTCTACAACAAACAATAAATAACAGCTGTAATAAAATGCGATGTGCTGATTAGATTAAAATGACACTAAAGGTCTTGAACAATGATTTTATTCCTAACAATTCCTTCCCTATGATGTATGCTGGACAGTAATGTTGAGCTTCAATACATTCCAAACAAACGTGTACATTTGGCCACATTCAATAGGCAATAGGACACGCTACCATAATCTACACAATTTGTTCGTTTCCATTAAAATTTAATGGCGTTCACTGGCCCGCCACAATGGGAGGCAACTCTCACAAAACAGGCGCCCCCTCTACGTGCTTGAATAACAGTGTCAGTGATTCCAAGACTAACACAAGTGATCGTAAATAGGTGGCATTAGTATTGAAAGCCACAGAGCTCGGGTACTGGTGTTTGAAGAGTTGTAACGTTTGCTTCCCTTTGCAGAGGGCCAGAGTACCTCATTCCACGACACCATTCTTTGACATGACTCATAGAGGATTCACTAACGCATTCATCACGCAGGCACTGGTCCCTGCCGCATGGCTACACCATCCAGCATGTGTGCTGGGTAAGGGTGAATACCAACAACACCTCACTGACTAGTTCAATTAAATTAACTGTAGAGGTTTGTTTTTCAACAATTTTTCATATTCACCACTGTGTCAGGTAAATATCAGAAATTAATGAGCATAAGCCTTTAATTTTCAACGTCCAATTTAACTGAACACCTCACTGCTCAGTGATCTGGACTCTCTTGCTATGTGGCATGTACTTTTAAACTATGACAGTGATAATTTATGTCTGTGATTCTTCACCGTTTCCACAAGGTTACAAGGTGTTTATTTCAGTACATCCAAAGAGCATTACTCTGAGCAGGCTGACAAAGTGATACTTTTTTTTGAAGCTCTGAAATTTGCCAATTCAAAAGAAGCCTCCAAAACAAAGTTTAAAAAGGTGCAATAATTGCAATGAAAGTTATTGTTTCGCAAAGAAATAGGTTATGGAATTGGTGTTGCGGAGTTCACCTAAAGCATGGCCTACACGTACATGGATAATATCAGCACCCCTCTGTCCGATACATGTGACTCAATTGAGCAAAAGTCTCTATTAAGCAAAACATTTCATAACATCTGTAACTTGACAAGGGGAAAAAATGTTCATTATGCCAGGAGTACATGTACAGAATTAATAATCGATATTAAGACAAAACAGGCCTGTTCATAAAGCAGGCATGAACATAAAACAGTTCACAAAACAGATATGATCACAAAACAGGATTGTTCACAAAACAGCCATGTTCATAAAACACACTTCCTCATACTTTTGGTAAGTAGACCCGTCTCCTTACTGCCTCAGTTGTTCCAACTGAAAGCTTTTGATCAAAGCAGATCAAAATCAAATCCAAAATAGAATATGGTGTGGACTGCATAATAGGGCATAAACCTACTCTATACCCTATATTGTAAGGTATAAACAAAAGCATGACAACAATGGAGTGGGATCAAACAGATCATCATGATGCACAAGGCAGGCCAAATGATACAGGGTCAATATGCTTTAACATCAAGTGGGGGATCAGGCAAATCGGCATGAGGCTTGCCGAACAATACAAGATAACATGAGGTGTAGATCGAACAACAACCATTAAGTCAAGATGCGAGGCATTGAGCAAATCATGGTGATATTTGAGGTATGCCAAAAGATGCTGGGTCAGATTGCTTATAATCGACAGGTGGGGAATATCATCAGACACATCAGTACGAGGCTTGCCAAAAGATTCTGGGTCAGATTGCTTATAATCAAGAGGTGGGGGAATATCATCCGACACGTCAGCACGAGACTTGCCGAAAGATATTGGGTCAGATTGCTTATAATCCAGAGGTGAGGGAATATCATCCGACACGTCAGCACGAGACTTGCCAAAACATTCTGGGTCAGATTGCTTGTAATCCAGAGGTGAGGGAAAATCATCAGACATGTCAGCACAAGACTTGTCAAAAGATTCTGGGTCAGATTGCTTATAATCCAGAGGTGAGGGAATATCATCAGACACGTCAGTACGAGGCTTGCCAAAAGATTCTGGGTCAGATTGCTTATAATCAAGAGGTGGGGGAATATCATCCGACACGTCAGCACGAGACTTGCCGAAAGATATTGGGTCAGATTGCTTATAATCCAGAGGTGAGGGAATATCATCCGACACGTCAGCACGAGACTTGCCAAAACATTCTGGGTCAGATTGCTTATAATCCAGAGGTGAGGGAAAATCATCAGACATGTCAGCACAAGACTTGTCAAAAGATTCTGGGTCAGACTGCTTATAATCCAGAGGTGAGGGAATATCATCAGACATGTCAGCACGAGACTTGCCAAAAGATTCTGGGTCAGATTGCTTATAATGAAGAGGTGAGGGAATATCATCAGACATGTCAGCACGAGACTTGCCAAAAGATGCTGGGTCAGATTGCTTATAATCAACAGGTGGGGGAATATCATCAGACATGTCAGCACGAGACTTGCCAAAAGATTCTGGGTCAGATTGCTTATAATCCAGAGGTGAGCGAATATCATCCGACACGTCAGCACGAGACTTGCCAAAAGATATTGGGTCAGATTGCTTATAATCCAGAGGTGAGGGAATATCATCAGACATGTCAGCAGGAGACTTGTCAAATAGTACTGAGTTAAAATGACCCACATCAGTTGTGGGAGGAGGCAAATCATCCTGACGTGCACAGGCATGTAAAATGATACTGGGTCAATATGAGACGTAGATCGAACAACCAACTGAAATAAAGACATATTGAGAACTGCCAATATAATATATCAAAATATCATTTGAAAGTGTGGCTGAGGCAAATTATATGATACAAGGGACTTGCCCAATTATCCAAGGACAAAGATACCATGACAAGTCTGAACTGTTGTAACGTCATTACAGTACCCATTGTCTCCCTGAAGACTTATATGTACTAAACACCTACAAGTGCCTAGCCTAGATAATCATCAAGAGCACGGACAAAAGGTCATGCGGGACAAGAGGTATATAGCCTGTCAAATACCATATGCCATGAGATCTGAGCATTCACCATAAGGCTTCATTTTCAAACTTGTCAGTGACCACTACTTTAATGAATTGCAAAGCATCCCTGTATGCATATAAAGTTCAATAAAACCATAAAGAAGATGTGTGCATAAGAGCAATTCCCTGTGTGAACTAGGGATATACAAATGGCTAAATACACTTTTAGCACTTACAACATGATTGATGTATGAAATTTGATTTTGGCTTGAACAAAAATGGTCCTCAGGTCTGTATGCTTGAATACACACATGTAAGTAAATTTTTCTGGGTAAAATCATATTTTCTTTGCTGAAACTTTTGAAACTTTTGTGAAAAAATTGGGGAACACACGTGTTTGACCATGTTGTACTGAAGCATGTGTTGTATTGACGGGTGTTATAATGAGGCAGATCTGTTACCTGTATTACATACATTTATATACTAACATGTTTACATCACCATAATGTGAGTAAAACCCTCTTCACTGCAGTTATAAGAGACTTTCACACTAACATTCATCGCCTCGCTATGATGCAGTCTGTCCCCAGGGTCACAAAGCTCTCCTAACTCCTTACTTGTGGCATTATTCCTGACAAAAGTCATCACGGCATAAAACACCAATCAAATTAATAAATAAATAAAGGTCATAAAAGTCTTAGGCGTCTCTAAATTTTAACCTGTTTTTAAAAGAGCATTTTATTTTAACCATTTCAGCAAACACATTAAAACCATTTTGAAATTAAGACACGGTATGACATAATTTGAGGCAGCTTTGTGACCTGGGGCTGGGTATGCCTTTCCCGTTTTTCATCCCGTCTTCACAAAGATTCTTCTGAGCGGTCACTTGTTTCAGAATGCTGCCAAAATTAGTCACTACAACCGTAACCAGGGAGAGGAAAATATCTAAACAAATGGTTATTTCTTCATTTTGTAAAAAAAAGTTCACATAAGGTAGCATCTTTTTCTATCTGTGTAGTACTGGTGTTGGCATATCGATAGTTTCACAAGCCAATGATGGTATTAATCACCGCGTTCACTGGACAAGGGTTAATATACTCTGAGAGCACAGTGAGCTGCCTCTTCCAGCACTATGATCACTCTGGGTCAATGCTGGACTGACCATTATCATCTTGCAGCACCTGTACTAATAACCAGCTTTCATCGCTAAAGCAGGATTGAACGCTACGCTACACAGCTTGGGCCAGAATTACTTGACAGGCATAATGTCTGCCAATATTTCAATGCAATTCAGCAAAAGATAAATATTGTAAATGACCTAAAATTTCGCCCAGGAAAGTATCTTTTTTAGAGGCTGATAAATGTCATTAAATTTGTATTTGGTACTGAAACTTTCATTTTCCAGTAGGATATTACCTACCCTTCCAAACAAGCCACAAAACACCTTTCTATGACCTGTAGAACTCTCCCAATCATGCAAAAATGTGAAACTTCGTCACAGACAAAATTTTAGGTCATTCAGGGTAGTGTAAGATGATACATTTACATGTTTGAATTAAAACCAAAAGCCATGAGTATGTTAACAGTGAGTGAATGGGGGAATGGGAGAGGATGGGAAGCAGTAAAGTAGTATATGGTCAGAACACATACATAGGCCTTTCTGTACTGTTAGCAGTAAGGCCTATGCTAGAGATCATCACCACCTGAAGAGAACACGTACAACTCAAGTGTTCCCACCCCACTGGTTGCACAGCAGCTGCAGATCCTGCTGCAGCACACCTGCAACAGGAATGATGACTGAGGTTAGGATGCGGCATTCTTCCTCTGCATAGCCTGAGCTGCCTCCGTCTGCCGTATCCGCTCTTCCTTCCCAGGTATACTGCCCAGCTTCCCTTCCTGGTAGTCTGAGATAGCCTGAAGACAAATACTCATTCACATCACTTCTCAATTAAACATCTGTTCGAGAAGTGAACTATTTGCACTTATGAGACTTGCTGTGATCCAAATCAGGATCATGTACAGATTGTTGACACTGCCATGCCTGTTGTGATCAAAAATTCAGGGTAAAAAAGAGATGAGCATCATTATATAAGTACATGCACCCTGTCTCCAAATTGAAAAAAAAAGTATTTTTAGCTGTACACAAAGGCCACAAATAGATACATGTACTTTTGATTATCTGATATTTATTTACTTGCTTGGTGTAGTACACCGTACTCAGGAATAGCTCACTTATACAACGGGGTCGAGCATTATGGTGGGAGGAAACCGGGCAGAGCCCGGGGGAAACTAACGACCATCCGCAGGTTGCTGGCAGACCTTCCCACGTACGGCCAGAGAGGAAGCCAGGAATTGATGCATTAGTGGAAGCCTTCTGGGATTATATGATAAGAAATTAGTCAACCTTCATAAAAAGTGGCCCTGTAAGGTGGATGAATCAATCAGAACCACACAAATGTAGTAAACTTCAGGTGAAACATATCACTGTCAAAGAATTTAAGGTCAATCAGAAAATATGTTAATGTGCCAGACAGTAATGAATATTAAGTAGTTTGCGATAGTGGCCAATGGTGGCCTCCAGTAAAGAACAGCATGAAGTTAGCCTTGGTGTGTGTATCACAGGGACAGAGAGTTCTTGGGTGCTCTGAATACAGGAAGCAGAAGAGAAGGCTCCTTACATGTAGCCATACTGATCACAGGCTAGGAAAAAACTATTCGTCACCTTGTGTCATCAATGTCAGCTGTTTGAAATACTTTCTGTATTCAGCAACACAGCTTTGATAAAGCTAGTTACGGCTGATGTCCTGTGCTTTCTGCTTCACTGTGGTTGAAATATGGCAACCGTATGTGGATGGGAGACACAGCCAGTATCATATGCTACAATTCTGTTTTTGAAAAGTATTTAAGAAACAATTTAGCTCCTTATACCAAATACTTCACTGAATATTACCAATAGCTCTAACCGATCTAAAATTTCGTCCAACAAAAAGTGCATCTTTAAAGGCAAATAAATGTCATAAAATATTATTTGTGGTGATGAAACTCACATTTTACCAGTATGGTGTCATCTGGGCTTCCAAACACATCTCAAAACAACTTTCTAAAATCAATACAACTCTCAGAATCAAGAAAAATAACAAACTTAGTCATGCAGGAAAGGTCATTTTGGATAATATTTGCACAAATCTGCTCATTTAACTATTATATACCAGGGAAGGGTGTTTCATCACCTGATCTATCTCTTCCTGAGTATTCATCACAAACGGGCCGTATTTTACCACAGGTTCACCGATTGGCTGCCCAGCTATCAACAGGATGTGGCAATCTGAAGTCAGTAGCAACAACATGTATGTTAAACACATGTACCATACAGATGTTAATTTTTCAGTGAGAGAAGACATCCCAAACAGACAAATTGTCTGATATTGAAGTTGCACACTACCAGCCTTTCACATCTGACGCTGACCACAACAAGATTAACAACTTTTACACTGCTGCACAGTTGGGTACTCAAGGTCGCCACATATTTATATATTTGCTTTGTGTTTTATGCCGTACTCAATAACATTTCATTTATACAACGGCAGCCTATATTATGGTGCAGGAAAGGTTGCCACATATATTTAAAAACAAAGGTCACGAATCTCTAAGACTTTTCATGACCACAGGCTCTGGAGTGATTTGGGCAAAATTCCAACACAACTTCCCACAGCTGTATGAGATTCCTTAGCTTACCTTGTCCATTTTCTGCCTTCATCTGAAACTGCGTGCCTGTTTTACTGAGGACTCCCACCTGGCCCATGTGAGCAGGCTGGCTGTCATGGCCTAGAAAACCTGAAGTAGCAAATTGTTAGACAATCCACACATGCTCATATTCTGGTGTGTGGTCCTGGAAAAGTGAGCCACAGTGACAAGTGTGAAGGAATTCCTTAACTTCTGCATCTAATGAAACTGTCGGAAATCGTCAGTTTGATAATACACGTACAATGTACATAATTCTATATATCAGCCAGGGTGAATCAAGGAAAGAAAATCTGCCTGTCAAGCAAAATCATCTCTGTCCAAAGAATCAGCTTGTATCATGCATTATCTCTGATCAACAGATCAACAAATTCAAACATGCGGATACATCAACAACAGTCATCCCAGTGGATCTACAGCCTGCATCAATATTTTAGAATGGTTTTCATTGGCCAGTTCGATCTATCAAGATTACACCAGGCTGAGGCATCAAACCTGACCCGAGAAACTGGTTAATTCAACAAAACAAAAATACATGCTATCTCCTGTACAAATACTCCACCAGACTTTTTGTGAATGCTTACCGGCTCCTCTCCAAACATAGACAAATCCATTGTAAGACTCAGCTATCTCCTGTACAAAAACTTCACCAGACTTTATATGAATGCTTACCGGCTCCTCTCCAAACATAGACAAATCCATTGTAAGACTCAGCTATCTCCTGTATAAAAACTCCACCAGGCTTTACGTGAATGTCTAGGAACAAGATGGGTATCCTTGTCTCTATAACAGCTGATGCTCCTGTCAAAAACACAAACACAGCTTTGTTTAATATGGTATATAGTACAGGGGAACCCACATAATTGCACACCTGATAAACACAAATTCTTTGATGAAAGCATTCCCCAGTACAAAACCAAACTGTATTCAGTCTCATTGGTTTCACATCATATATTTGCAAATTGGTTATATGAAAAACACTGTTAATGGGAAGGCGTTGAGTCCTGTAGTTTGGGTTAATCTTCCAGTAATTGCATAAAATCACATTCTGAAAGACCCATCCGTGCACACAGGCCTTCTCAATGGGACATCATAGCGGCCGTCACGTCAGTCTGGCTAGAGTTATGAATGAATGAACTCCCACTGTGCCTGGCTTCATATGATGTTATGTACTGTGTCCAACTTAAAGTTTCTGAGGATTTCATAAACCATGTAAGCAAGGATTGTGTGTTGTAAAAAACTAACCAGTGATCCTTGTGAAAAAAAAAAAAGATGCGCTACCAAACATGATTTCCTTCTTCACGGGAATGGCAGCGTTGTGGGCTGTGGTGTTCGAAAAGAAAACCCTAAAGAGTCATCACATTGGCCTGAATTGGCTACTCTCCCATAGTTTAAACGTTTGAAAATCTGTATAAATGAAAGGCACAAGAGATCCATCTTCTTAACTAACCTCAAGTTTCAAGAAGGTATAGAATGTTGCGTTGTACATGTTGTGTAGACATGGGCCATCTCTGGCCATGAAAGTCAAGAGCCTTGAGGTCAATGACCCTGATAAATCTTGTATGAGATTTACATTATTTTTCTACTTTTAAAGTATTGTTGTGTTTAAAATTTACAAATAAAGCATGTTATTTGTGTAAGTGAAATCTCGACTTCAAGCATCGTTATTTTGAATCAGAATACATGTACCTAAATTATTTAAAGAAGCCTAAAGTCACTTTCACACTATGTGAATTGTTGTTTTGGCTAGCTGAATCCCAACAGGACAAACTCTATTTCATACAATTTGTAGCATTTGATTAAGAATGAATGGCTGTGCACACTTTATGATTATGTTGATTTTCAAGGTGTGACAAATAATCTTAAATGAACAAATCTTGGTGCGTAAACATCACTTCTTCAGAAGTATATCAGAGATAGTCTGCTAAAAGCAGGACAGAAATTTCTTTCTTGAGCATACCAACCATCTGTTACAGGTGGGGGCCTCTGTGGTTTAGTCGGTTACCGCATTAGCACAGCCCAATGACCCAGAAGCCTCCCACTAATGCGGTCGCTGTGAGATCAAGTCCAGCTTATACTGGCTTCCTCTCCAGTCGTACGTGGGAAGGTCTGCCAGCAACCTGCGCATGGTCGGGGGATTCCTCCGGGCTCTACCCTGTTTCCTCCCACCATAATGCTGGCCGCCGTCGTATAAATGAAATATTCTTGAGTATGGCGTAAAATAACAATCAAATAAATAAATCTCTTACAGACTCTTTGTATGGAAGTGAATTCTCAAAGGCATACACTATACATTTGATAGTTGTGACCAGCCACTAACTCCTCATGTAGGTAGATATGCAAACAACAGAACTGTTTCAATCAAGAATCCGATTTAAAAGTGTATTGCACTGCAGTATGCATGTTCCATTTATGGACTGAGCTGCTAGTTGCATGGTAGTCACTACCAAAACTACCTACTCCTCATCCTCTCTATACCAAATTTTCCGGATGTACTAAACTAAGCATATTCATCACATATATGCAAATTTATTCTTATATATTTATCTTCTCAGCCTGGTGAATTCCAGCTCAACACCAAACAATACCTGGTTATGCTACAGGGTTTTAGGAAAACAAGGAATCATGAGCTCTCTTTTTCCTGAGGTCGCCTTAGTGATCTGGTGCTTAGAGCACACTGGGTGGAGTGTCAGTATAATGTGACTCCGTGGGATGTGAGTATAACTTGACTGGGTGAGGTGTCATATGTGGAGTTTTTGGCAAGGAAGGACTCCTTATCATTATATGGCTAAAATAATGCTGAGCAGGACATCAAACCCTAATCACACATACTTTCTCAGGGGAGTTAACTCACATTTAGAAATGACAAAGAATGTTTTTCCTTACACAAAATTACTCATCATTAATGTTGGGAGTACTGGCATCTGCTGGTTAAACTTTTGTCAACTGACCTAGAGAATGCCCAGCTATAACCTTGACTGTTGCCTTCCCATCTTCAGTATTCACTCGAGGGATTTTCTCTGGAGGTGTATCCTGATACCTGGGCGGAATCATTTTGTCCTAAAACCCATAAAAAAATTGGAATACAGTATTTATAGACTTTAATTCCTGTACAGGGAATCTGTAACGTCCTTGAATATTGTAAGCAGTAAACACAGAACTGTGGTTTTATGGATATGACATTTCTTACGGTGACATGACAGACCTGTGGAATGACGCTGCTACTAATATGTGGAAAGTAAAAAAACAGCTACGAAACAGGTGTGTATCAAATTCATTTAAAATCGTTATAAAATCATGCTCCAAATCAATAAAACTTAATATCTGAGATATTTAATAACTAATTACATGGACATGTATAAATACAAATGTGAACATGACTCTATCAAGATGTGGCTAAATGTTTCTCAACTGCTCATATACCCCTTAGATCGACTTTTAGAATGTTGATTAAACTTCATGGATTCTAAGCTCATTCAGAGTGAGTGGCAGGAGGCAATATCATAATATTCCTACTGAGTCACAACTGATTAATTGTGGAAATTTCCCATCAACTTTCAATAGCCTTGGAATAGCAGTGTATGACACTGTAAAAATGATGAAAAAAAATTATATCGGTAATAACTTTTCACATACTGACCTTTGAAAGAATACACTGATCACTAATGTTTCAGTTTGGCCAGTATCATTCATTTACCCTTTAAAAGAGATATTCATATGAAGGAAACAAACATAGTATCTGGCAAATATAATCTTCCATTGAGGTTTACCTTGGCTGGCAGATTGACCCACAGCTGAAACCCTTCAGATCTGCCCCCATTCTTCAAGATGTCCTCTGTGGGCATCTCTGAGTGTATCAGCCCAGTGCCCGCGGTCATCCACTGCACCCAGCCAGACTTCAGGGTGCCTAGAAACACAGCATGTACTCATCAGAATAAACTAGAGAGTAAATCAATGACAAAAAAGAAAGAAAAAACAAAAACTGTCTTCTGAATCAGTGAACAGTGCAATATAACTTCTGAAAAGAACAGTGCAATATAACTGAAAGTTACACATACAGAAGTGTGTAAAACAATAACACAGATCCATATGTCATGACTCCATTCAACCAGAGAAAAGCTGTGAATACTGACATAAACTGGTGTCAGACTGCGTGTACATGTGTCTTTAACTTGTGTGTCTCAAAACACTTGTTGGTGTGCTTATGAAGTTGCATCCTGCATATTTTACCATAACGAAGCCGCTGCAGTTTTAAATCAAAAATCTACAAACAGATCAACGGATTACCCTTATTTCCAGCCGAGTCTTGATGTCGGACTCCTCCATCGATGACATAAGTGACTGTTTCAAAGCCTCGATGAGGATGGTCGGGAGCGCCCAGGGCTTCTCCTGGTTTATAGTCTACAGGACCTGGCAGAAAAACACATAAATGTGCAAAAATGCCAACATCTATTCAAACATGTCAAGATTATGTGTTTATATTCAAGGAAATACTTTCTTATTCTGTATAAACAATGGTTAAAATGATTTTAAAACTTTAATTTATTTCTGTTTTACACCATACTTGAGAATACTTCACTTTTAGGACAGGACAGCATTATGCAAAATACTGCTACATATTGTGGTATATGTTCTTCAGGTGACAAACATGTACAATGATATTACTACACGAATGATAAAGGATGGGTAGAGCCCAGGGTCATGTGCTACAATCCATCCCTCAGATGGCCTCGTGACAATCCCGGTAAGCATCATGTATGTGCAGGCTGGATAAATGTACAGCAACACACAGCCACTGACGAATCTGCACCTGATATGAAAAAAAGCTCCATTGAGCCATGCTCAGTACCTACTCCTGCTCCTACCCCCTTGAATACAATGGAATATATTTCACACATGATCATGTAAAAGCTGAAACATGACTATCGCAACACCCTGAAATAAAGTTTCCACGCAGAAAGCTGGATTTTCTTATCCCATATTTAAATTTATTCACATCTGGTCTCGTTAGAATACAGCCATTCTCGCAACAACAGGGACACCTCTTGCATCTTTGTTGGGTAATTCAAGTTCAGTTCAAATGCATGTAACTCGTTTCAACCAATAAAATGCCAGAGCAAAGGAGTGGACAATCAGAGTATTGGTTTTAACCCTGCAAGGCAGAACTGAAGTCACATGATCAAACAATATCGATTTATAAACAAAGCAGGACATGCTAAGAGATTTTATCGAATGACAAAGTATAGACTAGCCTACGGTTGAACTGATTGTACTATTAGAAGAGGTCGAGGGATCATCATCTGTAGCGAAGCAAACAAGAAACCTTGACATTGTGAAGGCAGCTAACAGCATTAGCTGTTGACAATGTGTTGACAAACAGGACAACAATATAGTAGGCAATCGGTTTATTCAGGCAGTCAGACTTTTGGTATGTTTCCCTCTCATTTATTTATTTCTTTTATTTATTTACTGTACTCACTTCACTTACAGGACGGCAGCCAGAATTATGGTGGGAGGAAACCTAGTACAGCTTGGGGGAAAACCATGACCATTCGCAGGTTGCTGGCAGACCTTCCCACATACAACTGGAGGAGAAACCAACATGAGCAGGACTAGAGCTCACAGTGACCACATTGATGAGAGGCTCTTGGGTCACTGTGCTGTTCTAGCACACTAACCCTATTGCTCACAGCAGGCCCTGTATTGGTTTAAGTTTGATTCCTGGTGGTTTGATAAGATTTAAAAGGTCGCCTTCAACAATTTCTCATCCATCGTTGCATGACTTGCCCCCTCCCCTGTTAAGAGTGGAGTAATAACATACCTATATGGTCCAGCATTAAAAAGGGATCACATGTTGGGATCACTCCTCCAATAACCTTCCGAATTAAAAACCCTCCACCTTCCGTCTGAATCTTTGGTGAGGCAATCTTTGTGACAGTTCTGTGGGTCATCTTCACCTTCTAAGAAATAAATTCAACACACAACATGAACATAGATCAACCTATTATAATAATACAGCTTAGCACTGGACCAACATACAACAAAGAAGACCTGGTCATTATAATATATCCAATCCTCCCAACGTCCTATCTGATGGTAAAAATCAAAGCTTTCATTCTAAACTATTTGCAAGAGCCTGAATTACATATTTACAGTGAATACAACAAGTTATTAAACTGAAAACATACCCCTAATATGAAGTTGGAAATTCAATTGTGTTGGTTACCCGAAGTCTCTGCTCCATAGAAACTGACACAACTCAGGCTGTAAACTGAGAAACTCTTTGAGAGGCTAAGCAGCCATGAGGGTTACATTAGGCACCCTCTGCATATGTGACTTAATAAAGATGGTGGCAGTTATAACCACAGTACACACCCAAACTGTGATCAACCTGTCACATCCAGACTTGGGTGGTGCCAAAAACATGTCTGTGGCAAACCTGCATGATTGCCGTTTGGTATCATTCTTTTTTAATGTGGTAAACAGAAACAAGCTTTGATCAGTGAGGATTACTCATATGTAATCGAGTATGCAACGGTGATAAATAACATGGTTTTCTCTACTTCAGTTCAATATTTAAAAAGACCTTTACAGCATTATGACTGTACAGATCCATCATGATTTACTGCTAACTGATAACCAACAAAGCAACATGCTAAATATCTCTAACTCTCTTCACCAAATCTGACAACGAGTGAATGGCATGATTCACACCTATCTCCATTTAAAACTTTTAACGAGTAGACCACAAAAAGAAAAACAACAAAAAAACACAAAAAAAAACACGGAAGGTCGGAAAAACAAAGAAGCACGCACCTGTAACAAAGTGACCAGGATAAACAAGACTTGTTGCTAAAAATAAAATAATGACAGGTAACAAAAGAAAGGAATCTAAAACAGATATTCGCCAATGACAGCTAAATCATTGTGTATTCCGTTCGTCTCCCCGCTTTGACCTAATTCAGCTCAAATAAACAAAACACATGTGTTATTTCAAACTGAACACTGCACTGACCTTGACCGTCCCTAACTACAATAAAGATAAGCCAATTATCTTGAAATTTCAAAGGTCATTAAGCAAAAAAGATTTTTTCATTGATTAGTCATAATAAAGCAGTGAAAAACATGAGTGTGGAAGAGTAAGTTACACAAGGTGCCGTTTAATGTTAAAAGACACTTGACTCAGTTGATATAGGTGGCAAATCACGTGGAGAAAATGGCGGGGAATGTGTCTCTTTTGACAGGAGCTAGAAGACTGTTTTACTTTGTAACGCCAAACGAGACGTCATTCAGATATGTCAATGATGTCCCGAACTATACACGAGAGGTGTTGTTATCTTATACATGTTTTCACGATATACTGTCTTGGCTGAATCGTTTCAGACTACCGTTTGTGTGGTGCGTTGCAAATGCCATGCACAGCGTAGTGAATTCGCTGTATTGAACCATGGGTGTGGTACTTGAACTTTGGTCCCTGTAAGCACAAAGACAAATGATCTTTAGTTCGCCGACAGATCGACTATATGCGTAAATGTTAAAATATTGTAATGATTCGTTTGGACCTACGCTGTACACGGTGCATGTAAATAATGGGAATGCGCAGACCTTCGTAGGGCAATTAAAGTAAATGCTGATGCCTGGCAGTTTCTGATATTTACCTCAGCGTTTAATCATTGAGTTCAAAATCCATTCGGTCCTTTCTGTAAAGACACTTAGCAGAACAAAGATGGGTCTGTCAAGTTTTTTCTTAGCCTACAAGTTGCATCCTGGCCAAGGCGGGTGTTTGTGTATTAAAATGACGTGAGCATTATCTTCCCACCATGTATTAATTTGCCATTCTGGTTTTTGCATTAGGCTGTGATGCCAATTGATTGTGAAGCCCTGAAACCAGGATGGTCCATTGTCTCAACATTCGGGCACATGGTCAGCCTTACAAATGTGCCATTAGCCTGACAGGATCTGCGTCTGTATGCGTAATTAATTTACTGACAGGTATTGCATACAGACGTCAGACCAGAAACTGCCGCATTTGTGGCAGGCATGCTGACAACTGCTTTTTCACTTATGTACTCCCTCCCTTCTATCTCCTAGATCTCCAAAACCTCAGAGCCTTTTCACGTAACATTGGTATGGTTGCGTTCCTTGATAATTTGCTTTCTTGCTGGTATGTAATATACGCATAGATGGTCAAGTGTTGATACCCCAAAACACCTAAATCATGTTAGCCTGATTTTTATACTCTCAAAATAGGTAATATATGTGCTGAATGTATACATGCATCAGTTTGACAGTCATTGGTATATTGACTTACTTATGAATTAAGTGGTGTTTTACTTTCAGTCTGTCCCATCCTTTATGCTGTTTGTGGCCATGGAGTTGACTATCTCTCTGATTAAAGGAGACAAGAAGATCCGAATAAGTGATGGCGTGACCTCCATGAGTGCTGGACTCTTCTCACGTCTCCCTCTGTAAGTTCTAACGCAAGTGTGTCTCCTCATTTTGAATTTGATTAGTAACAGGTTTAGCAGGCCAGCTGGCACTGAATCACTAAAGTAAAGTATCAAGTGGCCTGTATGAAGGGGTAAAACAGTGTGCAGGAAGATGCCAGTATCAGCACCACAGTTAACATTTTGTGATAAGCTTAAATACATGTAGATGTGCATTGTAGTTTACATGTAGATGAAATGATAAACTTATGTTTTGAGGGTAACATATTTTGTTAGCTCTGGTTCCTCTCCAGTCATACATGAAAAAGTCTTCCACTACTGTGTAGATAGTTTCAAGTTTCTCCTTAATCTCTACTCAGTTTCCTCCCACAATAATGCTGATTGTTGTCATAGAACTGAAATGCTGGTTATTTTTTTAATTGATGTGTTGATGCTGTTCTCAAGAATATTTTATTTAATGACACGGGCCATGAAATTTGGGTATTTGATGTAACCAAAACGTCAGTTACTGGTTGTAAGCCTTGAATAACTAATCGTTCTGTTTGGCAGATAACAGACCAGGTTAGCACAAATTGGTTACATGAACTTAAGGCTAGTAAAATCAGCTATTGCCTATTATTTTTTTCCTCATATTTAATGTAATTATCGAGTAGAGCTCCCCGTGAATGATGATGTCAAATGGTAGTCTGTGTCAAAGCCATGGTGTTAGTTAGATTATGTGCCCTTTACTCAGCCTAAAGCATGCATTTCCAGTATGGTCAAGAATAAGTCCATTTTTATATATTGTTTGTTTTTTTTTGTATTTTTATTTCCTTTCAAAACTTTTGGAAGCTTTAAGTTAAGAAGAATTATATCAAGGGTACCAGATGCTAGACTCCCTTTGTGGATTTCCATGAAGTTGTGGTTGTGGTGTAATCGCTTGTAAAAGTTATTTGTCCCAAAGACAGCCATTTTAGTACAGTGAAGTGGAGTGACCGTCTCAGTTCATCATCACCCATCTCATATCCTCAAAGGCGGCTGGCCAGCACTATGGTCGAAGCCATGCCGACCATTAACATACCGCATGATGATTTAATCCCTGGCGACATGTTGTTCACAGCGCAGATAACAGAAACTCTTTACAAAACACAGTTCATGTTCATTGGCACTTCAGTGTTATGTGTATAAAATGTCATGCAACGTACCGGAGGCCAATCCATGGTAGATTTATCCAGACTGAAGGCTCTGCAACATCTACTTAAATTCGCCTCACATTCCCCCCAGACAACACTCATTCATACACATTGGTGTAATGTATCTTGATACAAAACATTTTAGTCTAAGTGTAGTCCAGTGATCTTGATTGACACAGGATTTTATTTTAAAATTTTGACATGCATCGCGACCTTAAGTCTTTCCCTTGAACTGAACAAAATCACTGCAGATCTCAGAACTTGAGGTTGATGAAACTGCTCTCGATGAGGTCTGAACTCAGGTTGCCCAAACTTACATGTGTTCAAAATGGATAAAAACGAAACTTCTTAATGCCCTTGTCAGTTATTTTATGAAGATTTAATTAATGCTTACAGACAGCAATGAAAACATCTTTGTTTTCAAGATGTTTTCGATACCAGAACATTTCAGGACCAAGAGTAGCTTATGTGACTTTCAAAAGGGCTACCAAGGTGAGGCCTTAGTTACATTTAAAGCACTCTCAGCTAATGTGACAACAACACAGCTTCATCAGGGAAGATAGGATTCGAGATTCAACCAGAAAATGACAGAGAAATGAACAAAAGTGGTGCCATCTGGATGAAGTTATGTGTAACCCACTGAGGCTCTTCGGGGCCTGAAGCGCAGTTCAACTGTTACATTTGTAGTGAAATTCCAGGGGACAGATAGGTGTAACCGATTTATCGATTTGCACGGTTATACTCCACGTAACCGACATGCGAATGATCGTCACATGTACGCCAAATTGTGTGGCCAGCAACGGCAGCCAGCATTATGGTTGGAGGAAACCGGACAGAGGTCGAGGGAAACCCACGGCCATCGGCAGGTTGCTGGCGGACCTTCCCACATACTGTTGGAGAGGCTGAAATATTGTTGAGTAACCCAAGAAACATTACTACTGAATCAAATAAATCAAGTAAATTTACATAATTCAAAGATTGATCATTCCCAGTAAACTGCCCGTTAGACATTAGATTTATAAAACTTTAACTGACTGCTCTTCAACATCAGAATTTGTGTCAAACGTAATGGATACAACTTACACACATGATGTGTAATGTTCCAGCCATTGAAAGCGGATGGATTTCTCATTTCAACCTTTGTTGTATTTTCAGCTACCTTATGCGCACAGTGGAGTTAGGGTCTTACATTTGGATCTTTGAGAAGTTTTGTGTGTATGAGCTGGCCTGGGACTCTTCCTGGACTTGGTGGCTAGCCTTCCTGGGTGTGGATTTGGGTTACTACTGGTTCCACAGATTGGCTCACGGTATTTCCTGCATTATTCCACTGTTTAAAATCTTACTCATACACTAGTCCAGATCTCATTTCATCCGCAGCTGCATCTGTCATTCCAGCTTCCTTCACCCCTGAACCTGATTGCTGTCATCAGGTCATGTAAATGACAATTCTAGAGTACTGCATTCAACACCAATTTAAATAAATAAAGTTTGTGAGGTCAGGGCCTGATCTAGGATAAAAGTTTTGGCACCCATACAACACAGAAAAGCGTACTTTTTATATGCTTTGAATTGTACAGTGTGATACAATTTTTTTACTTAAATGACGTCTTGAACTACTTGAAGAACATTTTCTCAATAATAAATCAATTCTTTTGGACTTTGCATCATTTTGTGTTGATTTTTAATCGTGTTTTGTGAGCGCCCAAACCCCATATAACATGTTGAAAAATTGCCTAGATTAGGCCCTACAGGTAGTGGACATAGGTCAGCCAAGTTTTTCAGACATGGCTGGTTTTCTCAGAGCCCCTATAGTTTCCTTGGAATTTAGCTAGATTCCATGACCCACAGCTATCCCTTAGCTTGTAAATTTACATTTTCAGAGATCTGTTGCTGAGATTGTTGACATTTTAATATGACATAATTTCACTTAATATGTACATGTACCATACCCTCATATTAATCGCAGCCAGATACATTTTAATGCGTTTATTTCCTGCCTTATATTATGCATCACATCAGCGTTGGCTACAATTTGACAGAGGTATTTTACTTTGCACTAAATCAAGTAAACAGTGATAAAGGAATCAGACGTATCAATAATTGACTAGGGCTTATTGATATCTCTGATTTATTTATCAGTATCGATAAATGAATCGACGATATCTATAGTGTTGGACTGCTCTGTTTATGTTGCCATGAAACATACTGTGAGAGAAAATGTATGTATTTATAATGGCTGAAGGAGCAGGGTCAACCAACGAAACAGGGGTTCATAGATGTCAAAATGTGAAGTACCCTAACAGAAATGTTGAGTTTTTTTCAAGGTGATTGTGAGTATTTTTCAGATCTAACTGTTCTGTGATATAGCCACATTGAGTTTTTTTCAAGGTCATTGTGAATATTTTTCAGATCTAACTGTTCTGTGATATAGCCACATTGAGTTTTGAAGTATTTACCCTATATAGAATTAATAAGACGCATAGAAAATCTGTGCAAAATGATCCAATAGGTGCACGAGCCCAAAAGTCTGATAAATTAACTGCAGGCCTCGACATAAGGATGCACCAAGGGGTCGACTAATCGTTTCCCTAGATTTTGAGGCAAGAGAGCAAAATTTTGATCACCTATACAGTGTCATGGGGGTCGATCAATCCCCTACTTGGATCACCTGAAATTTCCTTAGCTATTGTCTTCTGCTTGTGACGCGCACTATGCAAGTTGACATTCTTGTGTGAACTCTGAGACGCCACCGTCTAGAAAGTGATATGGGAACTGCAGACTCAAATGGTAACTTAACCTTCTGATGACAGCGGAGCATACTACCTCAAGTTTCACTTTCTGTTACATGTATCCACAATCCATGTACAGGCAGAGAGCCCCAATTTTTGACAAACTGTATGTTTTCTCCATTTTAAAAGCATCCCGTTCGAAGGAAAAAAAAATCGTACAGGAAACATGTACTGTTTGTAATAATATTGTCTGATTGATATTAACTTTGAATTTATTATTAGTGTTAATTAAAATATTAATCATTAAATTTCTTTGTATATTCTGTGTATTTATGTTTTATGTCACTCACTTAGTTGACTGCATGACATTTTGACAACCGACTTCAACTCATACGTAGTAAACGGATGCTACCGACTTCAACTCATACGTAGTTAACAGATGCTACCGACTTCAACTCATACGTAGTAAACGGATGCTACCGACTTCAACTCATACGTAGTAAACGGATGCTAGCGACTTCAACTCATACGTAGGAAACGGATGCTTCACACATATTTTACATTGCAGTTTAGGTCTATAACTGCCGCTATCAGTGCTCAGAATGATAAACCTATCCTTCAGTGGCGGTATGTGAAAGAAGTTTTTGATGAACGTTTTCCCTCTTTGTCGAAGTCACTTTTACAAATGCCGGCCCACTGTTTTGACGATCAAAGTAAGGCTCTCCAGTGCAGCATTTAGAAGCAGGCATCTATCATCAAGCTGGAAACCCCTCACCAGACAGTCTCGTACATTGCTATCCCATATTAATTCTGTTGGCAATGTACTCGGCAAGCCGACCTAGCATGGGACTTCCAGTGGGACGAGGGACGCCTGTTCAGGAATGAACCGTACCTTTCAACCCAATGGAGAACAGTCATTCCCAGATAAATTTAAGAAACAGAAAAGTGCGGAAATATTTGACACTTTTAGAAAAGAATACACAAGTTTATAGTCACATGTACATCTACCAGATTTGAGTTTTAGTGAAGTATATTCAGTTTTTCTTAGCTTATAGGATACTTTTTGGCTTTTTCAACTGGGTATTCAGTATTTTAAATTTCTTAACGACCACTTTACAGTAGTTACATGTAAGCTTGACGTCTATGAATCCCTGCCAAATCAGGGCCATCTCTTGGAGACACAGCATTCAAGTGACACAATTACAAGAATAATGACTGTAAAATATTACCCAAATTTCATTGGTTGTACTCATTTACAGCAAATTTTTGATACTTATTGGAAAAATTGTTGTGCAATTTCAGGGGCAATCGTGATCATAAGGGATATAAGATTCTCACATGGCACATTTCTCCTTAGGATGACTTCATTGAAGTCAAAATATTGAAGGTCAAAATGAATCTTCGAAGTTACTTTGCTTATTTATAATGCTAAGCTATGCAGTGGATTAACTAGATTATAAGGTAGAGTTGTTGATATCAATAAATACCAGTGTTTTATCAATGCCAGTTATTCCCGAATAAATGTTAACTTGATCCCACAAGAAAAGTGAGTTTGTTTATTTCAGTTTTATATATCATTGGTTGAGATTGCCACTGAGATCTAGAGAACAGTTTTCTAGGTTTTGTCCCAATGCCTTGAGATTAGTGGCTCACACTCTGACCTGTTTAATTGCAAGGCTAGTTGTTTTGTTGCTGTTGCAGAAGTGAACATCATGTGGGCAGCGCATCAAGTTCACCACAGCTCTGAGGATTACAACTTGACCACAGCCCTACGGCAGTCAGTTCTGCAGAAGTATACCTCCTGGGTAAACTCAATCATCATGTGTCTAACATAAAATAAAGATATTCTGTACAGTTTGAGTTCTTAGCTCCCCCACCCATGCTGAAGTTGTAAGCTGAAGTTACATATGGCATTAGTACTTGCAGAGTCTCTTTTTTTTTTTCCTTTTGTGCCAAATTTAGATTATAATAACAAGTAATTAATTATACATGTAATTAAGAATTTATGTCAGGGCACTGCCATTAAGATCATTGATAGGACTTCAAGCTTAAGACTGATATTTATTTCTTTAAACCACCGCTACAGGAAAGGGATGATGGTGTCATCTGTGTAATTCAGCACGCAGATTTCGCAATAATGTGGTTTTCTGTTGTCAGTGGCAACCAGTTGTCAGCATTCTCTCCACATTTGCTGAGCTTTAAAGTTGTAAAGAGAAAGGAGGATCTGATTTTATTGTGGAAGAGGGATGAATCCTCATGAATCTACAAGCATCGTCAGTGAAACGAGTTTTAATGATTTAGGGAAGTGGGGATAATGGAAATATTGACTTGTCATGTAATGCAGTTTTTAGCTCTACTGAGCGTTGCAGTTTTTAGCTCTACTGAGCGTTGCAGTTTTTAGCTCTACTGAGCGAAGACCAGTAAGCAGTAAGCAACTTTTCTGGCTTTTGTCCTTCTGTTTGACTGACTTTTTTTTTTTACGTGTTTGTATTGTTAATAAAAACTTTAGTCTATAAAATAATGAAACCAGGATTTCAGTTATAACCCATCTTATTTAGTGATCAAATGCCATAAAGATAAAAGGCATGATGATGACGAATATGTCAGCGTATATTATCATTGATGAGCCAGAAATTTCTTCTTGATAATGGGTGTCATTTTACATTGGGCTTGAATAAGAATCAGGTAGTTTAAAATGAATGATTAGGAGAAATGTGATGAAAAGAATCCGTGGATTTATTAATATTAACAGCAACCAAAATATCCGGATTTGAATTAAGCTACACATGGTGTATGTATAGAGTGCTTAGATAATTTCTAGTTTATGACAAAACCAATTCAGGTCCTGCTGCACTGCCTTAGCAGGTGATTTATTCCTTCTCTCTTTGGTTTCAGATGTTCTACTTGCCCCTGGCTCTGTTCATCCCACCCTCAGTCTTCCTAGTGCATCAGCAATTTAATATATTATTCCAGTTCTGGATACACACTGAGGTGAGTGATTTTATGTGAGACTGTGTTCAGGGTTTTCCTGTGCATAGGTGAGTTATAATTGTAATTTGTCTTATAAGAGCCGTTTTTCTTTCTACAGGAGTTTATAAACCTCAGTCTTGAGTTCAGTTCTGAATTAAATCAGGCTTAACTGAAAGGCCAAAAACTGGAAGGCTGGTGTGAGTTGTGGCTGGCTGGGGTGTCATATCCAGATAGAGGAGGATGGCCTGGTGTGAGCTTACTGCGGCTGGCTGGGATGTCAAATCCAAATAGCAGGATGGCCTGGTGTGATTTTACTATGGCTGGCTGGGATGTCATATCCAAAGAGCAGGATGGCCTGGTGTGATTTTACTATGGCTGGCTGGGATGTCATATCCAAAGAGCAGGATGGCCTGGTGTGATTTTACTATGGCTGGCTGGGATGTCATATCCAGATAACAGGATGGCCTGATGTGATTTTACTGTGGCTGCCTGGGGTGCCATATCCAAAGAGCAGGATGGCGTGATGTGAGTTTAATGTGGCTGGCTGGGATATCATATCCAGGTAACAGGGTGGCCTGATGTGATTTTACTGTGGCTGGCTGGGGTTCCATATCCAAAGAGGAGGATGGCATGGTGTATGTTTACTGTGGCTGGCTGGGATTTCATATCCAGATAACAGGATGGCCTGGTGTGAGTTTACTGCGGCTGGCTGGGATATCACATCCAAAGAGCAGGATGGCCTGGTGTGATTTTACTGTGGCTGCCTGGGGTGCCATATCCAAAGAGGAGGATGGCATGGTGTTAGTTTACTGTGGCTGGCTGGGATATCTTATCCAAAGAGCAGGATGGCCTGGGTGTGTTTACTGCATCTGGGTTGGATGTCCTATCCAAATAACGAGGATGGGGCCTCCGTGGCTCAGTTGGTTTGCATGCTAGTGCAGCATAATGACCCAGAAGCCTTCCTCTCCAGCTGGATGTGAGAAGGTTTGCCAACAACCTGTGGATGGTCGAGGGTTTCCCCCAGGCTCTGCCTGGTTTCCTCCCACCATAATGCTTATATCGTTGTATGAGTGAAATATTCTTGAGGACGGCATAAAATACCAATCAAATATATAAATAAACAAATAACAGGAAGGCCTGGCTGTGTCATCCATTGTCATATCCGTTTTTGTTCTGTTGTGAATTTTGATAATCATGTAGATACCTGGTGTCAGCAACCTGTGAATGGTTTTGGGTTTCTCTTTCCAGCATAATGCTGGCTGGTGTAGAAATGAAATATTTAAAAGTACAACAATGAACACCGATCGTATAAATCAGTTAATAAATTTTTCTGATTGCTGAAATGAATAGGGGACCTTTTTTTTCACAATATTTACCCATTGCATGCTTTGTTATCCATTACACTGGAACTGTCATAAGTTAAGGCTGTAGAATTTATCAGTGAGCTGAACCTGTGAATGTGTCTTCGGAGAGATGAAGGGTTTAAAAGGAGTGGCTTTTCAGTGTATGTACCCTGTTCATGTATGCATCACTTGAAAAGCCTATACACAACACTTGAACAAGTGGTTCACATCACTTGGACACCCTGAACACAACATTTGAACAGTCTATGCAGTCATTTGAACACCAAGTACACATCACTAGGATGCGTGGTCAGATAAATTCATTAGCTAAAATGATGGGTGTGTAGGATGGATGCATCACTAACAACAATTGAACCAGTGTGTAACAAGGCAGACAATGTTTCTGTAACAGTGCACATTTGAAAATAATCTACCATACTTTGGGAGGCTACTTCAGTCAATTCAGCAGATTTTTGATTCCGGTTACTTTCTGCGGAGGTGGCTTTCTGGAGAGAATTACAATATGTTGAAAAATGCGTTTAAAAAAAAAAGCTCAAGACAAGGGAGGTAACTCTTTGCAGCCATTGAGTATTGTTCGATCTGCTTCCTGTATTCTGATTTGTAAGTGAGCTTACCTTTGCGAGGTTAAATCAAGGCTACAGATCAGTTGTTTTCCCTTGTGTATATGTGAGAAGGGAAACAGATATCCTCATCTTTTGGAAGGTTACGTCCACACACATTAGCTATGTAGTTTTCATCATTTCTGCTGCTGTCTGATATACTTATGCAGCCATGAAGTACACTTGTTCTGATTTTCACACAACATTGCAGTGTTGAATATGTAAACACAGTGCACTTTAAACTTCCAGGAATTACCATATGCTGACCTTCCTTTTCAGTATGTGAAATCCTTGGGTCCTTTAGAATATATATTGAACACTCCAAGTCATCATAGAGTTCACCATGGGCGAAATCCCTACTGCATTGACAAGAACTATGCTGGCACACTGATAATTTGGGATCGCCTATTTGGTGAGTATAAAGGACAAAGTGGCAAAAAGACCCACTGTGGTATTTAGGAAATGCGAAAATTAACAAGGTCTGAGAAAAACTGTGTCTGATTCTGGAGTTGAACAGGGTATTGCCAGCTTTCAAATTACTCTAGGTTTCTAGTTTAATGTTTTTTTGCAAGCTGCTGCTTTATATTTGTGTACCATGCCTCTTTGTTTTTTTTTTTCTTGAAATGCCTGCCTGATAGGAAGGCCATTAATGTTTTATCTTTCCATAGGTCCATTTGACTGTGATATGGCTGTAAGAATGCCCAAATGGAATTTTTCTTTCTGTCTTGTCTGTCTGTCCAGTAGGGTGTTATACATGTAAAAATCAAGGAGTTTTAACCTACACAATTAATATTTGGTGGACAGACGATGTTGGTAAGTCAGTGTACCACAACCTTCATTTCAGAGGTTGCCACGGGAACACGATTATCATTACTTTGGTGCACATTTGTACATAACTATAAGCTTTTTCCGTCTATAGTTCATTGTCTGCCATCTGCTACATTTTACAGGCTATGTATCTCATTTTTTGTGGGTAGATGTATTGGGGTACCACCAGATCTTCCTTTCCCAACAGGTGTCACTGTAGTTAATTAGGACTCGTATGTTATAAAGTCTTTGGTTGTGCAGTGTCAGATATGTTTGCCTGCTGCTGTTTTATTGATGATGTATTTGGCCTGCTCATTATGACATCACTTCCTGAAGCCTCATGGGAATGTTCAAAATGACTTATGGCCCTTTTGTTTGTGCAGTTTTAATATTTGGTTGATACATAAATTCAGGGATGTTGATATGTGGTGTCTTGCAATTATCCATTCCAACAGTTGCTGTGGTAACCAGATTGCTATTATCCCATTATTTACTATGTAATTATGAATTTATGTCAAGGCTACTACACTAGTTTGGTGACATGTGGGTTTTTTAATTTTCAGTTCATTCATGAATCCAGAGGTGACATTTCACCATGGTTACCAGATATCCAAATTCCAGTCCTTACAGCCTCTGTAAATAGGTTGAACTTTTTTTCCAAGCTGAAGTTTTGATTCTTGTTAAGTACAGAGGTGGCAATGTGTTGAACAGTTACCATGGGAACCAGATTGACTGTGTGCCTGTATTCACCATACAAAATAGGTGGTGATGTGACAGAACCACAATGCCAATCGTTTCATGTGCAGTTTTGAATTTTGGTGGGCATGACGTGACAATGTGTTACCACGGTAATAAATAACGAAATTGCCCCAACATCACCTGCTGCACACCATATAACAGTTCTTTTCATACTTGTCGTTTTATGTGTAGTTTTAAGTTTAATTTGTCCATGAAGACCCGCTCTTGTGATTACCTGAACTCATCTTCAAAAATCTGCCTGCTCATTTTGATGAAGTAATTTAATTACGCTGTTAAGTATTAGCTCTGGTTTACAGGGCATGCTTGTTTGGACAGGGCTTTTTTTCAATGGAAATCCTGCAATGCATTTCCCTAAATATTACCATAAAATCAAAGTTATGGAAATCTAACTGGAGTCTTGTAAAGATACAACCAAAAAAAAAAGAAAAAAAACAAAAAAAAAAACCCATTGAATATTGAAGTGATCATTATAAACTGTCTGAAGATTTGGGTAATTATATCTGATACAGCTTGCATTTTATCACTTATTTACCTTCTTACAGATTAAAGAATAAATGAATATGCATGAAGCCTATAACGGTTTACAATGAATTCCTGTAAGACAAAGTTATAGGAACTGATCCATTTGGAGTGCAGCAACATTTGACGAAAAGTGAGACCAGTTGGTTCTTCATTGTTAAAAGTGCACGTATTTTCATGATTTTAGGGACTTTCCAGGCTGAAGATGAGACAGTGGTTTATGGTTTGACTCATCCTCTCAGTACCTTTGAGCCGTTCAAGATACAGGTAAGTGTAAGTTAAGTGATTAGACATTTGATCTGACTTTTAAAAAAAACTGCCATCTAAAAGAAGAGTTAATAAAATGCAAAGAAATGATATACAGCCATTCATCCTTCTTCCATGTGTTCATTTCACAGGTAATATTAAGTGTTCAGCTTTCACCATCAAATTCGGTTTAGTTTATAATATTCTTCAAGGTTCACATCTTCCATTTCTAATACAGATAGGATATTCTTGAGTAAAACACCAATCAAATAAAGAAATAATACAGGTAGAATCTATTGTATCCATCTGTCAGTTCTGACACTTCATTCTCAAATTACCTTATCATTAGCAGTTGTCATTCGTATTTTCCATGCCCGATACAGATGTATGTCAGATGTCCTGTGTTTATCTTTCAATTGTGGCAAATTCATTGTCGGATACCTTGTACTTATCTTTCAGTTCTGCCACCTACAGTATATGTGGGGTCGCTTTAAGGAGGAAAAGGGGTTGGCCAATAAGCTGTCTGTGATATTCAAGGGACCTGGTTGGGAGCCCGGCAAACCAAGACTGGGCGACATTGAGGACATACCAAAGGTATGTCGGCACAGAGATTGAATGATGAAGGCTTCACTTTGGTAATATTTTCCACCATATCACAGGGACGGATCTGGACCTGAAAATGGACCTGATAGAACTGGACCTGAAAATGTGTTACATTGACCGTTCAGTGATGACTGGGAATACCCTAACTGACCTCAAATTTCATCCATGACAAATTTGCTCATTTTGCTTGATTCTGTTGTAGTTGATTGTAAGTTATTGTTTTAAAGGAAGAGGCAGCATTTCAATAATATGCGGTAATAAGCGGAACATGTAATAGCATAGTGCCAGGACGCTATTTTAGTGTTACATGTTTTAGTTATAACTAGATCAGGTGTGAAAAACACTGCAGAGTATTTCTAGACCATTGTATTGTGGCGAGAATCAGTTTTTAGATCATTTTATGCTTTAAATTTACAGATGTACTTAATTTTTGAACACAACTCCAGCAGCTTACTACAATCTCAGGTGACAAGAATGATGGAACAGTTATTTCACAGCCTAGACAGAATGGTTGCATTTCATGCTAGCAGATGGAGCATGGTCAAGTGTCAGTTTCCACCGTTGTAGTAGCTGTTAGAAAAAAATCCTATATGAAATAAACATAAGCTTGTCCAGCTTTCTTGGCCAAATATACCTTTGAAAATGCGCTGTCTTTTACTTTAAACTTACTTCATTTCATAAATAGTAAAATTTTCACTTGTTGTCTGTCTTTAAAATAACATTTTATCACATCGGTAAAATGTTTAATCCAGGAAGCATAGACCAACGTCTCACCCGAAACGAACGAAACCTTCAGGTTTCTCTTGCAGGCAATAACCAGCAACGTTCCATGTGACAAGTTTAATGCAAAAGTGCATGCACAAAAAAATCAGTATTACCTGACCTCTTTGGATGTAGCCATTGTACAAGGTTGAGAGAAAAGGGATAAAGTTTGATGCTTTCAGGTTGGACTTCATAAAATCTGACCTTTTTTTTTTGATCTCCTGTGGCCCCTCTTGTATGATGCATTAGGAAATTGATTGACTGGTACAAAATGACAGAGTTGAAGGGCCAGAAATATCTGCATATTAACGTTTTCCCCTAAATTTCTGATGTGTTAGTAAGGAAATAAAAAAAAGGTTGATATTTTTGCGAAAATGCCATAGATATAGGCAAGTAAAATGGCTGGGCTGATTAATTGAAAACTCATCGTCAAACACTCAGCCCATCAGTTTTTTGTTTGTTTGTTTTTTGTTTTGTTTTGTTTTTTTGCACATTCACAAAATGGCGCTGTGAGAACTTTGAAGAGAGTAGTGGTTCTCTGGGTACATCATACTCATTGACCATGGCCGTGAATATGGCTGCTTTGGCAAAACCACCTGGACAGACAAATTATTTAACGTTTTCCACAAGACGGCAGTAATGTGAATGGATAACAGAAATAGAGAAGCTTTTATGACTTGTAACAGAAGTGTTCATTTTTTGCTGGCTCTTCATTTTAAGTTTTGTTTGGAATGTTGGATTATATCCTATTGGAAAGATGTAAGTTTCAGCATCAAATAAAATATTTTATGACATGTATTTACCTGTACAAATGCACTTTTTTGGATGAAATTTTAGGTCATTTTCAGTCATTATATTCGTTTCATGATTGTACAGTTTCTCACCATTACGGTTTATTATAAGATGTGATAGACTGCAGGTATCTCTTCCCATCATGATTCATGCCCCAGACGAGCCTATGGGCTTACGATCCCTTTGTCAAGAATAAGTGAATTTCCAGATTGTTTTTTTTTTGTTTTTTTTTAAGAGTTCGTATTGTTGAATTTAAACTTGAAAGTACAGGTCAGTCTTGAGTTTCAGGCTGACTTCCCCATTTTCTGTAAAGTTATGGCTATTTTTGTCCCTTTTTGTACTTTGACATTTTTCATCAGCCTTTTTTTTAAAACAGTTCATATTGAATTGAAGCTTTGACAGGTTACACATCAGGTTGAGTTTCAGGACTTCTTATCCATATGTTGACAAAATTATGGCTACTTTTGGACTGACTATTTCTCAGATTTTTTTCTGTTCAAAACAGTTCATCGTATTGAATGGAACCTTGGTACATAGCTGTAACCTGACAAGTTACAAATCGGATTTAGGTAATGTGCTGTGTCATGCACTTTTGACAAAATTATGGACATTTTTGTAATGGTTTGGATCAATACTGTTTAACTTAAGGTGCAACAGGGTGCATTCTCTCGTACAAACATTACAGTTGATTAATTCTGTCAGGTATTCCCGTTACACAGGTGTCTGCTCCAGTAGAGAAGCACAACAGCAGTGTCCCACTGTGGTGTGGTGTGTACATCTGTGTTCACTTCTTCGTAATCATTCAGCTGAACCAGGAAATAGCCGCAAGCTACAGAGTAAGTCAGTTATCAACATAGTATTCATTTTCGCGAGTGATGTTGGCTGTCTTCCTTGAAAAGCAGTGGATTTCTGTTGGGAGTCATTTCTGCGTTCATATGAAATATAGTTTAACTGCTGGTTTATTTGGTCTACAGGAAACTGCTATCTCTCACTGCTAAGACCTCCCTGGCTCTGTTGTTATAAGCTGAAGAAAAATGAACATTAGCCACGTGTGAGAGGTTTTGTGCCCTGTTCAAAAGGAAGTAATAGATTTTCTTTTCCATAAGGACCAATAAAGTTCATGGCAAGTCATTTAATTTGTTGGGGTCATGTTTTGTTTTGATTGAAATAGTAATAAAGAAGTGATATTTACACTCAAACAAACTTAGCATTTTATCTAGTATAGAATTACCAAATATTGAATTACTAATCACAGAAAGTGGGTAGTAGTGGCTCTTAGACTTGGGATTTACCAATTTCCTTCAGTGTACATACTATCTAAGGGTGTCTCTGTTCACAGGTCTTGCCTGTTACTTTTGTGCTCCTCTCTGAAATCTTTGTTCTGCTGTCTTTGACATCTTTTGGTCGCCTGTTTGACAACAGGTTAGTTATTAGCTCTTTTCGTGAAGGGAAGAGGGAGTTAAACCACTTAAATTGAACTGCAGTAAGACAATGTAAAACACTGTTCATTGCCAGAAGTCTATGGAAACAAAGCTGCACATATCTGTTTTCAGTGTAATGATTGTATTCAAGAATAAAGATTCTAATGTTATTGTAGAAATGAAAATGAATTTTACTTTTGATTAAAAAAGTCGGCAGGTTTGTGTTGTACTTGGTTTCATTCAGCATCTTAATATGAGGAGCAGTCACAAATTTGGATTATTTCCCTTTCTTCAAGATGCTGTGCAAGACAAACATTGACTAGGACTGAAAATTTTACGAACTAGCTGCCTAAATAGAACATTGAACTTGCCAACTATTCACATGTTATTGTCTGCTTCAGTGATTACTCCCCCTTCCTGGAGATCTTCCGCTGTGTGCTGTACCTCACTGCTGACCTGTTATTGGGTGTCCTTGGGTACCAGGACCTCAAGATTCACCCTCTTGCCATGCGTTTTGTGAGGTACTGGTATATCACCTCTGTTATCATCTGGATCGTGCGTCAGGTGACATTCTACAGCACCAGAATTGATAAAAATAAACAAATGTAACAGCTGCCTAGAGATTCTCAAATGTCTTACCAAAAATCAAGTGTGTTTTTTTTCCACAATTCTGTGATAAATTTGTTACGTTTTCCAAAACTGTGGCATCTTAATTGAGATTCTTATATACATTTATGTTATTTGATAGACCATTGGTAGTTGATCACATGGTTCGATGTGAACACTTATACAGGTAATGTAGAAAAATATATTTTTGATTTTACTTGCATTAATGATGTCATTTATTGCAGTGCATTTTTGTTAAATAATGTTTGTCCAAATGAAAATGACCGCACTAGAATACTAAATTGAAATTTATTACAATAACAAGTGAATACGGTTTGTCATAATTTGTTAAATAGACAAAATTGTATAAATTGGCAGGTTATATTATTAGTTGAAATATATTTTATACATCGTATACATTGTACATGTATTTGTGAAGTAAATTTATGTTATATTTTTGAAGGAGTTAGTTTTGATTTTAGCTGAGTGCAAATGAAAATACCATTCATATTCAGGAAGTCTTATTTTAATGCTTTAGTCACACCTGTGCCAATATTTGATAAAAATGTTTCTGTTTTACATATTATAATATTAGTATTTTATATTTTAAAGACGATGTACAATTAATTTATAAATTGATAGATTTAAAGTCATTTTGAGTGCAAAAGTGCTTGCATATGCATTGGCTGTTGTGTAGCTATTCTTAAATGTTATGAAAATAAATCTCCTTACTAAGTGTGGTATGGAAGTCTTTACCTGCCTGTATTTAAAATATGGAAAAAATGAGACTTATAAACTTATATTTTGTAACTTTAACATCAAGAATGTGGACCTTTTTTATGATTTTACAATGTGTGTTGCACAGAAAGAGCTGTGTATGCTTATGTTATAATAGAATGTGTGCATAGGAAAACGAAAAAGCCAATACAAATATCAAAATGTGATGCATTTTCTCTGATTTACTGCTTTGTCCACATGTTGCAAAGAGGCTCTATCAGATTTTTACCTTGCATTTTATGGCACAATAACCTATGTATTCCACATTGTGCATTATTAGCAGTTGATATTTTCCCAATTTCATGACACTTAAACTTAACCTGCACTTGCCATAAATTAGTTTATGGAAACATAAACTGTCCAGCTGTGGAGATAATCAAACACTGTTAATGGACTGATCATTGGTTGGCAGTAGATGAAGGGAGATATTGATATGCCATCTCCTGTTGCTGGATATTAATTGATCTACAATATGAACCATTTGTGTATTTTAATTGATCTGCAGTAAGAACCTTTCGTGTATTTTAATTGATCTGCAGTAAGAACCTTTTGTGTATTTTAATTGATCTGCAGTAAAAACCTTTTGTGTATTTTAATTCATCTGCAATATGCACCATTTGTGTGTTCTAATTGATCTGCAATAGTTAGCATTTGTGTGCCAATACAGATTAATGTATGTAGTTATATGTGTGCATGCAGAAAGTACAGGCATGCTCAGGTTTGTAACACATGCATATGAATTTCAGCATAAGTTTCATTCCAGTTAATCAGTTTAATGTAATATTGAAGAAATATAATTTTTTCTCTACATTATACCTGTCAGTAATGTATGTCTTTGAGCCTGCATGCGCTGTTGAAAGACTTGATTTGACAAGCAGATGTAGATGTGCAGTTTTAGTGATGGGTCGGAATCCATACACCTACATGTATATATGTATGACAGGATCAAAGTACACTTGTACATTTTTGTTTATGTTCTTTGATTGTTTACTGTTTGATTTGTTCTTTGTATTATTATTTTTTTCTGTTTCTAACAAATGGGCAAAAACATGTAGGCTATGATTGGTTTTGTCACACCTTTGGAGTGGGTAGGTGTTAGAGCTGCCCTACATGATATGTGCTTGAGCCGTGCAGAGTACAGACTGGAAAAGGTTTGGGTCAGGCTGATACATTCATTTTGGGACACCTTTGGCTTGGGTAGGGGTTGAAGTCATACATGATATGTGCATGAACCGTGCAGAGTACAGACTGGAAAAGGTTTGGGTCAGGCTGATACATTCATTTTGGGACACCTTTGGCTTGGGTAGGGGTTGAAGTCATACATGATATGTGCATGAACCGTGCAGAGTACAGACTGGAAAAGGTTTGGGTCAGGCTGATACATTCATTTTGGGACACCTTTGGCTTGGGTAGGGGTTGAAGTCATACATGATATGTGCATGAACCGTGCAGAGTACAGACTGGAAAAGGTTTGGGTCAGGCTGATACATTCATTTTGGGACACCTTTGGCTTGGGTAGGGGTTGAAGTCATACATGATATGTGCATGAACCGTGCAGAGTACAGACTGGAAAAGGTTTGGGTCAGGCTGATACATTCATTTTGGGACACCTTTGGGTTGGGTAGCTGTTGGGGCCATACATGATATGTGGATGAGCAATGCAAAGGCTGGCTCAACCAAGAATTGGGCCAGGCAGATACTTTCAGTTTGGGATACCTTTGGCTTAGATAGGTGTTAGGACCATACTTGATAGGTGCATGAGCCATGTAGAGCACTGGCTCAACCAAGAATTGGGCCAGGTGGATACATTCAGTTTGGGACACCTTTGGGTTGGGTAGCTGTTGGGGCCATACATGACATGTGCATGAGCAATGCAGAGTGCTGGCTGAACCAAGAATTGGGCCAGGCAGAAACTTTCAGTTTGGAACACCTTTGGATTGGGTAGGTGTTGGGCCAAACATGATGTGTGCAGGAGCCTTGTAGAGTGCTGGCAGAACCAAGAATTGGGCTAGGCAGAAACATTCAGTTTGAGAAATTAGGTCACAGGTGGGAAGAACAAAGTTCGCAGGCTGGAAATCAGTATGATATTTGTCTACATATAGATATACAAGTATAGCACAATGCTAACTGACCCTGTTCAGCTTATGGCTTCCAGTTCATTTTCAACCATCAGTGGAAAATGACAGAGGGCCAGCTGTTCTGTTTCCTTTCTAATAAGTCTGTAAATGGAATGGCAGAGAAATCAATGTCTTGGTATTTTCTCAGTTGACATCCTACCTAAAATTCTGAGGTCAGCATATTTATAACCCTTACTTGTCTATTAACATGGTCAGATGGAAAACGTAGGACAATGCCAGGTTAAATTTTGTGTTCATTCTAAAATTTCCCTATCTGGCCCATGTGATTTATCCCTGCTGTAAGAGGCAGTAGGGCGGAACAACAGCTCGCCTGAGACTTTCTGCCAAGGCTATTGGGTTGACTGTAGATAGCTGGACACATGACCACTATCTGTGACAGCTGTGATCAGATCGAACTGTGCCGTTATCAGTGTTGTTATAAAGCTACATATACATGTATAGGCCCGTATGCATATTCACAATTCTGACTTAGTATATACAGGTCGAGCTTTGAATGCCTCTGAGCATTCTGGCGCTCTCTGGTATGTAGCCCCTACAGTGGAAATGTGTGGGTGTGTACTTGCTTGTGCAGCTGTGCGGATTAGACATAACCTGGCTCCGAGATGGTTATTTACAATACAGTCCTAAAATTATTGCACTGTTCTTCCAAAGTTTCATCCAAGTCTTAAGAGTAACATTCGTGTGGTGGCCACAGCTTAGATGCTGATTATGTGCTTTTCGTGGTCGTTCTTCAGTGGCTTATAACTTGAGTCGCCCTACAGGTATATAACGTCGTCTCGGCAAACAAGCCCTTAGGGGATGCATTAACTGTCAGTGGTCGTATGTTACTATACTATTAGCTGCGCGATTGAGGAATTCATGCACAAGCCTACTGTATGATACCTTTGTGTACTGGTTCCATTTCTGCTGAGGTAGGGTATGTACACACGATTAAATGTCACATCAGATCATGTATATTGTCTTGGACATATAAAGTACACGTGTATGGCCAAAGCAATATTAAGTCATCTCCCCAACCCCCCTCTGCAGAATTTGCAGTCGGAAGCACTGGTTCAAATTAAAATTAAGTGATTACCAAACTGGCTGTAAAAATTAACTTCTACTTCAGGCTCAGTTTTGCGGGCTGGGTGGTAAGGTCTAATGTGAATATCTCCATGGAATTTTTTTTTTTTTTTTTTTTTACAAATTTCACTGAAAACCCTTATCAGCGCTAAATGGATCAGCCAGCTCTGTCAGCCTATCAGACTAAGACGCAAGGTCGAGCTCTCCAAAAATACCCATAAAATTATTATGAAAAAACAGTAATAAGAGAAAAGTTGGAATATAGCCTTGACGTAATGTCTGTGGATTCTTTACTGTCCGAGTTGTATAACATCATGACTAACAACAATGAATGTATGTAAGTGTGTTTTAGTTTCTTATTTGGGACATGGAACATCATACCAAAGACACTTGGCATGACAGCCAAGCCTGTTACATTATGCTGACACTGGGCCGGCGAGTCTTGTTTCCTTGCCTTAACCTCTCAGCCAATACCATTTTAACATGATAACAACGTCTTTGATATGACGCGACCCGGGATTGACCCTGGATCTCCCGACCCCGAGGCGAACGCTCGAGTAACAACACTCAATCTCATCTGTGCGTACATGACAACAGACCCAACGGTATACGCGCAGATTCATTATATACCACATTGACCTTGTTACCTTATGCCTTGTCCTAAACATAACGGATCAAATTCACATAGCCTTAGCTCAGCAGGGTTGCCTTTACTGTGGATTTATAGGTAGCAACTGCAGTGTGCTTCAAGTCAGCTGGAATCCACAATGGCAAGCATAGATTTACTTTTCCCTGGGTTGACTTCCAACTGAGACGGGCGAAGTCAATGTTGTGCTGTAGGGGAGTGTGTGGTACAGTCCCATTTTTGTTTGGAACAGTCCATTGTGATAACGTGGAAGTCGGGCACACTGTTATAAGACAGTCAGCGCTTTGTGCCGGTGGGTCTGTGGGTGGTCAGTAGAAACTCAATGTCGACAGTAAACTTTTGCGAGCTAAATAATAGTGCAGGTAAACTATAACCAAAGTGCTATTTTTCTTATAGCCAGCGATTTGACCGTCTGGAGCCTCAAGATTGCGCTATCCCATATCGACTAAATATTTACGTGAAGCTATGGAATATAGGGGGGATAGGTTGGTCTGTATTGCGTGGTCTGTACATATTGTGCCCAGAGCGCAGATTTGCACGTCTAGTCGAGAGCTAATTGTAAACAAGCTTCTCTTGTTCCTTGTACCACTGGATTAACGTCGCGTGGAGGGTCTGGTGAAATAGGCATCGCCTAATACCTGTATCCTGAGAGGGCAGTAAATCTGAATCTGGGGCGGGGGACCGGGGTGTTATGGTGAGAAAGGGTCATAGGTTTTCACTGGAGAAGACATAGGCCTATGTGCCACTTGGTGCCAGAGATGTAAACATGTTCTTCATATCGAACTTCAGCTTTCGAGAATACGCGCAGAATTTCAAGTGCTCATAAAATGTGTGTTTTATATTCGCTTTGAAATATTATAGTGGACATAATTTGAAAACTGATTTGACGTGCAATGTATCCCAACGTAAATGTACGATTTAGGTTGATGTAAGCATGGAGCTTTATTAATATAAGTAACAACGCGCTAATCACATTTGTATGACTTCACCAGCCAAACGAGGACGTTCGTATAGTAAGAGTAACCAATCGATCTACACCACTTCGCTGAGTTTTGTGGTTTTCATGACGAAAACCTAAAGGAGCCGGTATTGCGAGAATCTGTGTTAAGGACATTTGCACTAGGATTTCATTTTAGGTCAATGGCAAGACATATAGACTACAACGAGAATACATGCTGTTTAGTCCGAGGGAAAAAGTCTGACGTACATCCCCATGATCATCTTCAACCGAACGACGTTGGCCGAGAGTGCAAAGCGTAAGCTCGCAAAACAGAAGGCCAGGGTTCAAATCCGAGCCAGCTAGGCCATTTCTACGCCATGTTCCACTTGTTCTTCTTAATTCACTACCTTTACTGATGAAACTAATTAACTCTCTTTTGACTGTCTTTTGGTGACATTAAGTTGTCAGAACTTGAAACGTACCAAACAACTCACTGTTGGCAGCCATTTTGAAAAGTCTTTTAACCTACACTTGGTCCTGAAATGTAACAGAGTTCTGGTGTGGAAAACACCTTGAAAACTAACATGTTTTCTTTGCCGTTTGTAGGTTGGAATAAAAATCACCATAACACAACCGAGAAGGATATAAAAATTTTCGTTTGTGTCAATTCAGTTTGAGTATAGGTACGTTTGCGTGACTGAAGCGCGGACCTCATCGAAAGTTCCACCGCCCTCGATTTTGGAGTTCTGCGGCGATTTTTTTGAGTACGGGTGATGGACCCAGGGTTGCGATGAATGCCAGAATTTCAAAATAAAATGTATCTAACAGGCATGACATAATGTGAGGCAACAATATATATAAATGCATCCGTCCACATTTGGACGAGCCATATAAAACCATACCTGACAAAATGTTCAAGGCAACCTTCTAAATCCGTAGTAAAACACAAGGAATGCAGCTTTAATCCATGCAGTGAGAGGGTCTCCCTGGCCGAGGGAGTTCGTGGGCTAGGGCAGAATATATGAGCTTGTTGCCTCTCACCAATGCGATCGCTGTGAGTTCAAGCCCAGCTCACAATGGCTTCCTCTCCGGTCAGCCAGCAACCTGCGAATAGTCGTGGGTTTCCTCCTACCTTAATGGAGGGCGCCGCCGTGTAAGTGAAATATTCTTGAGTACATCGTAAACCACCAATGCAAATAAATAAATCAATGCATGTCGTTTGCTCAAGATTTACCTTCTGAATTATGAGCTTTGTATAGACCTAGACATATATTTATATATACTGGAACATGTATTATATATAGGCCAGTTTCACGAAAAGTTTCATATAAATGCCTCCACCCCACCCCCCCCCACCCCCCTCCAATCCGAACCTGCGGATGGCCGTGGGTTTCCCCGGGCTCTGCTCGATTTCCTCCCACCATAATGCTGGCCGCCATCGTATATATAATCTGGAGTACGGCGTAAAACACCAATCAAATAATCAAATAATAATAAGTGTTCACCACTCACGTGCATGTGTTCATTACAATAGCACTTGACCTTGGGTGTCGTGCTGTGAGTGCTTGCCTGTATACATGTGCATAGTGTCTTCACTGCACAACAAGATGGCTGTCATATCCACTGCCCTTTACCCGTGTACCTTGATGATCTGTCGTTCGTGTCCCTTCACATCAACACAAATTAATCATTATGTATCTATATATATATTGGCCTTCATACAGTATAAGGTTGTGGTCAATTGCATTAATCATAATACTGGATGACCACCATGGTGTATATAAGCGAGGAATTCTTGACATTGGCGACAAACTACCATCAAACAGAATGTGTTAAATCGATATTTGCGGCAATTTTTGCCAAAAATGTAACCTTCGACGTAAATTTAAGCGTTTTAACGACCGCATGAGTGCCTGATGCCCAATTTATTGTTAGTTTACTTTCGTTTATCTTCACAATAACACAGACCAGGCAGCTCTAAATTTAAATGGAACATACATTTTTTAACTTTACCTTGAATTGTAAGAACATAAAGGGCCTATTGTATAACGCATTTCCTAAAATAATCTATATAGATGCATATATTGACATTATCTGGTTCATTCTGAGTTGACCGCATTACTCATAAATATGCATGAGAGTTGACTATAGTGATATGGCAGCATTGTCGTATAGTCGTATAAATCTCATATTGTAGCACTACCAAAAGTTGGATCTGAGAATGTTTAAACTTATGACAACTTCTGAATCTCATGCATGTGAATGAATGATTATGGCTTAACGCCACATCGGCAATATCTCAGCCATATCGTGGCGAGTGAGCGACATACATGCACGGCTTGTTAAACATGTAATATCATTCACGTGCATGTTCTGGTCTACACTCAAAAGCTTGAAATATGAAATCATTTATGACTTTCATAACTATACGAAAGGCAAAAAGCCTACTTCATGTATAGGTCACTAGATAATGACAAGTTGACGTTCGATCAGGAAGAACGATGACCATGTCATGAAAACTAGGGTGTGAAACGTAGCGAAGGAAATCAGCTAAAATTATCTGGTGACTAATAGAATGTACTTCCGGTTTCCCTAGCTCCATTAACTGATTAATATATTTATTAGCATACTTCTATATCCATAGTACAAATTTTAAACAAACATACAATATCAAAGATAATTTCTCAAAGAATTTGAGAAATTTGAGAAAGAGTTTCTCCAAGGTACGTCCTGTACCTGAACATTAAAATAATGACGCGAATATCATTCATATTAAGCAATCACATGTTTACATGGCAGTGGAGATGTACTTCAGGAAAATCAGTAGCCTACAGGAAATGCAGTGACAAAATCTGTATATTTACATGCATGGGATTTCGTTACGGAGGTAACTATCTTAAGAGGAATAATTATATAAATAATGATCCGATTTTCACTAAAATCAAACATGAGCAAAGAGAAGGTATATGCTAAGTTTCATGGAAATCAGTGGGACCAGTACTTCAGAAGTTGCAAAGACAAAGTCTGGGGAAATGGAAAAGCAGGCTGAAGCCACAAGTCCTAAACAGGGGTGATTATGTATGTCTGCATGTATAGGCTTTGGTTTATCGTTGTACTCAAGCAGTTTTCAGTCAGATGACGACGAGGAGTCCTTAGAATGCATATGTACTGTGTCTTTTTGAGCTTCGGCGATTCCATGCCACCAAAGTGCTGCCGCCACTGGAACATCAAAGACACCAGACATTACAACCAATCCAGTCACACTTTTATTGTTATTAAACGTATAAGCATGCGCAAGATTAGGTGAAAGGCAATATATGTGGTAAGTTTCATCAAAATCGGTTGCGTAGTTTGGGAGGATTCGCATGGGCAAAATCGTGTCTACCGACAGACAGACAGACCGACTGACCGATCGACAGGGAGATGATGGTATAAAAAAAAACGATTTTCACATCTTGATGTATAGCTGGATTATACAATGTAAATGATACACATGGCTTGATTCCTTGGGATATTCTCAGGAATCTCCGTGAATGATTTGGGCTCAAGCTCGTTCCCGGGCTACTTCACAGTTTTATGAGTAGAGGAAAAATGAATTCCCCGAAGGAAATCAGCGAGCTGGGACAAATTACTGACAAATTTTTGCTACACGTGACTGGGGACAGACGATAGCGATGGAAAAGAAATTAAGTTAAAAAATAAGTGGTTTTCAACATATTGAAACTGAGAGCGAGGTGGGGAGGGGGGGGGGTTTACAAATTCCTTGACCAAAAGCGGGTTGAACCGGCACCTCGTCATCCTGGCTATGAAACGCAAGCACCTTAACCACATATGCACTGGCCGTTCCCCTGCATGTATATATGTATTTCATATACGTGTATATATGAAGACACAAAACGATACATCACACTGACGAAGTTACATGGATGTGTTTGCTTTATAATCATCATTCATTCATCAATAAGTCTGTGGTGAGCGGCACTGACGTGGGCACACGTGGGGATGTGATTATGTGAACGGCAATGACATTAACCTGGTTTAGTGGGTGGGGATGGTGTCTGGCTGTTGAGGCACTCCAGCATTACATGGCTATATGGGCTCCATTATGGGATCGATGACCGGACAGACTACAGTGCTTTATGCCTTGGCTCAGTATGTACATGTCGCTTTGGAATTATACAGCATGAAGTCAATAAAGCCCTTGGATTATTCGGTGATAAATGGATAAGTGAGAGAGATTCGGGGTGCTATACTGGTGAAGGGGGTGGAGTGGGGTGTACACCTATATAAGCCTATGATGTACCGGTATGCTGATAATTAACATATATATGCTTATATACACGAGGGTCTCTAAAAATATACACCTGGTATATATACAGGTATCGGATAGTACAGCTAAGCCTATATAGCCCATGATGTATATATATATATATATATATATATATATATATATATATATATATATATATATATGCATCATATGCATGTATAGGTAACGCCGGTCTCTGTTTAATAGCATATAAGGTTTGGGTAATTAATATAAATTATTATGCGTTGTAATATACTATCGGTATACATGTATCTGTACATATGTAGGCCTACTGCTGCGACTGACAACCTCACACACGCGCATACACTCTTTTGATTCTCCCGCCTGTATATATACAGAAGGTGTATTTACATGTAAACAAACTATTCATACTCCCATGGTAAATGCTAGGACGTGTTCGTACAATAAGTGAATACCCTGTCTTCAGTAGGCCCAGGTCGTATACAGGGCCTATAGGATATACAACGTTGAGTGTTAATGGCGATTACCAACTATAGGCCGAATAATTCTATCTATCAGCACTAATCATCTCAACAGAACACGTCACCAGCTGAGGTGTCATCAGACATATACATAGCCGCCGAGCCAAGCCTGTACGTACAACTGTACAGGCCGATATAGGGCATGTATCAGCCTAGCGAAATGGCCTATCTATGAAAGCCCGAACGCCTCGACCAACTGTACTGCTTCTTGCAAGGGAAACGTTAGCGGTATATTTAGATCAGCATGACCCAGCTTGACCTAGTAAATCAAAACGAGGCTTCTATGTATGTGGCTATCTTATTCTGTCCATCACAAGTGACAGACTTGTATAATTCGTCTATTATTCCCCCCCCCCCCCAAAAAAAAAATAAAAAGAAAAAATTAATGGTTTTCTTTTATATGGTAACCGTTTAGTTTGTTCCCATTTTTTTTTAGATGGAGATGTTCTGACGTGTTAAAATTTTTACAACGTACAGACAGCATCATATTCACTACATAGCCATCATGCACCAATATTCTCCGACACTTTTGGCTCGTAGAATGTCCTCGTAAGTACATACATATACTTTGTATATTTATATAGATATATATAGTTAGATTCCTAAACACCGCACCCATATACATATACACCATTACACTGTATGTGAAGTGTTTTATGCGTGTGCAGAGAACGAGATTATACCATTGCTCAAAACACATTAACTTTTGTGACAGTTGTTTTATATATTACTTACTGAGAGGTTAAACGCGCTCACCTTTAATTACTACATATAAGATACATGAGGTGAGGGTTCAAACCCAGCCTAGGTTATGTCGAAATTTGTAGATTCTATATTCTGGCCGTTTGTGGGACTTTCGCGACAATAAGCGGTGGACAACACTCAAATAAGAGCGTGGCTATCTGCGCAGTTGGTTTTGGGACACCACTTTTCTTCTCCAATACACGGTTTGCATTTCCGTAAGACACAAGTGTAAGAGAATTTAATTAAGCTCGTTAGTAACTTACCAAGCTAGTCGGTCATTTTCTCCTGGCCCTCCGGTTTCCTCCACCGATAATTCTGGCCTCCATGATACAGATGAAAAAATATCGAGCATGTTGAACAACAATTAAAGAAATACATAAAGTCCATGATTTTGCAAATTTATATCAACACTTCATGACATGCAAACCGGCATTTATGTGTGTATATAAATGATTATATATATTCATCCAAGTTCATCTTAGACAATTAAGTTATACGTATGTAGTGCCAACGAAGTATATGAAGCTTGTGTAAAGTTTATATGCTTAAAACGCACAAGCATCAGCCCCATATTTATTTCGTACTCCCCTGCACGGCATGAATCATCGACACCTGTGATAGTGTGTCTGGATTTAAGACTTGAGCGTGGTAAAATGTTTGAAAAACACAGCATACAATGCCATCTTTTGTAATATATGCGCCTACCCTGAGTTACCCATGGAAACATATACTCAGTCCAAAGAAGGGTTCCGATGTGTATATAATACAGACCCCATTTTAAGTAATTATGAGTTAAATGCGTTGCACTTGTCGATCTATCTATAGGCCCATCAGACGGTGTCATTTTTTTTTCTTCTTTAACATCAATTACGAATGTTTAATCCTAGATTTTAACGCCTAGCGTTTTTTGGCTACATATTTTAAAACAGCATCTCAGTTACATGATACTCATGTAATTTAGCTACATGTAATTGTTCGTGCATGTACAGTATTTGCATGGAATATGTAGCACTGGTGTACGCGTAGCCCAAACCAGGAATAGTAGTTTTATTATAAAACTTTTTTTGGTCTGAGTTTCTGGTCTGCAGCAGAGAAGCAATCTGTTTTTTGTTGTTGTTGTTGTTTTTTTTTGGTTTTTTTTTTCTCTAATTCAGAAATTTTAAGTGTGTTCTGTTTTTTATTTGTGCATGTGCTTAAGTATATTGTTGTACAGCAGGCATGCATGAATGAAATTAGGCCATAGTGTCGTATAATCAATACTCCACTTGTCTTGAATGTTGTTTTGTCCAGCCTTTATATTGCTGCAGCTCTTATTCATGGTAAAATCAGAAGAAGGCTTCCCTGAAATATGCTCACGACCAAACTGTTAGTAAGAGAATTACTGGTAAAGGTTCGGTATCTAACGTCAGTTGACAGGCTCTGCTAAAATTGAGGGTAGTGTTTCAGAGTTATCTACCTTTAATCACGTCGGAGCTCGCGCTTGTTTTGTACTATTTTCAATTCATGCGCCGGTCGGACATTCAGCCAAAATGTTGACAAATTTTACATGAAATACAAAAGATCGGACAATGTCTTCTTAGAAAATTATCCACACGATCAACGGTGTACATATACATCAATGAATATTAGTGTATACTAGCTTTGATTAATTGGATTTATGGTCCCGATGGCCAGTGGGTACTACTTTTTTGTGCGGGAGGACACAAATGTGGCGATGTATATATACTGCGAGCGCTTGAGCTGTGTCAGAGTTGTCCATGAGGACGATACAGGAGGGAGTATACAAGTTTGCAATGCTATATTTGTGCAGCTCTTGTCATTGTGTTGTAAAAGTTTATGCTAATGAAGATAGAAATGGATGGAGACATTATCAACGACTCAACAACGGCTGACCATGTCATGAAGGAGAGACGGAGTTCACACAGAGACACTTCAATGCCACCGAGGATCGACGGCGAAGTGATTGCTGATGGTGCATTAGGCGATGATGAACGGACTGAAACCGAGTCATTGGATCGAGAAGGTAAACAAATGCCGGGCTGTTCGCCCCTTCGGGAGCCCCTCCGGGGGACGATCTGTGATCAAAACATAGGGGCGATGGAGACCAACGATGATAACCCACCATCCCCAACGGACGACAGCAAAAGTTTAAACAACTCTCATTCGAGTAACGAAGGTGGCTTGACTGGCAGTGAGAGTGGACCGGGGAAGAAGAAAAGGCGTCGTCGTGGGAAGCATAAGGGGGGAAAACATCACCGGAAATACAAGCCTTACCATAAACTTTCTTGGTCGGAAAGGAAAGAAGTTGACGACCGAGAGACGAAACGTGCCAACTTAAAGCGAGAGGCAGCTTTCAAATCGGGCCATCCTGTTGCACCTTATAATACCACCCAATTTCTCATGGAAGATCATAGTAAAAACGAGGGCATTTCACCCAGCTTGAAACTAGATGACAAGACAGATGACCTTCCCACGGCGAAAGAAAATAGACTGTCTAAAGATAGTTCACACTGTTCCGGGGGTAGTGCAGGGGATTCAGAGGATGAGTATCTTTATGATTCCTCAAATGATGAGGAACAGTTTTTAGCTAAAGACTTCTCAGAAGCTTATGACAGCATTCATGTCGAGCGATTGCAGAAAATGACTAAAGAAGAACTTGTGAAGGACTATCTTGAACTTGAAGCTAAGGTTGAGAACTTAGAGAAACAGTTAAAGGATTCTGATACAGCAGGTGTGGTGTCAAATAACAACTTCACACATGTGCATAATGGTGTTTGTGGTGAAGCGAACAGAGATGTGAGTGGCATGAAAAAAAGGACAGCTAAACAGTCCATGGAAGTGGATTCCGTGGTTCGTGCATAGCCAAAATACGTATGTGCCAGAAAACTTCAACCGAGGAATTTAGAAATCTTCAGGAGAAATGTTTCTGACATTGATGCAGCAGATCAAGTATTAATTTTTAAACAAATACTTGTGCAGTGCTCAGTTGGTGCAGCCAGTGTTTGGCCATGGGACAGTCCATGTGACAGAAGGGGTGATGACTGCCTGTGTAACCTGGGATGTAAACAACCAGTCCATGTTAATATTGCCTTCAGGTCTGATATCGGATACAGAAATCTGTTGAACACATTTTGTACATGTTTGATTAATCATTGTTAAAATTATCAGATCTCTTCCACTAATGTATGCCAAACGTATCCCCTTTGCACCCTGTAAAGGTATTGGTTACAAGTACAGTCTGACATTTAGAGGAGCATTTAAACATGATTTGACTTGGCACAATGTGACAACAATGAACGTACTATAACAGACAATTCTTCAACTCAGCAGACAAACATTTTCAGCGGTTGCTTATTTCATCAGATTATTTTTGAACTTTTGCTTGTTTATGAATGTTTCAGTTGACTGTTGGTTTAGGCAGTCTCCATTTTGACTCCTTGATATATGTGAAATATGGACCATTTGTACGACATGGGTACCCGGATGATAGTACCTGCCAAAGGCAGCTTTGGAAAAGGAAAGAATTGTTGGGAAACAAAATAAAGAGCAAAATCTGCAAAGAGCACACTATACAGCATTATGTTTTTAATTTTATGTGTAAGGTAATGAAATTATACTTTCTTGATGGCATTTACATATATACGGCACAATTTTCCAGGATCTATTTTGTTACTTGTTGAAAAGAGAAACTTTATTTTTATACAAACGAATTCAAAACATGAAAGGGAAAAAAAAAAGAGTAGAAAATAGCCTTTATTTGTGAATCAAACCTGGCGTCTTTCCTTTTTCAAGCCATGTATTTGACGTACATTTTTACGTATGAAAATGCTATAAGGTAGAGCATTTTTATGATTAAACTGCTTGTCACAAAAGTCCAGTGTTTGGTTTTGGATCACTATTATATAATTATTGCAACGGTGTATTGATTGATGCAAGCCCATTACTACAAACTCTCCTAGTGACTTAATGTTTGCAGTGCGTCTTGTTGTGGTACTGTAGTTACATGCACAGAGCTTATTTGAGCGTTTGAAGGCAACCTGTATGGATCCTTACATGCATGTTGTTACATTGTACTGAATTCTGGCTTGTACTATCCAGTCATGTGGAGAGGAAAGTCCCTCGGCTACAAGGAGTGGTTGCTCCAGGCACAGAATCTGAATGACTTAACTAAAAAGTCTCGATCAGTGTTGAAATTGTGTTGCAGAAACTGCTCCTCTTGTTGAAGTTTAGTATCTGTGTGTGATTCCAGGGGCTCTCTGGGCATGCTACATCTTAGGTAACTGTGGTATCTTTCTGAGACATGAGCGATTCAATATTTCTGAACACCTAGAGTTGCTTGGCCACTTACTTATCTGGGTTTCTGTGCAATGTTACACTTTAGGTAAATATTGCCAGGACTGACTGGGAAGTGTTCTCACAACACAAGGGGAGTTTTGCAAATTTAAGAAGTTGTCTCCCTTTGTATGTAAAGCGCTGTAGATTTCACTTGCTTTGACGCAGTGCCTGAAATTGATAATAGAGAAGAAGAAGAGAAGCCTAGATGTTTGGCAGTTTCTGTGTTTGAAAAAAAAGGGGGCAGGAACATGATCTCTTGAATGATGCTGAGTTGCATCAGTACCACAAAAATTCAGAGGATGGATTTTTTTGTTTAGGATGTGGGGGAATGGTCAAATTACTGGCGACTACATTTAGTACCGCCACACCATTGTATGCCGTTTTGTGGGCAGAATAAAACATTTTTTCAGTGTTTGAGGTGGACTTAAAATTTAACTTGAAAGTCATACATTTTCGGGGAAATTTGTACTGTCCCAGCAATTTTGCAGTGGAAAACTTGTTGACATGATCAGAAAGCCTTCAAACAGAAAAGTGAAATGCATGAAGAATTAAAAAGTGAATGTTAGTTTTATCATTATTACGTTTTTGCATAATTTAGTGTTGTGTAGCCCGTAAAACAAAATAAAATGGTCATCGCATGGATAATAGAAATAATAAAGACATATTACATTCATATTCATGTCATTCAGCGTTGAAACATCAATCACTTACACTATGCCAATTACCGTATTTCATCCGAACTTTAGTAGTTTTAAAGTGACAAATATTGATTGATTCATTGGTTCTTAAATGCATATTGCCTTTGCTTTAAAGTTGCTTTAAAACTGGTAATCCTTGCACAGCTCACCTGAAGTATGAGTTTGGGCAATTCACACCAGGCATGTAGATATGTCTTTTTTACATCACCTCAGACTTATATGAAAGAAATGTACCCCATTGTTACAGCTACTACATCACAGCCATCTCATTAAACACATATATCTCATCTTGGAAGGGTCCACTACGAGGACAAGGCTCACTGAATTTGCAAAGGTTGCAGAGTAAGAGTTGTCCCTGGACGTCCAAACTTCTTACCTGTTTGTTTTTCTGATAATGCTTACATTTGCAAGGCTTAGCCATAAATTAAAAATTTGTTTGGTGTAATCCTGTCTTAGTACCTGAAAAATCACCCCACTCAAAGCTTTTAATTGCTGAAATGAACACTTTAAATTTTGAAATACTTTTGGGGGAATATTTTCAGACTTGCTGCAGTTGAGGCATTATTAAAATATGTGAAACTATTTTCAAACTTCAGTTAATTTGAAGAATAAATAGTCATCAAAGGACAATTCGAAATAAATAATTGCAATGATAACTTTCACATGTAATGCCCATAGAGTCCATTCTTCGGAAAATACAATTCACAAATCCAAAAATTGAATGTTGTCACCTGAAACAAAAAACTTTTTTGTTGTGCCTATTCATGTCCGGACTATATCTCAAGCTGTGTCACACGTGCAGTGTTAATTTTGGGTTGGCTCATATATACAGATACATGATGTGTCGCAACTTACATTTGTCCATTTCTGTGGTTGCGACAGTAACAAGACCATTTTCTCTACACATACTGTATTAATATGTTGGATTTTCTGTCTGGGCTACGATGGAACTTGTTTTCCATGTACAGTTTTAATTTTTTGTGGAATAAAAAATACACAGATGACAAGGTGCTGTGACTCAAATTTGGGCATTTCCATCGTTACCATGGTAACCAGATTGCCATATCCCTCCTATCTACTGTATAGTTAGATATCACCTCTCTGTTTGGGCCACAACTCCAGTTGTTTTCCATATATTTTTTTAATTCGTGGTGGATGCTTAGATACAGATATGAAGATGTGTAATGAGTCACATTTATCAATTTTCACCATTGCCCTAATCATTATATATACTACATAAATAAACATGATTTTGTGTCTGGGCTACTTAACAGGCCCAGTTGTTTTCTATATGGAGTTTGAATATTTGCTGGAAACACAGATAGGGATATAGCAATGTGTCACAACTCCCAGTTGTTCTATTTCCTTTTTAGCCGTGGTAATTGAATCACCATTTTCTCTCTATATATATTGTATTAACGGATATGACTTGGGGTCCGGGCAACAACTTCACATGTTTTCCATATTCCATCCATATTCAGTTTCGATTCCACGTGCAGATTTAATATTTGGTGGATACACAGATACACAGATGATAATGTGTTGTGAATCGCATTTGTCCACTTTGAAGGTTGCCATTTTGAAGCAAGCAGCAATCAAAGAAGTGAAACGCTCACGGCAGCCTGTGGGCCTTGTCTCTGCAGACAGGTTGTTCAAGTCAACTCACTATGTTGTTTCTTAGTATAGATGCTAGTTCAAGGAGTTTAAAAAGGTCATTTTTTTGTACACACTGGCTTTTATATCTGACATTTCAGCCAACAGGAGCATCAAACCTTTGCTATTTCTTCACGAAACACTCACCTTGCTATATTTCCAGTTATGTACATAGATATGATATTGTGTCAGAGGTACAGCTATAATTGTTTTCCATGTACAGTTTTAATTTTAGGTGGACGCATAGGTACATAGATCACGATGTGTCGTGACTGACATTTATCCATTACCAATTTTTGGCGGATATGTAAGTACAGAGCTGATGACAATGAACATTTGTATATACATGTATATATATATTTCCATGGTTACCATGATAATTACTGCCCCAACCCAAAAAATACTTGTAACAGGATGAGAACTATAATTCACATGCACGTAGATGTATTTTTAAAGAGCATTGTGTTGCAAACTTACTTTGTTTTAGTTATTTGTTCAGGCGTGTATAAGGCATATTGTGTTCACCTGAACTCTTGTCAATTTTGGCCTACGTGTACACTTGAACAGACAGTAATGATGTATGATCCGGTCAGATTTGCAGAAAGGGAAGTCCTATAAAGATTTAGAGTGCAAAGTTGTTAGCAGTGGGACAGGTCTAACAAGCAAGAGGGAAGAGGATATGGATGTACGTGTAGCTGGTGTGGGTTTTAACGTTGAAGGGGGGTGGGGGCAGAGATATGACCCTTAAATCAAAGCACATTATTGATATCCAAGAGGGAAGAAAGATACTCACAGAAAGAGACATTGTTGCGGTGGTATGAGGTTTAGAGAGAAAAGGTGTGTATGTGTGTGGGGGGCCGGGGGGGTGGGGAACTGAAGTTAGGGTACACAGTATATTGTTATTGTGATGATTGGTTTACACCCAAGAGGAGGAAGAGTCTTAAGTAAAGGCACACCATTGTTGTGATGATCAAGGTTAGCACACCAAGGGATGCTGGATGGGGGGTGGGGGAGGGAATACGAACATTTCACAGTTCTGGTGGTCTATGGCTGTCATTTTGGCTGGGCACGAACCACAGAATCCACTTGCTCAGATGGTATAGCTGTTCTGTTCAGGTCACTCACAGCGTCTCTATACTCTTCGCCACAAACATCATTGTGCACATTTGTCAAGTTGTCATTTATAGCCACACCAATGTTATCAGAATCTTTCAACCTTTTCTCCACGTTCCCAACCCTAGTTGTCTGTCACATTGGTACTATAATATGTGCTCATCTGAAGGAGAGAACCTGGGTGAGAAGTGCTATAGGATTAGCATTACGCTGATTTGAGGCTCTGTCTACATAATTATACAGGGACCTAAATGGCAAACTAAAGACAAGGTAGTTGAAAGGAGGACCAGTTATCTTCACTAATCTACATTTATTGTTACAGATGTACTAAGCTTTGTTGTTCGACCTCTAGAGGGTTGACAGGAGTTGTAGGTTTGGACTTAATCTATAACATCTGCAATACTGTTTTGGACTTCGCCAAAACACTGAAGGAACTTTGAAGGGATAGGACATGGTGAAAAAGTTGTGAAATATACGGTGCGTACAATGTGTTACGGTACTATGAGGATTGTTGTATGGAATGGCTGGTATGTCAGAATATGTCCGGATTTATTTTAACCTATTCTCCTAAATGTGTCGGAACAGTAGTCCCTGTTCCACTGCTGTGAACAGGAAAGCAGTTCGTCTGGTTCTGCCATTGAACCAGTGCCATCCAGAAGGTTTCTTGTGCAAGATCCTTGAACAAGTGAGGCAGAATTAGACTGTGGCAGCCTGATTTGATCATTTACAAGATTGCATACACTAATTAGGAAGTTGTCAGGTGTAAATGCACAAGATTCGACAGCCCTCGTGATTGTGAGTTCGAGTGTTGTCCTATAGAAACAAACTAAAACAAAATGTAAAGGGCTTATGTGATTGTTGCCACTTAGTGCTGAAAGTGAAGGGACATACGGTATTCTTATTTAGGCTTCTTTTTTTCTTTACGCCGTACTCAAGAATATTTCACTCATACGACGGTCGCCAGCATTATGGTGGGAGGAAGTCGGGGGAAGCCACGACCATCCGCTGGTTGCTGGGAAACCGATCCACGTGCGGCCTGTACTTTCGCTGTGGAAAAGATGGGATTGACATTTCGATACAGCGTTTCCTTGTGGACAAGATTCCTTATAATATGTATTGTGACACAGTCATTTGTATCATGATGGTATGTTTGAAGGACATAGTCACACTGGTGTATCTACATGCTTTACCGGTGTTTGAAGCAGTGAGACTGCACGGTGAGGTTCAGTTTCCAGTAGTTCCGGCTGTGGCACATTGTCGTGGTGACACAGTGGCGTTAGTTGATGTGGGTAATACTTACTAATAGGCCTGTAGTGCACACATTTACGCGTATATATATGTTTGTCTTGTATGTATTTGTCTACCACAACAGATAATGTAACCATATTGTGACGGTGGCGTGGTGGTGAACCTACGGCATTGTGCTGAATGTGAATAGGCTAGCATCAAGAGTATGATGGAGTGTTTCTGTAACAGAATAATATAACAGAAACAGATAACGGAAATGGGGGTGGGGGTGCATTATATTGTGAGTGCTTGTTGGTTACATGATGTCTAAAACGAATCAGCTCCTGGGGTTAATTGTTTAGAATTTGGAGTACGTTGAACATGACTGTTTTTCACGTGGAGAGTTCGTAGCTTGCCCAAGATCGGTCGTTTACCTGATAACGTATACGGTCTTCATGATAAGTGAAACGTCTTGTTCAACAACAATCTATCAGTGAATGAAGCAAGCCACAGTCATATTTTCCAAACGTAAAGACCGGGCATACGTATGTCAAAAAGTCAACCTTGAATGAGAAAATTTATTTCCGGGCTTATATATCTCGAAAAAAAATCATGCACACAGCTCAAAAACTCAAACATCTTTAAACTAAGGGCGAAATATACACTGTGAAACGTATTCTTGCACATGTGTACCTTATACATTTTTTCCCATACCAACAATAAGTCATAACTGCATTGTCATCGTTCTGGCCAAAAATTTGATTGCATTTATTAATGTAACCATAGGTTGGTACTAGCGATGAGGGCGCACTTGCCAAGGTTTTCAGCAGTTTTCAGTTGATCGCCTGAAGAGTGTTTGCCTATATAAGACAGATGTCATGTCGTGTTCGGCCGTCATTAAGTCTAGTGAATTGACTACTCACATTATTGCTGAATTTTTAGTATTCTGAGTCCAGTGTATGAATAATTATATTATTGGTGAGTGTTTAGTACTCTGCAGACCACAAAAGCCTTGTGCTCTGTTCGACTAACTTGTGAAATATTCATGATTTGTCGCTCTCTCATGCCACTAGTATACATGTATTTAGGTTTCATTGTTAAAAGCCCCACCCTGCATGCCTTCACCAAGCAAACTTAAGCCATGTCCACGCCATGTTCTCTAATACAGCATGTATTCTGAATATGGACACGCGCTGTGATTTTATCAACTGGATGGAAATTTCAATTTACAAATTCATTAGAGGATATCCGAAACACAGTGTATCTATTTATAAACTGGCCAGAAAGTACATTATTTACATCTCACACAAAGATTAGCGTAACTGTGTGTATTGGTGTGCTGGCATAAATCTATGTATTTTTTCCGTATGAAATGATTGGGCGCTCCGAGTCTTGCCGAGTTTCTCCGAGGATTGATAGATTTGATGACTCCTTTCTGCAGCCTACGCACTTCCGCTGAGTATGTAAATCAATACGTCAGATTCAGCGTCTCTCGTGTACGGTACATGTAGCATGGAATCTGCAATCAGTGTTACATGAGAGTTAGCTATGGCTTCTCCGAGGCACGTATAGATGCTTGTTTGGCCACAGTGTGGTAGATCGAGCGAATTAGGTATATATTAACCAACGTGTAAGCTGAGAAGATAGATATACACCAATAATAAACAGGATTGTGTTACTGTTTAATTATCTGTGTGTGGAAAGTGTTTATGAGAAGTACGTTGTAATGATATCATGTATACGCACAGGGTTAACTTAGACCCCCAAGGCCGTTTCTGTGTTCTCAGTCCACACAACATGCTTTTGGGCCAGACTGACATTCATAGTCCATACTTAGGTTATGGATGGCTCAGCTGGGCCTTATTGTGAGGCTAGGCAAAGGACAATGCCCGGCAGTGTAGACAGAGTTGAGATAGAAGCATTGGGTTTGACACACCCTTGTTTCCGTTTGGCCTCGTCGCCATGCATCTGCTGATGTATTCGCATTTTCAGAAAATGCCCTTCGCCATCACTGTCTAAGACCTTCTACAAGTTAGGACTAGCGGAAATAGACTATATATGTATAAGTGAGAAGATGCCAATTATGGAACACTCTGTCAGAGAGTGCATGTACGACATTTACGTGTGTGTGTGTGTTGGTAAAAGCTCTTAGGGCGCTTAATTAATTAATAAATACCTTCATGCTTGGGAACTTTTTACTTTTATTTCATTTTAACTTCTTGCAAACAATTGTGGCCACGGCTTCATGTAGATTTCCAGGGGATGTTATTGACACTGGGCATTATGGATTTGTTTCGACTGTGAATTGATGAGTATGTAATATTAGGTAATACTTCACCCATGATGTCGCCTGCAACTCAGCTCGTGCAACCGTCTTGGCTAATTGACCAAAAACACACATACCATCCCTAAGGGGAGTTGAAGGTCCAGAGTCAACCACGAGGTGAATCGATCAGTCAGTCTCTGTGTATACGGGGCCCATATATCATTCTATCAATAAATCAAGACCCACCATCGATCATTGATCGATTAGGCTGTAGGGGGCCTGGGGAAGTCCGACGTGTGCCGGCTGTAGGCCTAACTATACAGCTTTGCCTCAAGGGTATAGATCTAGGGCCTACATCCCATCTCTTCCTTCATGGCGACTCGTTAACACGAGCTTTCTTATCGACATGCCCAGGCCTACTTCACAATCCCCATATAGCCGCTCTATGATTTGCATGCTTGGCGAGTCGTTACTTTCAGCGTCGTGGCTCTGTACACTTCAGCTTTATTTGACAACGGCTTAACACCTCTCGTTACTTAATAACGACGACAACGCTGGGCTGACCGTATCCTTGTCTGAAAGCCTAGCTTAATTTCTGCCTGAGGGGACAAGCGGGGGTCGTTGGAATCCGAAGTGGAGAGGCAGACGTATCCGTACACGTCCGAATGTGATTGTAATGGACAGTGGTTGTAACCATGCATTTATGTGTAGCTGTATCACTGTATACATGTATAGGCATGCGGTGGATGACCAGTTGATATCTGAAAGACCTTAAGCCTCTATCATTCGGTGTATATTTTTTCTTGCCAAACACTTCTCTGAACACACTTCCTCTAGGCTCTATAATGTCTGTAAGACGTGTGTACACCCCTGCACGGTGTAATGGACCTTTCCGGTTCCTGAAAAACGATAGCCTGTGATGCTGTCACCCACCTGCCTATACCGAGCTGCCATGGTGAGACCAGGCAACTTCAGGCAGTTCTATAGCATGATGAGTATTGCTATGCTGCATGCTGTTCTGTTTAATAAAACCTTTGTCACATAATTGCTCCGTTGACCCGAGAAATAAATAATGAAAGAGATGACAAATTGTAAGAATAAAGTCGCAGAGCAAACACCTGACCCACTCTATACGCCATCTACACGTGGTAATCACAATGCAATCCATATTCTCTGTATATTTATCAAGACCTTAAGGCCGAGTAATGCGTTATACATCGTGGCCGGTACTTTAACAGATATTGACCACAAAAGCTATAAAAATAAAAAAAATGTAAAAATATGAAAAACTGATGCCGGTTTTGTGACATATAAACATATCTTTCATGCTTACTAGTTACTGGGTGTAGCATTTCTGCCCAAATTCCCCTACGTACAAGTCCCGTATTGTGTCATGCGACTTGCGATGCATTCAGCACTTGTGCGTGCATGTCCTTTGTGATATCATTCCCAGAATGTATGTGTCATGCGTGATATCATACCCTGAATGTATATGTCATGCGTAGTATCATACCCAGAGTGTATATGTCATGCGTGTTGTCATACCCCGAATGTATATGTCATGCTCGGTATCATATCCAGGAAATGTATGTCATGCGTGGTATCACACACAGAGTGTATATGTCATGCTCGGTATCATACCCAGAATGTATATGTCACACGTGGTATCATACCCAGAATGTATGTGTCATGCGTGGTATCATATCCAGAATGTATATGTCATGCGTGGTATCATCCCCAGAATGTATATGTCATGCATGTTATCTTACCCAGAATGTATATGTCATGCGTGGTATCATCCCCAGAATGTATGTGTCATGCGTGTTATCTTACCCAGAATGTATATGTCATGCGTGGTATCTTACCCAGAATGTATGTGTCATGTGTGGTATCACACCAAGAATGTATGTGTCATGTGTGGTATCTTACCCAGAATGTATGTGTCATGCGTGGTATCATATCCAGAAAATGTATATCATGCGTGGTATCACACACAGAGTGTATGTGCCATGCGTGTTATCATACCCAGAATGTATATGTCATGCGTGTTATCTTACCCAGAATGTATGTGTCATGCGTGGTATCATCCCCAGAATGCATGTGTCATGCGTGGTATCATACCCAGAATGTATATGTCATGCGTGTTATCTTACCCAGAATGTATGTGTCATGCGTGGTATCATACTCAGAATGTATGTGTCATGCGTGGTATCATACCCAGAATGTATGTGTCATGCGTGGTATCATATTCAGAATGTATATGTCATGCGTGGTATATTTCAGAATGTCGAGGTTATGGGTGGTACGTGCATCTATCTAAAAGGTATACATGTATGTCAGGCGATCCGAAGCTCTGAAAATCTGCCAAAGTGTTGGTGTAGCTGATCTTTCAGATGTCTTAACCACTTTATAAGCCTGGCCTTTATATATTCATATATATTCATAAGCCTGGCCTGAACAAATTAGCACCCTGGCTTCTTTTCTTCCTTCCTGTTCACACGACTATGCTCTGTTAAGTTTCTGTCATCGAGTTGTATTCTCATCAAGGAGGATGTTTTCGTACATGTATTTAAATTTTATGACGGCTGATAAGGCCCACAGTATGCCTCCGGTAATACCAAGGGCGATCAAGTGAATCCAACTTCGCCCCTTCGCTCTGTATTGCAACTTCGAACTATGGCAACTTCGCGCCTTCGCATCGTAACTCTCCTCTTCCCGCCTACGCATCGCAACTTTTCTCCTTCGCGTCGCAACTTCGCCCCTGTGATTCATCGCCCTTGGTATTACTGGAGGCATACTGTGATCCTTATCAGCCATCATAAAATTTCCTATTAAGCGTCATCGGCCTGGCGCACATCGCCATCCTGGTTCCCGACCTTGGTGAATTCAAATGGATAAGACTGTGACGCGGTTGTTCGCACAGCGGCTTAGGCCCACCTAATGTCGACAAAGTACACACGTCTAAGTAAGACTTGATGCTATCCCATTGCTGACTGTACAGTGTGATAACAAACTGAACTGTGGTACTTTTAATGCACATTTCAGCTGGACAATGATGTAGTGTTGTAAGTATTTCGGGGGCCTCCGTGGCTCAGTCGGTTAGCGTGCTAGCGCAGCGCAATGAACCAGAAGCCTCCCACCAATGCGGTCGCCGTGAGTTCAGCTCATGCTGGCTTCCTCTCCGATCGTACGTGGGAATGTCTGCCAGCAACCTGCGGATTGTCGTGGGTTTCCCCCAAAACGTAAAACACCCATCAAACAAACAAATGAATTTTAAGTATTTCGTTCCGCGACGAGGACGACACTTTTGTCGTCTACTAGAATCTAAATGGCCGGCCTCAGAACGGTGGAGACGGCTCGAGCTATCCTATTGTGTCTTCAGTGCCCTAAGATTTAGAGCTAATTCACATATCGAACTTCTGGTTAACTTATCCTTCATTCCACATTGGACAGCGTGTTTTGAAATGACCGTAGATGCGTGGATGTCTCATTTTTGAGGCTGATGGATACAATTTTTGTTTGAGCATCTGGTCAGCTAAATAGTACATGTAATATCATCGCCGGCTGAAACGGCTTTGTATAAGGGGACCATGGAGCGTTGATGAGCGTAACTGAAATATGCGCATGCGTAAGTGATAATATGTACATGTGAGCTCATTGTGAACTCATGTACAGTAGCTGACTGTATTATTCAGCTATAATCGGTCAGTCAGTCAAATCATCACATGTGCACCAATGAGCACCATGAGCATAGTCTACACATGTATGTGTTAACTCATATATGTATGTGAATTCTCTCTATATATATACCGTATATGTACATGTTGTTGTTGTATGAACAAAGCGTATCAAGCGTAACCCTTGCCCATATATGTAGTGATGTAATCTCCTCGGTCGTTATCGGATGGGCGGTGGTTGACACTCGCCCATGTAAGTCACTGTATCCGTTTGAAGAATTAAAAGGAATCGCAGCTCGCATTGATTAATTCTGGTTGGAGCTATTCGCGAAGTACCGTCATCCATAGGGTACCGTTACAATATGTGTCTTATGCATCTCCGCATTGCTGGTCTCCAGGCTGAAGGTGTGGTGCACTGTGGATTGGTGAACAAGGGTATATAGGCCTATACCGTTATTAGATAGTCGAAGAAGATGCTGAGGAAGCAGTGAAACACTGACATGGAGGCTTAATGAGTGGCAGGCCTACTGTCTATAACACTAGGCCAATACTCGAGTTGTACACATTATTGTGGCAAAAATGCACATCCACATAATGTTGTGAACCAGCAGTACTAAAAAAAAAAAAAAAAACAGACATAGTTCGAACTCCTAAACTCTATTAACAGCAGGATTAATAGATTAGCGAGTTACCGCTGTACTATGGAGAACTACAAGCTTAGAAGCTCATCGTTCAAGCTAAACGATGTCATGTTTAATGGTCACGCGCTAAAAATATGGCGTCGTTTTTGTTTTAACATGGAGCGATGAACTTCTAGGCCGGTCAGCTCCTAAATAATAAAGGTGAGACCACCGAAATTGTAGCGCGCATGCTTGCGAGTGTCTGTACTTTGGCAGGAGATGTAAAACAAGTGGCTCAGTTGCGAGGCGGCAGAACTCTGGCACTACTCCTAGGAAATTAAATGGAAGGTTGTATGAATCCACTGGTATAACGACGTCCAAATATCGGAGCGACAGTGGAGTTCATGTAGGGCTACTTTTGAACACACCTTTGCCTTCTGATAAAACAAAAAATATGAATCACACGACTCCAATTTTTTCAGAGATATGCTGCATAGTAAATGTACTTCAGATTCAAGTAGATTTTCTGTCTTTTTTGCTCGAAAAATTACACCTTAGTCTTACAACACCGGGCGACCATTTCCCATCTAGTTGCAAGGTTTTACAGTGTATATAGTCCGCGTGTAGAGCGTAACATGCTTTCTCAACACACGTGTATGCTGAATAGTAAATGTTTCTTTTGTTTATTTATTCTATTGGTGATTTACACCTTGGTCGAGAGTATTTCACTTATACAACGGCGGCCAGCAATATGGTGGGAGGAAAACAGGCAAAACCCTGGAGAAACCCACGACCATCCGCAGGTTGCCGGCGGACCCTCCCACGTACGACCGGAGAGGAAGTAAATCTCCAAAATCCGCAAATCATATGATATAACGAAAGCTGAGGCTTGGAGTTAGTGCAGCAATGAAGTTACGCCCAAGTTATCGCTGATACTTCTGCATGTTATGAGTACTTTAACCACAGCCTTTGTTTATGATGCCATTTAGGAGATTGTGTGTATGTCACTTCTCTTTACTAGCTGAATAATGATGACTTCATCTCCAGCTTTGCATTCTTGTTCTGATTAAAATCTGACCTCACAAACTGTATACCTATATAACTCTACAACTAAGATCAATCATTTGTATACCCAGGATAAAAGTTTGGTTATCCCTGTTGGGCACATTAAAGTGGATAGCTAACAAAAATATAACACGGCACATATTGGGCTCTATATTCTTTATCCTGACCAAACAGACCCTCTATACACGGTTATGCTGCACTCTTCACTCAACGCTGGGCGAAAAGTAAGCCTGATATTTAGGTCAGAACTCATTGGCCTATTTGTTTATCGCTCTGAAAACCAGGCCACTGCCAAGGGGCATGTAATTCTATAGCCCTCCAATTCAGAGCATCTGCAAGTGGCAAGGGCTGTCGTTTAATGATACAACAACACATGCAGAAATCAAACTCTCTCCATTTCTCCTGATCCGACATGTTCCAGTAATGTTGGTCTGTTTATTGTTATCTTAGTGTCGTAATAAATATGAATCATGCGATATGTACACCGCTATTCATATTTGATTTTAGCAGTGCATATAGTAGCCTGTCTTGATTACAGACATAGCCAGCTGGGAAAGAAGTAATTTTGACTGGGTCGATGTAAGTATGGTTATATAACTATGTCAGCCGTGTTCGCATCATATACATAGTATACAGGATGGAATCTTAAGGTTATACGACAGAAGAGACATCTTCACCATCTCCATTTCCATTCACCCCAAGTACATAACAATGAACTATTCTCCATATATATAGTGTTAGGTTGAACACTCTGAAATTATTTGCTTTGAGATCAATGCTAGTTAAATATTTTTGTAACTTTCTGAAGCTTTAGCCATGCAGGTAAAGGATATAAATATCTTGGGCGAACATTAAGAAAGGCACTGTTCATTGACCTGCAACCTTTCCCAGTGATGTTTTCCAGACATATTTTTCACCGCATGGGCATGTACCCGGGGTTTCATATCCGATATATTTCTACATGCCGTTGATACCCACCTCTACAATCTGGTTTCTTTTTCCACTTCGCTACAGAAGATAGGGATGACCTCTGATATATGGATTGTTGATACATGGCTGTTGAATAGTAAAAGCTGATTGTTTTCCCAGGAAATGCGGGGTTTCAAGGGAAAATATTGCGCTTGATATTATGCACATGTATTTTAACATGCAAATAGTACCACTGTATGACCGAACAAAGGACAATATTTTGAATAATTTAAAGCATAACTCGCTTTCACGCACCTTCGTAAGTCTGTTTTATCGTAACTTTTTATCGTGATTGCGGTTGTATGCCTGGGTTACAAAGTAATCATATAGCCAAGTAACTTAGTAATAAGAGAAAAGTTAGTAACTGGCTCAGATCACAAGGTCATGTTTATACGTTGAGCACGTAAGAGAATGTTATAACAGTATGAGGCATTGTGCATGGTTTCAAGGCACAATTTAGGAGATACATCTGACCTATCCTGCAGAAAAAACCTAGAATACAAGATGGCCGCAACGCAGGCCTCGCGGATCAGATCAGTGAGATAAATATCGTCCATGTGTAGCCTATATGTAAAACAAATCTGGTGAAATTTAGCCGAAATTTGATAAGGCCTATGTGATTGCATGTGTATATCCCTGTAGACAAATGGAATTAGATTCATCGGTAAAGCTATACACGGGATGAGCACAAGAGTGTGACCAGGTCGACATGTTTACATTTATACACACACTGATGAGCACAAGAGTGTGACCAGGTCGACATGTATACATTTATACACACACTGATGAGCACAAGAGTGTGACCAGGTCGACATGTATACATTTATACACACACAGTGATGCGCATAGTATTAACTATCAACTTTCTAACGGATTTACTGGCTGCTTCCGCGTTTGCGGTTTTCGACTTTCTTTAGCAGTTAGAGACCGAAGAGGAAGTATTAACTTATTACAAACTGGTACTCCACCAGTTCGTCAAGGACATTGCACTCTGAAACGACTGTGTACTTCAAGGGTGCACAAAAATATCTGGATGTGCATTTTGCCACAAACTAATTTTATAGGGAATGACGTTTGACGTAAATAAAGGCTAGTTTACATCCTGCGCCGTTTCCTGTATGGATCGATTGTGCAGAGAGAAACTCTAGGAATAAAAAGCACACAAAGTGGCTGTCAAACTAACCATGTTTGTGTCATCGAACTGTGAAAGTTGTTTTCTCGAAAATCACGGCTACATTGGGACTTGAATCCTATTGTGCTATGTTTATACCGGAGATATTTCCGGAGTAATTTGCACCTCTCATTTGTACAAAATGCAGATATCACACACCAGCTCTGATACTGTCCTATACACCGGTAAACCTGTCTATATCACAATTGTCCACCTTATTATTTGGATTTCTCATATAAACATAGGCCTATGAACGCTGTATACTGAAGAATTCTTCTCTTACATGAGAGCGGTCAGGTTTATGAATGTAGGAGAGCGGAGTGACCAATGTAAGCTGTGTACTGCCCTTCGACAAGGCAGGCAAACCCCCTGACTTCGACTTGTTAACAAACGGACGAGAGCTGGATTTGAGCTTGTGACCTCCTTCGCCTCATTTGAATAATACATCTATTAGAATGGAGTGTACATCGGGGCGTCCGCTGCCCAGAGGTTAGCATGATATGCCAGTAACCTCTGGCTAACGCGGCCGTCGTGAGTTCAAATCCCGCTCAGACTGGCTTTCTCAATCGCCTCTTTACTTCCCATGGTCGAGGTTGACTTTTTCGAGCTTTTCCCGGTTACCTTCAAACATAATTCCTGTATAAGTGAAATATTCTTGGGTACGCTGTGAAACACACACCAAATAAATAAATGTATAGGGCGTATCGTACTGTTTTAACACAATGCTGACTCTTGAGTTAGTATGAGAATTTTTCTACAAGCAGATTTGGAAGACCTGTTTACTCATCTAATGCTCTTACTGAAAATACATTGATACATGATGTATTTTATGACCTGTATGTAACCGGAGTGAAGTACCTGTACATGGGTACGTGATTACCTCGAGTCGGTCAAAAGAGTTAGCCCAGTATAGTGCGCCGTAATGACCCTTTTGCCCCTCATCAATGCGATTCCTGTGAGTTTAAGTCCAGCTAATGCTGACATCCTCTGCAGTGGCACGTGAACTTGGAAAGGTCCACCAGCAAATTGCTGACGGCCGTGGGTTTTCCCCGGGCTATGCCCCCGTTTCCTCCCACCGTAATCCTGGTTGTCGTCGTATAAATGGAAGTAAAACACCGAGCAAATAAATAAATACACCGTGTCGTATTTTGGGTATTCATGACAGTGGAACATGATTACATTTTACAGTGTTATGGTAGTTCATAAAGTCAAATTATATACGACGGACTTAAAACCGCAGACAAATCCAATATGTACAAACTAGAGCTGTTTTCGATCCTGCAACCAAGATCAGTATGGTCTTGCGCCGATGGGCTATATCGAGAGCGTGATTACACACAAATCTATGCATCGGCAAAAATGCATCTGTTCCTTTTGTTTGTATATATGTTTATATATGTGTACTTTGCCTGTCCCATCTGTGACCTGACTAGATAGCAAACAGCTGTTATATAGGCTTACTTGACGTATGTACATGTACATAAATGCACTCATCTGAGTAAATGACCTTGTCATTATCCCGGACAAAGTGGAGTTCAGCTTATACCTCTTATCTGGATCCCATATATATATTCATGTACAGCTGTATGCAAACCCAACTTGTATATACTAAATATCCATTATATAAGTTCCTAGCAAAATAAGTTTATAGTGGGATATTAAGGGTACCGGTGTACATAAGGAGTTTATGGAGGTTTTGGAGGAGGGGATACACGACCCTTATGAAGAACGTAAAGAAACCTGTACACACGTAGAAATAGGCCTTGTATACATCTCTGAAAGAACGGGTTATAATTTGCTCAGCAACAAAAGGTTGGCGCAGGGAATACTTACAGGTTCATATTTGTCTGACCCACTTTTGGATTGTCTTAAACTTCTGTGTCAGTGGGGGTGAAGAAAGCGAATCAGCAAGCACAGGGATGAAGGGGAAGAGGGGAGGGAAGAGGGGAGGGAGGAGGGGACGTTGAGGAGCCAGAGCCCCGGGTAGATGCCAGTAGGCCTGTGTATTCCATGCAGAAACCTGCTGCAACCTGTTCTTGGAGTTGCGTGTTGTGTTGTCCAAGTATGTTGCCCTGAGGCTCCATACGGTTGCATCCCTCGTAAACATTAGGTCGAAACATACACATCACAACATTAACTGTTGCTTGAACTTCAGCTACTAGTAAATGCCATAGGAAACAAACGAGTTTCCCAACTGGTCATTGAAATGCCGTCGCCTTGTGTGACGATCTATTGTACATGTGAGAGTACGTCGATACACATGTAGTCAGACTGGAAGTGAAGCTTCGGCTAGGACGAATACCTACAAAATACTGTTTCGGAAAACATATGTTCAGTGCAAACACTTGGTTCAAAATCTTTCCTGTCCTAAACTCAACGCAGACCTACATGTATCTCATATGCATAATTCACATGTGTGATTTTAGTCAGTTGGCTTGCATTTGTAAGGTCCCGCTGTTCTAAATGTCGTATCGTTCTTTGACCTGCACTGGTACAGATTGCATGTGTATGAAGAAGCATGTATACAGGACTACATCCGCCACATATTTATGTCAAAGCAGAGAACCGTAAACCTTACTCATGTACATGTATGTATGTGTCGATCAAAGGCTTTCCTTGAGTGGCTATAATTAAAAGATGCGGCAGATGAAAACTGGACTAACAATGGCTTGACTATCATCTCACAGATTAAAGATGTACGTTGATTATGCCTGAATGTTTGATCTGTATTGTTATAGTCTGGGGTTTGCAATCCCATTTCCTATAAATAATGTATACACCTGGAAAAGGTTGGCTTCGGCCTGGCACCAATATCATGATTTTATAGAGGCAACTAGGCTGTCATTCAGCATATCCCACTGTCAAGGAATCTGAGAGCTGCTTGCCATGGAATCGCATTATCGTTATGTGATAACTTCAAAGAGCTTCATAACTAAGTTAACGACCTCCGTCACAACGTTCTCACATGTCTGATATTTCGTGGTACCTATGGACATCAGTTATTATAGGCCTACATGTATCTTCGTTGGGCTTCAATCTGGATATATCTTCTACACCAGTCTGTCATTGCCAGATAAAATGACTATAGCATTGTTTGGTTTAATGTGCTTCTGTGAATGTAACTAAAGGAGTAGGTACCTGACGAACTCGCACACACCCATAGTACTTCAATGACACAAATCAATGGCACCGAAGAGTATACTCCCGTGTATACTGACATAGTCAGTAAAACAAGACGGCAGCACCAATAGCCATCGATATGTACACAAAGCAAAGAAAATATGGTGCATTGCATTTCTGAGACAAAGTCAAAAGCTAAAAGACATGCGCTTGACTCGTTTATTCACAGTAACAATTACTAAAGGTTGAATACTCATCTGATACTCGTGGCAATTCCGTCATTGTTAGAGACAGGCAACAGACCATACCGTTGTCTTGGCAACATCCAAATTAGGACACATCGTTCCATCAATAGATCCGTGGACCAAAAATTGATACTGATCCTCCGAAACTCAGACACTAGTTGTGGCTGTGGCCACCAAGGCAGCATGCAAAGTGGGCCATTATGTGTTGCCAGGTACCACCTCTTCAGTATGCATATATATATATATATATATATATATATATATATATATACGACAAATGAAAACACTTACTCCAAGACTCTTTGAGCCCTACCTCAGAGAAGAACACATAACTGTAATAGGTGTGACTGAAAGATAAATGGCCATCTTGTTTCCATGGTAATGCTCGCTCAGAGTGGACGAATGTGGCTCGGGTCACACCATCCCTCCGGCGTTCCGATCGAACATTTAAACTCACCCCCTCCCCCCGTTCGCTTCTCCCCACTCTTCCATTTATAAGTTACACACCGGATAAGGGGTAAGAACAAATACTTTTATTTGACGTAACAGGAAACCTGGGCGTTAGGTTTCCATGGCAATATGCAAAGTAGGCAAACGTGAACACACTCCATCTGACCAAGCAATATGCTTGTTACCAACCAAATAATCAAGCCTCGTTCTCTAAAAGTCTTCGAGAAGTATATATACTGACGAGAACATATACCCATATTTATTGTAACTGAACGCTAAAAATATATCATGGCCCAGATCGAGGTTTACGGCAATTCTCACATTAGTACATGTATTTATGACCTTACCAAAAATTAAAACAGTCGCTCTAAATCTCATGCTTGTTTAAGACGGACGGACGGACGGTGAAGCAAAGCCGCAACCATATACATGTATGTTGTTCCGAAATATTGTCAGAGAGCATAAAAGAGCGCGTGTATTCAAATATGAAATAATCTCTATGTACTCATTAATCGATAAGAGAAACATTTGAACAAGGTCACGTATTCAGGCCCACCCAGCTATTGCTTGTTTGGGTGCAGCCTTACGTCAGATTTGTAAGTTTACATGTACTTGACAACGAAAGGCGGTGGTTTCTAAGGGTCTCTACATATCCGATTTTCATCCATCCATAACCCTGTAAATGAGTTTCATTTGATTCAGACTTGTTCTGAAGTCGCCAGATTCGTCGTGGACATGGTGTAATCGTTCTGAGACATAGACTCTAGTGAAACAAGTTTGGCCGCGCTGCACTGATAAACACATTCTAGCGCCCAAAGTACCAGATCCACGCTGCGCGCATAAGCGTTTATATGGAGCAGAGCCTGGATTGCATGCGTGGCTCTGTACCGGCATACAGGCGGTGAGCTGACATGTAAACAACGCACAGTGAAGGCTCTATATGCACCAGATTTGGGCGAATTCCACTACAAACAAGTTGCAGGGCAATATAGAAACACACGTTAAAGGAGCAGCAGCCTCTCATGTTGAGATCCTATGTACAGAAAAGCGTCCGGGTGCAGATAAAACATATGTGCATGCTGAATAAACCGCTCTCTCATTGGTTTAGCCAGGCATGCAGCTGTTAATGTTTTGATGGTATATAGGCCTATATGTCCATGCATAAAATAGGCCTATACTCCAAGACAAAGGGGATTGGGTCTTGGATAAGTCGTTACAATTGAAAGACAGCCCACGTTCAAAGTTAAATTTGTCAAAAAAGTTTGACAATATTATGTTTATTTCGGTAAAGTATTTTTTCTAACAGCTACTGCGACAGTAGAAGTTCACATTTAACCATCTTCCGGCGGCTCGCATGTAACGCGGCCATTATGTCTGGGCTGTGACGTAACTGTTGCAAGCGCGGATTACTTTTCTAGCCTGACACTGTAGTAAGTTGCGAGAGTTGGTTTGTAAGTTGAGTGTGTATGTAAATTTATAACATGAAATGATCAAGAAACTTACTCCCGCCACAAAATATGGCCTGGAAATACTTTGCAGTGTTGTTCACTCATGTACTTGTTATAATTAAAATATATAACATTAAAACCGGGTCCTGTCCCTATGTTATTGCATGGTACACTGACAGTCAACTCAGAAGATTCACGTCACAGCTTATAAACAGCTGATATCTCCTATCACTCTCACTGGTCAAAGCATCGGCGCCGCCAGATCCCCAGTCTGCAGCACAATACTCCACACTTCAAACAAAGATAATTCAACAACGAATTCATACAATTTCAAACAAGTTTTTACATTGAAGAGAGAATTTTTTATTTTATTTTTCAATGAACAGTACCTCAATCATGAGCTGTCTTTTACTTTAAAAAGGTTGTATTGGACACGCGCCATGTGGGTTCAATCCTTGGACGCAGAATTTGTGAATCCTACTTCCATAGATGTTTTGGCATAAGGCCTAATTGGTGATAGTAGAAGGTCAAGGACGCTCCTGAGGTCCGTTATTCAGTTTTTCGTCGAAAGCACTTGATATTTCTATATCCATCTATATATATGCAAGATGTTCGGCATATCTGTAGGCCACGTATATACTGGAACGTTGGTCAGTAACTTTCGAAAGGTCGGTGGGATAACTGGGGAAATCTGGTTCCTCCACCCATAAAACATTACCACCAACATATCAGCGCATGGAAAATTCTTGAGTATGGAATTTAATAATTAATCAAAGAGGAATTCAGAAGATCCAGATCCACCGTCATAGGGACGGTGTTTTTAAAAGGGGCTGCTGTACGTGGGGAGGTCTGCAAGCAACCTGCGGATGGCCGTGGGTTTCCCCTGGGCTCTGACCGGTTTCCTCCCACTATAATGCTGGCCGCCGTCGTATAAGTGAAATATTCTTGCGTAAGGCGTAAAACACCAATCAAATAAATAAATAAATAAATAAATAAATAAATAAATAAAAGGGGGTGAAAAGCATATGCATGTTGCTGGAAAGATACATAAGGGATCGACAGTAAACTGTGCACATCTTGAAAGTGTCTACTAAGTTCATGCAGAAACTTTCCTTCCCTATCGTAGGAGGGGATAACGTAGAAATGCACCCTTATTAGAATGACAGGTTAATATTAGAAGAAATTGGATAAGGAAATGTAGCATGCACTAGTAAATATAAGACGAGAATGATTTTGGCTACAAACTGAAGATAACGTCCACATGCTGAAAGCGTCTGTAATTATATAGGCCTACTACAAAATCTGTGGGTTTCAGAGGCTTCCATCACTTAGAAAGCTTAGGAAAAGTCGATTACCTAAACTACACATGTAGGGCCTATACTGCCTGCTGGATGGACGGACGAACGATCGGACGGATGCCCTCACTTTTTGGACTTTTTGGAGGATAATAATTAAATAATAAAATAAATAAAAGACACACGAAGATCTGCATGCTATGCCCTTTAACCGTAAATAATAATTCACTGTATACACCTTTACAATACCCGTGTTGGTCTACGACTGTATTTGACAACACAGGCTGTGTGGCGTACTCCATTAGCGGGCAATAGAAAGAAATATATACATACGCTATAACAATGGAAAGATACACGTATAACAGGGCTGTACATTAAGTAAATGGTCCGTTTGACGCCAGGGATAATCTCGCCAGTGATATGCTTGGGTAGTGTAAAATAGCAGTGTCTATTTATAGACAGTCATATACATGTATATCAAACCTAGCTACGCAAGTATCTCTCTCTCTCTCTGTGTATGTATTGTTTATTAGGGATTCAAGGTTTCTTTAATTAGATCAGATTCATTTTTCTATATGTACGTAGGTCATTTGTTTTTACATTTTTGGTATTATACACAGGGTCTGATGACATAATAATATGCATATATGCAACAAATTTACAATAATATAATACGCTTATTGTATGGGCAGGGCTGATTTATGGCACCACCTTCATAGACTAAGGCATACACCTACTGCGTTGTACTGGCATGTTATACACACATACTATATGATTGTTTAAAACATGATGGTCATACGAGCGATCTAATTTTGCTTATAGCTAAGAATAATAGGCTACATCACAAAATTAATTGTTACTGACATTGACAGGCCCAGCGTGGAACGACCATCGTTCACTCTGCCTCCCTGTTATCTGACCGAAGGAATGCAGGGATAATACCTGTTCATGCAGTGTGTCTAGTTCAATAATTTCGTTTCCTAACTCCATATTTGTTTTACAGTGTAGGTTCTACACATATACGCCCTGCTGCAGGATATTTTACTTGGACGGCGAGAAGTGTTATGTGCAGGTACCGTGTAGGTATATATACAGGTATATACATCACAGGCCATGCTGCTAGACAATGTACATATACCATCAAACATGCATGGATTTACATATACTTTTTCTCTAAGTGGCAAAGAATCATTTCGAAATAGCCCTCCCTGTAGTAATTTTGGTTTGTGGTGTCTTCTATCATCACAGTTGACGATGTTCAGGGTTTTACATTGTCTGCATACTGGACCCCCGTGACCATAGGCAAAGAGTCAAGCGGGTTAACGACCCATTTTTGGTTGAATTGAATTTTATGTTAAATTTGAACAACACTGAAGAAAGGCAGAGTTAAGCTATATGCCGCACTTAAAAAATGTTCTACCTGTTAAAATACATACCCCTCTCTCTCCATGCACCCATCAGGGGGCGCTATTTTAACGACATAAATAGTCAAGAATTGTTCATCGTAGGTCGACGAAAGGTTTATGAGTGGGGAATAGCAGAGTGCCTGGATTAACCCAAAGCCCTTTGTCACGTATCTAACAAACTTCCGGACTTAAAGCAGCAGCTAAACCGGTAACGAAAGCGGGATTCGAGCCATCGACCTCGCGGACAAGTAGCTCGACCGATCGGCTGTGGCGAGATCGAGCTTTGTCGTAGAGGTAACCATTCATTGGAATAGGACGTGGTATTCCAAAGCAGGAAATCAGAGAAAATCACTTTTATTTTCAGAGAACATATATGTATATCTTAAGAAAATTGGAAAACTCATGTCGTATATAAATCTCAGTAAGTTTCTGTTTTTGTTCTAATTTTCTTGGTGTTTTCTATCTCGCCAATGTTATGAATCCTACTCTTTGGCACCATTAGGAAGAGTGGTCGATGAAATCTCCAGAACTGCAGCTTGGGAATCTGGTTTTTATTCTTGTTGATTTTGTTATTGGTCTCCACGCCTGGTAAACCACGAAAGTTTGCTACCACATCGTATCCCCCATGTTGGCCGATCATATCTATACAGCTACATGTATATGTGCATATGTGCAGAACAGACAGTGGACTGGAGAACACGACGTGCTTTTAAAATCTTTAATAATGTTATGCAAACTGGAGTGGACAATATACATAAATGAACCGCTGAGGCATGAAAATCTTCCAGTTTGCTTTGGTGTTTTTTATATTTATTTTGTTGGGGTATCCCTGACAGATGTCAACGTGTCCCCATACAGAAGTCGACTGCCCAAGTCGGCAAGGCTCGTTTTATACATGAACATGTTTACGCCATATTTAAGAACGTATAGACGACATATACTGGACTCGAACGGTTGTAACTGTATAAATGTCTATACTTACTATAACTAGCTAAAATTATAGGCTGTAGTGAGATAAATGCCTATCCCAGCCCACTGTGTGACGAGCATGTACATCACATGCCATGGTTAAGCGAGCATAGACAACATATACTGGACTCGAATGGTTGTAGTGAGTGTAAATGTCCATCCTAGCCCACCATGTACACGAGCAGGGCATTACAGTGATTTACTGTGCGTTTGTGAGCAAGTGCATGTGGCAGCTGTGTTTTCGTTGGAAGCTGACGATAAAAATCATTAGAACACCGATGAGATATTGGCAACCACGCACGATGGTATAGGCCTCTATAAAGTGTTGTATACTCACAGCTTCATTATATCTGAGTGCCTTGACGTTCTCAGAACATGTATTGAGAATATATAACCGCTGTGGATTTAGACCTATATATACACATGCCTCACAAAGCCCAACAAAGCAACATTCACTGAGCGCATGGAGACAAATTGTGCGATAGCGCGATTCGAACCCACAACAGCTGTAGAGCATATAAATCAGCGTAGATTACTGCTAGGTATTGATATGTCTGTCCGGTTTCTAAATACTTAACAGAAATGTAAACACAGTGTATAAACACGACTGCCCGGCCAGTGAAAAGCCCCCATGATAAGTGTCCTGAGTAGAAAAGGTTAAGAATTCTGTAGGGGGTCTTTCCATTGCAAATGCCATAGTGCTTTGTGCATATCGATAAAGCCTAGTGAACATCTTATCCAGCTTTGAGTGCAGTATCGTATATACCGGCAAGTAGTACGAAACCGCGTGAAGATCTTTGGGTAGACTTATTTCGCTCAAATGTTCCATACAGGTAGCCTATATTGTCTATATTGATTCGCAAAGAACTTGACTTAATTACTGGTTATAGGCTCACCTTGGAGCAAAAATAAGAAAAGGAAACAGCCATGGAGGTGACAACAACTATACATGGATGAAATGTATCATATATCCGTGCAAATCCGTTATCTTACAGAATACATGTAATAAATTAGTCGGCCTACATCCTTGACGCTGGCTATTAGTTTGGTCATTACACAAGCACCAGTTCACCAGACACCTGAAATGGACATCGCATATACATGTTCTAGACATATATATATACATATATATAGAGAGAGAGAGAGAGAGAGAAAGACAGAGAGAGAATATATATATATATATTATGGCTTACAAAGCACTCAGCTTTAGTGTAATCTGGGATACACTGTGACATATCATAGGCTTAACAGTCACCCATGCATCATCTGTATATAGAATGTGCAGTACCTAAGCACAGTCTAATCTGTATATATTTTCTGAGAGGTATCCCTGATGTGCATGTATCCATATAGACGGGTGTTCGGTTGCGTGGCTAGAATGTAGGCCACAGTTACCTATTTCGTACATATATCACGGCATATATGGGCCCATACAGTGTACAGCTTTGGTTCGCACGTAAGGGGCACACATCCGGGCTGAGAAGCACCCAGTACATACATTGATAGTGCATATAGACAGGGACGTGGATAGGCCAGCACGGAATGACTACAGCACACAGTTCACATCGATTTCCGTTTCAGCCGATTCTTCTTTTACCTTCACAGTGTCAACTTCTTTCTTTAAGAGAAACGTAAGGATTGTCTCCCTTAGCTTTACAATATATATGCATGCATGTATTTTAAGTGCAGACCGAGCGATAGCAAAAGCCGTCGACTACAAACAGCCATACACTGCCAAACAAATGGACGAAAAAGGCCACAATTTGCATACAAAGTTCAGTTCAGAGGAACCAGTTGTTTTAAAAGAAAGTTAAGAAATCCAGCACATGACGAAAATGGTTCAAAACAGTATGAAAGGTTAAAGATGATTTGGCATCAAAAACGTCCAATACAAAACAGTCGGTTACTTCAAAACTGATTGAACTTTGTTGTATGTATAAAGAGCAATCGTCCTCTGAATTAGACACCTCGGCCACTGAGGGCTAATTCGGAACTGTCAAGGACCAGTCGTCCTACAGACCAGCCCCACTAGACACCTCGGCCACTGTGGTCTTCGGTTCTTCGACTTGGTGGATCAAGCACCAGCTGTCCTCATTCCAGACTCCTCGGTGCAACGATTGACATAAAATGACGAATTGAGGAAATTCAGAACAATCAGCTTTTGCAGAGGCATAATTTTTTCCACTCGTGACAATGGGTGATTTCAACAATTGAATACATATAGAGCCATATAAAAATATTTCTTTAAAGGAGTAATATAAGCTATAAACATACCACATACATGTACCTATTATCTTCACTAGTATCATTCCGATTTACATCTACAGGTACAGTATATGTGTTTAAACACTCAGATTTAACTAAGCTTGTACACCAGCTTGTAGTCTTGAAATTTATGCAGTTCAGCGTAAAACGAAAAAATGACGTACAATTCAAAAGTTAACCATGCGTGGCTTTATTTGTCCAAACTATAGAGTATAGTGGGTCAGGGTATACTTATATGGACTTAAGTATACATATACAATCAGCTGTTGTCGCCTCTCATGATAACATGTCCCGTGTGCTTGGCTGTGACATCATATAAAACCATTTATAGATTCAGGTCTTAGTAGCGCCTACATGTGCCATTAATGTGACGGCCATAGTCCAGTCTATCTGAGTCGCTCTACATTGTTATGAGCTTAAATAAAACCCAGTATTTATCATTTTATCATTGACTCATGTGTGAAGCTGATGTCAGATCGTTGAAAATGGCTTCAGCGATGTATAGCGTGGGGACGGCATGGATCGACGGCTGCACACACGAACGCCGGCCCGTTTTCGCTGGCTGCAGGACTATCGACGTCACGCCGCTGCACAAGTTTGACAAATCTTTCCGCTCAGTTCGGTGTCAGAATGAAGGCGAGGGTCTACAGGGGGGGGGCGCCAACACTCAGAAGATGTTATGTTAATCTTAGGCCTAATATCTATTTGAGGTACAAGTTTTTTCACGCCGTGCACAAGGGTGAAGTCACTGAAGATAATGCACAACGTGGAATGCTATTTTTGTGCCAAAAAGAGCAATAAAATCCATCCCAACGTTTCCCTCTTTATTCAACAGCTGATGAAAAAGAGAACCTTACACCCCTGTCTTGCACAAGTGGATAGACCTTCGGCACTAAACACGCATACATTAACCCACTTGAATCCTCAACAACTTTGCTGCTTCGAAGAGCATAACGAGGCATTTGTTCTGCAAGTGGTAACAAAAGATAATTTGTTGTGACCAATGAAAAAAAGCATCACTTCTGCTTGCGCACTCAAGTATAGGCTACTCAGTTGTGGTATATTGCCACCTATTTTTGTTTAAGAAACGCACATAGGCTATATGTATTATGTGTAATAGCCTCCGTAAAGCTTGTATTCTTGTAAGGGTCATAAGGCTGCTGTGAATGGTACAGGCCTACATGTCAGCAGCTTCTATCCCTCCTCCCCCTACCCCCCGACCTCTGGTCACAGCTCTTCTGTTGTCTAGCGCTTGCAGCTCGATCGCTGCTAAAAGTTATCAAAATAGAAAATCCTCGTTGACAAAGTGTTGCCCCCCCCCCCCCAACCACTGTGAGATCAGCTGACCTTTTGAGACTTATATGTAGGCCTGTCGTATGCATAGTCTATACACATATGTATCACAACCCAAGGTTAGCATGCTTATAGATAATATCAATAAGACATCGACTTTGTATATTATTAACTTCAGGCATGCGTGTATACTTCACCTTTACCTTTATACACGATGGTCTGAGAAAGAGCTCAAAACGTTCAGTGGAGTTAAGGCATCAACTGAGGAACTTTCAAAATACACACACACACACTGAGTTTGACGGTATATGCATGTATGTCAACAAGATTTTCGATTCCGAATTTTTACGGAGGCGTATATATATATATATATATATGGTCGTGGGTTTCCACCACGCTTTGCCCTGTTTCCTCCCACCATAATGCTGGCTGCTGTCGTATAAGTGAAATAGTTTTGAGTACGGCGTAAAACACCAATGAAATAAATAAATAAACATTATAAAGGACTAAACAATTAACAGCCTAAATAGTGTAGCCGTAGGAAATATCATGTTGAAGACATCGGGGACTGAAAGTGGCGTGAATCGAAGAATACATTGTAACAGCATGCGTTACAAAAGATTTCAGAATTTAGCCATTACATCTTACACATGTACAAGAAATTCGTTTAGAAGGTAGTCTAGCTCGTATGTACAGTGTGTTGATCAGTGCATACATGTAACTGAATGAGCTGGTAAGTATATGTGTATAATACATGCACATACCTGTACGATATAGGCCTATACGTACACGTGTACATGTACGTTTCCACACACGTGTGATATGGACGAAGCACTTGATTTATGATAATTTCGATACTTGTAAGCCTATTTGCAGTGTAGCCAAAAGCAACATGTTCAACATACTTGCATCTACATATGGTACATTTAAAAATAGGGTCTGCTAAATTAATTTTTTTAACAATTTGTAGATCATTTAAGCTAATGGATTATGGGAGGCGCGTGTATATGTGTAGGCCCATTGTGTAAGATTTCACGAAGTCATATGAAGTTTCGCCATTTCAGAACTGGCACCAGTATGATTGTCCGAGGTCACAATTTAACATTCCTGTACAGAGCATAGAGATGACACAAAGATATTTTCAGCCGAAAAATTACGGGTAGAAGCAGAATGCGTGACATGTGTTCGTTATGTGTTTTTGTGACACGACCCTTGCAATCTCTCCAAAAAGAAACATTTCACGGCGTAATAACACCCAGCGAGTGGCAAGCTTTTAAAACAAGGACACAATTCTGTACGTACGTATTGTTTTCGGCGTCACGCTTCAATTAAGAGCCTACACGTAGGTATGAGTTTTCGCGCCCGGTTAGCTATTAGGCTTACACACAGTATAGAACTACACCTGAAAAAAACCTGTAAGTACTATTAAATATTGCGGACGATTTGTATATCCTGGTGGAAAAGTCAGCGATAGAAGTTTTAAACCGCATCGTCCTCTGCTCACTGGTTGTTTATGTATGCCATAAGTAGGCCTATGCATGTATATTTCTCGACACCCCACGCGCCCACCCCCCGCCTTAATAATTGACAATAAGTGCGAATGGGTGCCTCTTTCGTGCATTCAGTTAGACACCACATTGTTGCAAAGAGACACAGTCTTAATGTGGCCGCACTTTTGTTAAAAATGGCTTTAGAATCCAAACAAACTAACCCTGAGAATTTTTGCATTTCATACTAGGCCTGTCATATACAAGACCCACACATGGACAGTCCATTATATGTGGTAGGCCTATACAGCATCATTTACTGCCGTCCATTTAACATGACGAACCATGCATGACGTGAAGATAAATTACATGCAATGGTAGAAGACAAGTGGCCTTCATGAAGCGAATGCAAGATTGCTCAAATGGCACCACAAGCATCGCGTACTGTTTGTTGTCAACATGCAAGCCGTCACAAACAGCGAGCTCTATAAATTCCAGCCCTGATCAAGGCTGGGTTTGAATTAATGAATGTTTATTGTTTAACGCCCTACTCAAGAATATTTCACTTATGCGAAGGCGGTGTCTCCTTGGTTCAGGACGGATTTCCCCCGTATCTTTTATCTGGTGCTGCCTCGCCGAGACGACATGCCAACAAGCCCCCTCACCCAGTCACATTATACTGACACCGGGTCGACCAGTCCACCCTCTTTATTGCTGAGCGCCTAGCGAGGAAACAGGATGTACCATTTTTTAAAGTCTTTAGTATGACGCTACCCAGGTTTGAACCCAGATCTCCCCATCCGAAAGCGGACGCTCTGCCCGCGCTATCCGGGCGGGATGACCGGGTTTGAACCCGCGTCCACTGTGTCCAAGCGACTGACATCACTCGGCCGCCGCCCGCTCTCGTCGTGCAAAATATGGCCTAAAAATTATGTGGTATAAAGGCTTAGATATACGTTAGCACATCGTTAAGAATGCACACAGTCGTTACTTCTAGGCTCCTAAATATGCATAGATCTAAATAAATATCGGTTAAATGTGGAAATATCGCATGGATCATAGATGAACCAAATATCACCCATAATTAGCTGCAGTTCGTACAGGGCGTGTATCGAAGATCAAATCTCTGCATTCCCTCACATTCATATAGGTGTATCAATACATGTAAATGGTGATGAACTACTGACTAATAATGACCCAGAAGCCTCCCACCATTGCGGACGTCGTGAATTCAAGTTCTAGGCTGACTTCCTCCGGCCGTACGTGGGAAGGTCTGCCAGCAACCTGCGGATGGCCGTGGGTTTCCCCGGGCTCTGCCCGGTTTCCTCCCACCATAATGCTGGCTGCCGTGGTATAAGTGAAATATTCGTAGAACACCAATGAAGCAAAATAAATAAATGGTCTACAGCAATATCTTCTTCCGCTGATTAACAAAGAGATAATTAAGAAGAAGTAGTTCGCTAAATCAGTTTTTCCGTGAAGAAATCGTTTTCCCATAGACAGTATATTGACGTGTGTTTGGTGACATATACGTGTGCACGCTTCATGAATCAGTGAAGCCCCTGCTGCAGCCACACATATACATACAAGATAAACATATTATTGATCAATAATGAAAAATTACCATAATTTGCACGCTTAATCTCTGCATATCACAATTAAAATCCATAGAAGCTATACAAAACAAACCTACTATGCACGTCATTCAGAGTGACCCCCTTGTATAATCGTTCTGCCATTTACCACTAAAGGTAGAAGTAGGCGTATATGCCTGCTAACATTTACAAGTAGTAATGGCCTATGGGCTATATACATGCATATGTGAGAAGAAATGGAGTGCGTTTAATTTATTAATTCTCCGTACAAAGTTAAGGATGCATCGGAAATACAGACGCTTTCAACGTCGGATAAACTGAAGTTATATACAGGGGCTTAATGCGAAAACCTGTATTCAAAAGTGTTACAAGGCCTACAATTATAACATGCCTATACACATGAATTAACATGCATGCAGCCTAATGGGCTACTACCTTCGGCACCAATAAGCAAATAGACACGTACGCATGCATGCATGTACATGCAACGCAGTTAAATATGAGCTAAAAGTTTTATCAGGACTGCATATGTACAGTGTATACTCTTTGAAGAATAAAAAAGCTATATCTTTGTTCAGTCAGCTGTAGCATGTAGACCCTTCGGTACTACTGCATATAGGCCTTTATATGCCTTTAAAAAACGGTAATATTGAGCCTCCAGGATCTGTGTACATATCATATTAACTTGCAGTACCACTCTAATTCGTGTACACGTACATGTATACAAGTTATTCATTTATTTATTTGATTGATGTTTTACGTCGCAAGAATATTTGAATTATACTACGACGGCCAGCATTATGGTGGGAGGAAACCGGGCAGAGACTGGGAGAAACCCACAGGTTGCTGGCAGACCTTCCAACGTACGGCCAGAGAGGAAGCCAGCACGAGCTGGACTTGAACTCATCGCGCATTGCTGAGTGGCTCCTGCATGGGTCATTACGACGTGGTAGCTTAACTATATACTATAACTGAGCCACGGAGACTCCCTTACATGTATACCAACATTATAGTGAAATTTTTTGAAGTATAATAGCTGAAATTTTTATTTTTTATGTGAAGTATGACTCTCTTCTTTTGTTTTTATACTTGTATACTAAACACATCCCCACCGATGCTTTGTATCATTTTTCTTTCCTTTCATTTTCAACATTGTTTTTATCCTGTCAATGCATGTATAAGTTGGTTGCACGGATATTAAGTTAAATGAATCAACGTTTGAACTAAGATTTGCACAGGCAATAGAAATGATTTCGAAGGAATATATTTATTTATTTACATGTATTTATTTGATTGGTATTTTTCGCCGCACTCAAGAATGTTTCCTTTTACGTCGGCGTCCGACATTATGGTGGGAGGAAACCGGACAGAGCCCGCCGGAAACCCACGACCATCCGCAGGTTTGAAGGAATATATGTATTGTGATTATCTTGATGAAATGATCGATAGCAGCAGAAATAACCACGGCTATAACCTAATTATTGTGATTCCTTGTGGATGGGAAAAATGCATGCCCTCAACTACCATACTACATATAGCCAGGTTAAATCTTAAGCAGTTGACACAGGGTGATTTCCGCTCATCCATTAATTCATGTTGTAGGTACATTAAACTCCTGCAGGCTCTCAGAGGGTAAAATTTATTGGCTCTAAGGATTTTCTCATGTGCCCATAATTCGATACATTCACGAAATTTATCCGCCGTTGTGTATTTATTTATTTATTTAACTTTTGCTTAATGTCATGCTCATTAATTGTTCACACGTACAATGCCGTGTGTACAGACATGTAGAGAAAGTATACATGTAGCCTACATGTACGTAAATGAAAGTACCATATTATCTAACATGCGAGTTGTGTCGCATCATGTAGGCTTTTATACCCTGTGCGTTAATAACATCAGCGGGAGAATCTATCCCAGAGAGAGAGACAATGTACCACTTATAGTATAATATCAAATATTTTCACGGATGATAAACCTACAAACGGCTGATATCGGTCTAATTTAGAAAATGTGTTGTTTTTTTTTATAAGCCTTTGTCTTCCATTTTTGTCGAGTACACACCACAGGATGCATGACCCGAGCTCACTGGAACAAAGAGCCACGCGAGCGTTTACACCACACATTACACGTAGGCCTGCATGTACAAGTAAGAAAGCAACAAGTCTTCCATTGTCACCATACTCTATACGTAAATCGTCAAATTTATATGCTATCCAGTTTAGGTCAAGTGACATCAATACGTATGTAAGCAGATATAGTTGCCCCCCCCAAACGCATTACGATGACCTCTATATGTAGGCCTGTTTCCAACCTGCTTTTCTCGAGCATACACACGGCAGTTTAAGTCAGAAATAGATTAATCAACCCCATTTTACATCATGTTAGGAATAAGTTCCCAAACCTCACTGACAGGTCTGAACTGCTGTTATATCAGAAGACACCCAGCATATTTTCATCTTTAACGAAAAGACCCAATTTTGTTGTGCAGGTCATCTATGTACACATTCACCTACCGGTCGGCTAAGTGTTTTGAAGGTACCTGGGCATATGTTGTGAACCCTTGAGACGACACGAAGACATCACAATGATGGTGATTTAAGAACGAGAACCCGCTTCATCATCCCCTTTAAGATAACAGATGAATAGTGAGGAAAGAGATAAGCGAATGCAGAGGGAGCGGTCACTGTAGAAGATACGAATGCAGGGGGCTTGATGACATTTGGGGTAACTCTTGCTTCACACCATCCGACTGGAGTCCCCTTCGGTCGTACGTGGGAAGGTCGCCGTCGTATAAGTGAAATATTCTTATATTCTATAAAACACCAATAGAACGTAATAAATAAGTTCTGTATAAGAAAATAGTGAACAATTCTGAGACAACCACATTCTTGCTTATCACTGCTCATAGCAGGCACTCGGACAATGCTGGTTTTGTTATAGTGAAGTAAAGAGAGTCTGACAATTCAACTAGCCCATAAGGCCATACAAGTATTGCAAACCAACGACAGCCTAAACCGAGCCACACACCTTTAGTTATAAAGGAAACAACATGTATCTTCTTTATTTCAAAATAAGCCAAATTTACATCATTATCATTTGACAAGAAAAGACCGTCCTTAATATTATGAACATTGTACTTTTTTACTATAATTTGATGTACAGCATATACAAAACAGATTTCATTTAGCACTGACATAGATCTTGAAGGGATAAACTCATAAACAAGGATTAAAACAATTCTTAACAGAGATATATGCAAGATAACCTTTCTCTCCATCCCATGACGAAAAAAAAAGGTGCAAAAACAATAAAAATGTTTCGATACCATTAACGCTACAATTAATGATGGAAAGCATATTTTTTAATTTAAGCCAATGCGTATCAATCTGATGTTACATGTAAGTTACCAAATATGTATGCATACGTAAGTAGTATGGGTATCCATGACAACTGATTGGTATTGCAGCTCTTGGTATACCTACTGCATAATATAGTTGTACCACACCTGTCATATTTCAATGTATCAATATAACTGGCTTGTACCTAACTGGTGTTTTACTGCCAGTCTTACGAGTGTCAATCATACATGTAAATAAACTGTTTGAACATAATGCAAACACAGGAAAACCCATAAGGGTGCATTCAACACACTGTAATTTGATCAGCAGTGAGATGATTTCAAATTGACATGAAGAGCTTCTGTGCATGTACATATCTGCATGGATAGATATATATATATATATTTTTATATATGAAGAATACATGAAAAGCTTACCATCAACTCTGCAAAATTTAAAATCCAAATTTGTGAATGTCCCACATTAGTTTATTCCACAACTAAAGCTGGGTATGGTTTCTGAACATGTAGCAAATCTTCTTCGTCAGGTGCCTTGTAACCATGCCATTGTATTCAAGGATGTTTCACTTTGAGTGGGGAAATCGGGCACAGCACGGAGAATCAACGGACAATGTCAGGTAGCTGACAGAAATTTCTGTGGAAGAACCGGCGAGAGATTGACTCTGACTTTCCACCTCAACAGTCGACAGGAGCCATTGAACCACTCGGCCAGCGAGGGCCCCATTTTCCCCCAAGCTGGTTACTGTATACGTGTGTATGACATATACACGAATACATGTACGTTTGCCAGTTTACTACCAACACCTTATTCCCTTTATACCCACAACTCTCGTATACAAGTGTTCAATATGACACTGTAAATCAAGACTTCAGCTCCCAATATAGAATAATTATCCAGCCCAAAAGGCAGAATTTGTTGATTTTTTTGTTTGTTAGAATTTAATTACTGCAGGATGACCTGATGCAACCCCCCCCCGCCCCCCAAAAAAACACGATAATGGTACACTACATATCACTGTGTATCCTTAAAGATGTTTCAATCAGAAATCAACGTCCAAGATGCATCATATCATTAACATTTAATATCACTTCAATTAAAGCTAAGAAAAATCCTACAAGACCTCTAACTCCCTTGTCAGTCGTCGTCCACACTATACATTAACTCGGCTACATGTTGAGGATATGTATAGGCTTTTTCAGCTTTAAAGAACTGTACAGCTAACATAAATAGTGCTTCATGTACACATTAACTACCATGTCTCAAGAAAAGAATAAAACAGCCGTTAATCTACTGAGGGCTTTTCAACCACAACATGTTTCATTCTAACGCATGTACTAATTTACACACACATATTTGCTAGCATAAGGTACTCCTGAAAAAGCAGGTCCAACTATGGGTAACTGAACAACAACACCGAGGCCACTGTATCTGTATATGATGCTTAACATATACACATTACAGTCAACTGTTTAGCAAGACTTGATCCTCGAAGCTACTACACAATAGAGACTTAAACAAAAATTCCACAGGATACTGTGAAAAGAAAAGCCGCCGCTCGTTACTATGACAATTTTCTGCAGAATATTAACAAACATTGTTATGTATCACATTTTGCTTCAGTGCCAGCGTTTAGCGCCACTGTTGTTGGGGGTAGCCTTGCTGGGGGTAGGGTGTCTGTTGAGGGTAGTTCGGGGCTTGTGGGTAGGGGTATGCGTGCTGGGGGTACCCATGAGGAGGCCCGCCATACCCTGTGTACCCTGGGGGTTGGCCGTAAGGGTTCTGAGGCTGGGTATAGTTCATGTAGGGATTGTAACCCATGGGCATGGGCATTGGGAAACCTCCCCCATATTGCGACGGGTACCCTGGGTGTTGATCAGGGCCTCCATAAGGGTCTGAAACACAAAGCGAGAGTTTGGGATAAGTTTTTTGATCAGTTTATGACTTTGAGCAGACACAAGACTATGGCCATGAATAAGACAAATTGAAAATTAAAATATGAACATTTGTGTCCCTGACACACATTTATTGTCATTCATTTGATTTCATTCATTTGGTTGAAGTTTTACGCCATACTCAAGAATATTTCACTTACACAATGGTAGCCAGCATTATGGTGGTTAACCCACGACCATCCGCAGGTTACTGGCAGACCTTCCCACATTCAGCTGTAGAGGAAGCTAGCATGAACTGGACTTGAACTCCGAGTGACCACACTAGTGGGAAACTCCTGGGTCATTGCGCTGCGATAGTGCGCTAACCAATTAAATGACATTTATGGTCATTATCATGCATGGACATTGATTATTCTACTGTCACAATGTGTACGGCAACTGTACATGTAGCAGATTCCAGATACGCTACACTCCTTGACATCATACAGTTGTCTTATGCCTGACTAGTTTTACACGCATACCAGCATAGTACCATTTTACGATTTGTACTACAGCTACAAGTTAGCACCACATAGACAAAGTCTGTATCAAAGTCCTGATAAATACACATGTACATACAGTTATCCTGCATCAGACAAAATGCTCTGGTTCTCATTGGAAAACAGAGGTCACATGGAGGATATGTATATTTCTGTATCTTGCAGCCAAAGCCACATGCATCTTCTAAATTACATTCATTTTTTGGTACATTTAGGAAAATTAGTTAAGGTAATATTCTTTTAACTTTAAAAGAAGAAATCTGAAAGTTTCCCAAAGAATGAATATTCCAATGCTTATTTATCTCTCTAGGGTCTCTATCACAAAACTTTGTCAGTCAAACCTCTCGTAGCTTTTTTCGTAAAAGATGGTATTTAGGTTGTAGTGTCCTGGTTTATAAGAAAAGTTTAATATGAAAAATCGATTTATTAAGTTTTTTGAAAGGAAATGTACATGTAGGCCCAGAAATGATTTGCCATATACATCAGCCTTCTGCACTTAATTGATGGCTCTTCTGCAGGATAAAGTTGTGACATGATGACTCTGTGACTCCATACAGAATTATATGGGGTCAGTAACCCTTATATTAGTCTCTGATGATGCCTTGCCCAATTACAGACCACATATATTTCCATATCTTGTCACGCAGTAACCTTGTAGCTACTAGTACATGCACACATGCACTGACATTTAACCCTTGAACCCCTTGCTCCAGAGTTCTCAGTTACTGTCAGTAGTCCTAAGGTTAAGGTACTCACTATAGTTTTGCTGCTGTGGCTGATGGGGCGGGTGTTGTTGCTGGGGAGCTGACGGGGCTGAGGCTGCCCCTCCCTGGGGCTGGGATGAAGGGCCTGCACAGAGAGAACACTCATACAATACACTTAGAACTGCTCACTTGATTACACGTACAGGGACAAATTTACACTGGTTATCAAAACTTGGGATGCACAAAAATGATACTACATCTACAAGTATACCCCCAAATGACCTACAATTTCACCCCCCAAAACTGCATTAAAAGAGGCAATTTAATGTCATAAAACATTATTTTAGGTGCGGAAACATTTACATATCAAGTAGGATATCATCCCAGCTACCAACCAAACCTCATAAGACCTTTACAAAATTGCATGAAACAGAAGCCAAAACCAGGAAAAATGAGTCATAGGCGATTAGGGTAGTTATAATACAGTGTAATGTCATCGTGGGCAGAGGTTCATGAACTACATGTACACTACAGAAATTTAACTACATGGCTGACATCACAAGTTGTCATTAGCGTTCTTCGACCCCTCCGAACAATCAAACAATAACACTAGCAAAACAGCAGGTTCCAAATCAACTTACTACACTAATTACCCGCACTACGAGGTTACACTTCTGAATTTCACAGCTGAACCATTTATACTGGAGTTCATGAAGAACGATTATGTAGCATTAGAAAGAAGTCAATCACAAAATGTCGATTAACATAAACAAACCTGCAGTGTACCCCACACAAGTTACATCATCAGGAGGTGAAAACCAGAGTTTATTATGAGCCCACTTTGAAGTATGAATTATCTGAGACCTCCAATTATGACCTGGGTTTCCTTCAAGTAACTGAAATTAGTGTTTTATGTCGTATATTTCACACATTCATCTATTTTCACCATTATGCTGGGAGGAAACCATGGAAACCCAAAACCATCTGGCAGACTTTCCCACATACCAAATGAATAAGTAGATAACTGACATGTATCTCTAAAGTGACAAACACCAATGGTGAGACAGAAAGAGAGTGACAGAAAGAGAAGCTAGGTATCCATTATTTCCACCTGTAGGGAACTAGAAGAAGCCCATAACAATGAGATACAGGTAGCTAAGATCCATGGAAAGAGAGCCAAGTCAATTCAAGCAGTTCAGAGTAATCCTGTGAAGATAAGGGACCCTGGTTACCATAAGACGGGGGGTCAGCAGCTCCCATTGGGGTGGGCCTGGGTGGAGGTGCTCTTCTTGGAGTCGGTACTGGTCTCTGAGGGGCAGAGCTAGAGTCCCCAGCTACACAACACAAAACAACAATCATAGCAAAACATAAGCAACTACAATACCGATGCAACAACATCACAGAGAAAATAAGACAGAATAAGATAGCAAATTGTGGCAGACAATGTACAATGTCCAGCATGTCCAGGTCTTAAAAACAAGACTTAACAGATGTGTGTGGCTCTAGAATCTCAAATCATACTGTACATCACATGCTAGGATCTGTAGATGATGTGAGACATGATACACTAAACATGCGCCGTTGAAAAAAAAAAATCCAAACTATGAAACAATCAGAGACAGATGATAAAGAAATCCACAAAGACTGGCTATCAAAGCAGGATTCAGGGAGATAGGTATGTGAGCCATACTGGTAAAGTGCACAGACATGCACATGTACGTTGTAAACAAACCAAGCAAGTAATGCGGTCTACACTACAATGTGTATCCAGTTTGCCCTGCATTGTCCAAGGATGTTTCTTAAGCTGTTGTCATCATCCTCATTCATCAGGGATAAAAAGTACTTCCAAAATAAATCATGAGTCAAGTATGCAGCTTTCCTGTTGCAGCTTGTTATGAGTAGAGAAGCTTTACAGGATCCAATCAGTTCTGCATGTTATAAGGATGTAGAGGCATGAAGACTTTTAATGAGGCGCAGTCTTACCGGTGGAGGTGACTGCCTGTGAGGATGAGGATAGGGTGCTGGAGGGGCGTGGGGGGCGAGGAGGGACTGTTTTCTGGTCATCAGAACCAGCTACAGAAACCAAAAATAAAAAAAAAAAAAATAAAGACTAAAACACTATATGGTCAAATACCCACAAATATTCACACATACAAGCTAAAACACGTTCACTAAACACAAGGCAAAATACAACACATGTAACATAAAGTGAAAGAGGAATTAAATCATAACAGCCAATTACCTACATCCACCTAATACTCAATGAATGGTCTTGATTTAACTAATTTCAGCCAACAATCTGATTCTCATACAACACTTCTTTAAATGTCCACTAAATAAAATCACAGACAAAGCAGAACGAAAAGGAAAAAGCAAGCAAAAGAATATTGCCTACAATTTGTAATATTGAGAAAAAAACATTTTGTTTGCTGTTTACTGAATACAGATAATCAAACAACGTGTATTCACATCGTCATGATTTATGGAAATGACAACTTCAAGTTTTGTGTCAGAAAACATACGTAGATACAGCCACAGTGTCATCCTTGTTTTGACTTATGTGAACTACTTATGATGACTTCTGGCAATGGTGACAAAACAAAATTTGAAAGGAAAAAGATATATATATATAGACCAGAACAGATAACACTGAGGAAATGGAGACATGAACCAGTGAATCATTATCCAACAGAACACACATGCTCCAGATCTGACACAATCCTTCACCAAAACATACAACAAGCATACTTCACTTGGCCAAGCCAAGAAATCCACACAGAAGCCATGGTTATCGATCACACTAGTACAGAACACATGATTTTGTCAAATATTCTCAGCAATATTACAACTTACTCCAAACAAGTTATTAAAGATGGTATGATACTAGAGACAAAAGAGACTCTTCAGCAGGATTCAGGAAGCAAGATATGTGAGCCATACTGAACAGACATGCACATGTATGTTGTAAACAAACCAAGCAAGTAATGTGGTCTACACTATAATGTGTATCCAGTTTGCCCTGCATTGTCCATGGATGTTTCTTAAGCTGTTGTAATCATTCTCATTCATCAGGGATAAAAAGTACTTCCAAAATAAATCATGAGTCAAGTATGCAGCTTTCCTGCTGCAGCTTGTTATGAGTAGAGAAGCTTTACAGGATCCAATCAGTTCTGCATGTTATAAGGATGTAGAGGCATGAAGACTTTTAATGAGGCGCAGTCTTACCGGTGGAGGTGACTGCCTGTGAGGATGAGGATAGGGTGCTGGAGGGGCGTGGGGGGCGAGGAGGGGCTGTTTTCTGGTCATCAGAACCAGCTACAGAAACCAAAAAAAAAAAAAAAAAAAAATAAAGACTAAAACACTATCTGGTCAAATACCCACAAATATTCACACATACAAGCTAAAACACGTTCACTAAACACAAGGCAAAATACAACACATGTAACATAAAGTGAAAGAGGAATTAAATCATAACAGCCAATTACCTACATCCACCTAATACTCAATGAATGGTCTTGATTTAACTAATTTCAGCCAACAATCTGATTCTCATATAACACTTCTTTAAATTTCCACTAAATAAAATCACAGACAAAGCAGAACTCATAGGAAAAAGCAAGCAAAAGAATGCTGCCTACAATTTGTAATATGGAGAAAAAACATTTTGTTTGCTCTTCACTGAATACAGATAATCAAACAATGTGTATTCACATCGTCATGATTTATGGAAATGACAACTTCAAGTTTTGTGTCAGAAAACATATGTAGATACAGCCGTGTGTCATCCTTGTAATGTGGTCCTTCTACATTATAATGTGTATCCAGTTTGCTCTGAATTGTCCATGGATGTTTCTTAAGCTGTTGTCATCATCCTCATTCATCAGGGATAAAAAGTACTTCCAAAATAAATCATGAGTCAAGTATGCAGCTTTCCTGTTGCAGCTTGTTATGAGTAGAGAAGCTTTACAGGATCCAATCAGTTCTGAACGTTATAAGGATGTAGAGGCATGAAGACTTTTAATGAGGCGCAGTCTTACCGGTGGAGGTGACTGCCTGTGAGGATGAGGATAGGGTGCTGGAGGGGCGTGGGGGGCGAGGAGGGGCTGTTTTCTGGTCATCAGAACCAGCTACAGAAACCAAAACCAAATAAAGAGTAAAACAATAAGCACAAATATTCACACATACAAGCTAAAACACGCTCACTAAATACAAGGCAAAATAAAATACATGTAGCATAAAGTGAAAGAGGAATTAAATCAAAACATCCAGATATCGACATTCACCTTATACCCAACGAATGGTCTTGATTTAACTAATTTCAGCCAACAATCTGATTCTCATATAACACTTCTTTAAATTTCCACTAAATACAATCACAGACAAAGCAGAACGAAAAGGAAAAAGCAAGCAAAAGAATATTGCCTACAATTTGTAATATTGAGAAAAAACATTTTGTTTGCTGTTTACTGAATACAGATAATCAAACAACGTGTATTCACATCGTCATGATTTATGGAAATGACAACTTCAAGTTTTGTGTCAGAAAACATACGTAGATACAGCCGTGTGTGATCCTTGTAATGTGGTCCTTCTACATTATAATGTGTATCCAGTTTGCTCTGCATTGTCCATGGATGTTTCTTAAGCTGTTGTCATCATTCTCATTCATCAGGGATAAAAAGTACTTCCAAAATAAATCCTGAGTCAAGTATGCAGCTTTCCTGTTGCAGCTTGTTATGAGTAGAGAAGCTTTACAGGATCCAATCAGTTCTGCATGTTATAAGGATGTAGAGGCATGAAGACTTTTAATGTAGGGCAGTCTTACCGGTGGAGGTGACTGCCTGTGAGGATGAGGATAGGGTGCTGGAGGGGCGTGGGGGGCGAGGAGGGGCTGTTTTCTGGTCATCAGAACCAGCTACAGAAACCAAAACCAAATAAAGAGTAAAACACTAAGCACAAATATTCACACATACAAGCTAAAACACGCTCACTAAATACAAGGCAAAAATAAAATACATGTAGCATAAAGTGACAGACAAATTAAATCAAAACATCCAATTACCTACATCCACCTAATACCCGACTGGTCATCTTGATTTAACTCATTTCAGCCAAAAATTTGACTCTCATATAATACTACCTTAAATTTCCACTTAGTAAAATCACAGACATAGCAGACCTAAAATAAAATCTTGTCTGCTGTTTACTGAATACAGGTAATCATACAACATGTATTCACATTATCATGGCTTCCTGAAATGGCCACTGAAAGTTTGTGCCAAGACATACATAGATACAGCCAGGGGTGATCCTTGCTTTGACTTAAGTGGACTACTTGTGAGGACTTCTTGCAATGGTGAAAAAACAAAATTTGAAAGGAAAAAGATATATATATATATATACCAGAGCAGATAACACTGAGGAAATGGAGACATGAACCAGTGAATCATTATCCAACAGAACACACATGCACAGCATCTGTCACAATCCCTCACCACAACATATGAAGCATTCTTCACTCGGCCAAGTCAGGAAATGTTTGAGCTCTACGAGCAAAAATATGCAAGTCTCAATGACAACAAAATGAGAAAAAGTTGTCCATAAACTATGCACATTGTTAGCATTATAGCGGACTACTGGTCACCTCTGTCTGACTTACTTTGCTGGTACTGGGGGGTCTTGGGAGGAGCCTGGGACGGCTGGTTAGCGATGCTCTTCTGTAGATCGGACATCAACTCGTCCTTCTCTGTTTTCCGAGCGAAACAAAAGTCGGACACTTTGCTTTGGAATTTAACTAAAAGCGGAGTCAAGTCATTGTAGAACTGCAATGAAGGATCAGAATATAATTATGAAGTTAATCAAAACAAAGCACGAGGCAAAAAATCAAAATACATGCTCTGTCTTAACTAATGTTAACTAGTTAATCTGATTTTCCGGCCATGACACAACAAAAGAGTACTATATTCTTTCACAGGAAAATGCTAAGGAATAAACAATATAACATATTTCATCAAGTTGTCATATCAGCAGCTGTATGCATATAACTCCCAGAGCTAAAGCAATAAAAGGGAGGCAACTGAGAGCAACTCTAAGTCTCAACTATCCTTCCCCCCTTCCAAACTCTTAATGGCTTCTCCCATTGACCTGACCTTTGTGCCCTCCATGAGGTTTGACTTAAGCTCCATGTACATATCATAGCCTGCAGCCAGTTCACTTAGGACCTTCTCTCTCTCAGCTGCAGCCTGATTGGACTGTTTGGCTTTACAGAACTCTGTGTTGTTACTCTGAAAAAGTGAAAAGCACCAAATAATATGTCTGTATGTAAATGCCTGTCACACTCTCTGAGAGGATACACAACAGAGGAGAGGATTCCATGAATTACATGTGACACATACAAGCATAAAATCTCAAGTATAAATTCTTGCAATGTAAAATCGGCCTTCTATAGTCCACATCATCGGCATGTAGACAGAGTGTACCCCCAATGTCTGTGTAAGTTACTGTCACCTGTATTTTTGCCAGTAAAGTCCCCTGCCTGCTCAGTGTTGGGTAACCTGAGGGGCATGAAGACAGAATGTACCCCAATGTCTGTGTAAGTGACTGTTACCTGTACTTTTGCAAGCAAAGCCCCTTGCCTGCTCAGACTGTTGGGAGACCTGAGGGGCAAGTAGACAAAGTGTACTCCCAATGTCTGTGTAAGTGACTGTTACCTGTATTTTTGCCAGTAAAGCCTCCTGTCTGCTCAGACTATTGGAGAGATGCTCTGAGAGGGGCATGTAGACAAGTGTTTAACCCCAATGTCCGTGTAAGTGACTGTTACCTGTGTTTTGGCCACTAAAACGTCCTGTCTACTCAGACTGTTGGAGACCTACTCTCTGAGGGGCATGTAGACAATGTTTAACCCAAATGCATGTGCAAGTGACTGTTACCTGTATTTTTGCCAGTAAAGCCTCCTGTCTGCTCAGACTGTTGGAGACCTGTTCTCTGAGGGGCATGTAGACAGAGTTTAACTGCTCCAGAGACAGAGACTCCTCGTTAATGGCTCCATCCTCTGCCAGGGCAGACAGGAACTTAGAAGCTGTGCAGAACATAACAAGGATGATAACAGTAAGTAGTCTGAAGGACAATCGAGGTCAGTGCAGATAACCACAGTCTTGAAGGGAATTGAACGCTGTTGGCTGATATAAGAGGCATACAAACAGAGGCTAAAGTTGACTGTAATTCTTCAACCTTTTGGCATGTTTGCAAGGCGTTTACTGAAAGATGTTTTGAAGGCATTATTCTGAGTTGACTGATAAAATGATACTTTTTGCGAAGCTCTGCAAATGACCAATCCAACCAATGCAGTTTTGTCTCGAAAAAATTAAAAATTAAAAATGTGCATGAACTGCAACAAGACTTGTTCTCTCATATGTGAAAAGGATTAGGAATTAGGGTAGGTATGGCAGACGTATTCAACCATGACAAGGCTGGACACAATTTCACACCTATTCGATGTACATTAATCATTATACACATAAAGCACAGAATTGTGGACTGCAGTCAAGGTAATGGCTGCAGATATGGCTGTGATACTAACATGCACACGTATGTAGAGGAAACTGGCTTTTTCCAGTCATAATTCAATACTCATGGTTGAGCAGTGAAGGTAATCAGCTACATCTGCGTTATTTGTACCAGATGTACTCTGATGAGACCTAAAAGATCATCTCACAAATGATCTGAAAATTTCTGCTTATTTACTAAGTTTATTCACTAATGCATTATCCTGATCTCTTCATACAATTCTTGATTATTTTCTTCTTGTGTGTTTTCATTATATCATGACTGTTGTGTTTGGTTACAAAACACTGGGAGAACATGGAAAATCCACCACATCCTGTGATGTAACCTGGACGAATCCTGATGTAAAACTGCATCAAGTCAGCAGAATCCAGTCATCTTACACATATCAAACTGTGCCTCTTTGATCTCATGCTCAATGGTGTCACGCTCCGCTTTGATGGTCTCTACTTCCTCCATCAGCTTCCTCAGTTCCTGCACACAGGGTGTGTTCTGTATTGCCGCTGTTGGGTTGGCAGATGGCAGGCTTTTCTCTATTTCAGACTGCAACACACAAGCATGACTATTTGCTAAATGGGAGAATTAAAAATGCGAATTTCTAAACTCTGCATGTAAAACCATCAAACACTTTGAAAGTTTACATGTACAATGTACCTTGAAGTACAAATATTTACAGCTTTTCTTTTCAAGAGGTGTTTTCTCTTATTGTGTAACCTGATACCGTTTATAAGAGCCATTTTAAATCCCTCAAACAAACTTCTGAAGCCTTCCAAAGCACTCAAGTAGAAATTAAACACACTCTTTCACGCTAAACTAAAAGTAGAAACTAAATTGGTTAAGATTCTATTACAGTACCTGTGGCTTGGATAAAATGTCGAAGGCCCTTTTGTGAGTGGCGTATTTCTGCTGGACGATGGCATCAGCCTGAGTGGCCGCATCTAGGATGCCCCGGTACTTATTTCCCTCGGCTCTCATTGGCTCAGTCAGGTTCTGGGAGGCAGTTCTTGTCCATTTCTCCTTGAACTGCTCACGAAGCTGCTTGTCTGAAGCCTCCTCCTCATCTAACATCTTCCAGGACTGAGAAACAAAATGAGAAATCAGGTCATGATTTGGTACAGAAAAAAGGGCACAAATAATATCCTTTGGAGCAGGCTGGTCCCCGTTCTATAAGATTTTCACTGGATATTTTTAACTGTTGTTTAAAGCAATGATGAAGCTCTTTCGACTATATATACAACTGTTGTTAAGGGCAGAGGAAATCTAATAGCTTCGTTGCTGGCCAACTTTCCCTTGTGTGATATACAGGTATGCATATACCAGCCCTTGTTCAATCAGAAATGCTGCCCTTCACCACTTTACTGATGTGTACAAACAGCCCCCTGTGCTCACCTCATCCAGTATCTCCCTATTCCTGGTCAGTAGATACCAGTACTTTACTCAGTTCATCCAGTATCTCTCTGTTCCTGGTCAGCAGACACCAGTACCCTACACATCTAATCTGGTATCTCTCTGTTCCTGATCAGCAGATACCAGTACTTTACTAACCTTACACAGTATCTCTCTGTTCCTGATCTGCATATACCAATACATCTTGCTCACCTCATCCAGTATCTCCCTGTTCCTGATCAGCAGATACCAGTACTTTACTAACCTTACACAGTATCTCCCTGTGCCTGATCTGCATATACCAATACATGTTGCTCACCTCATCCAGTATCTCCCTGTTCCTGATCAGCAGTACTTTACTCACCTCATCCAGTATCTCTCTGTTCCTGGTGAGCAGGCTGGGTAACTCTTGCATCAGTTTGTCCAGGAACTGAATCCCTCCCTCATCCTTCAGCTTCTGAGCCTTCTCAAGCACGGATTCTGGCACCTTGGCTCCCGACAAGTCCTCGATGGACGCGGGCAGATTCAGCGAGGCCAGGATACTGGAAAAGAATATCACAGGTGTCAGATTGTCCCATTTTGAGGCACAGGCACTTTAATTCATGGCTGAAGAAATGCTGAATTTTTATCGGTCTGACAATTTAAAAACGAACTGGGTTTGCATCTCTTACTGTTAAGAGGCAATGTCACATAATCTGTATCTTTAGGTTCATAAGAGAATTCATAACAGAATTTTGTCAACCTTCTTGACAGTGCATGTAGTCATAAATATAGAAGTTCTATTCCAATTTAAAAGTTCAAGTTTTCGGAAAATGCTTTCGTCGAACATAAATTTGGAAGAAAAAATATTACCATGCACATTCTGAACTGGTTTAATTACAGACAATTACTTTGTATTTTTGTCTGCTACACTCTTAATTTATTTTTTATTTTCCAAGTAAAATAGGATTTGAATCAACAAAATAATCAAGTACAACAGAGTCTGTACTTGCTTGAGTTCCCGGATGAAAATGTATTAACTTACTTTCTCATAATTCTATCAAATCACTCCCTCACCTGTTCATTAATTGAGTGGCGTCTCTCAATCTGGACACCTCTAAGTTGACGATTTCTGCTTTACGGTTCTCAAACGCCATCAGAGCATTGTGGACCTCCAAAGGTACAAGTTTCTCAAACAAGTCTAAAAGAATGCCCGAAGAGAGAAACCAGCACGTTAATTATACCTCACCACTAGTTTGGATTAAGAATAACTCGGAGTACCAACGAAAAGCTTTACAAAAGCATTACACAACTGGCTAATAGATGGACAAAAGAACGTGTAACGTGCCGATCCCACAAAGCCATTTCTGACCTCAAGTCAAATTTTATGTATAATTTCATGACTTACTTTTAGGCCCTACCTTACATGTGGCAGCAGGGCTACCAAAGAGCTCGCCTGTGGGGGGATAGATGACGAGAGAGTAAGGAAGAAATGTTGATGAGATAGATAATTAAAATTAATATACTTGTGAAAGTGCATGACAAAGTTGTGAATGGTGCAATTTTTGAGAGAAAAACTGTAACACTGGCTGAGCTCAAAACAAGCAGTACATTTTTGTGAACATTGCTGTCCCTGTTACTGGGCGTCTGAGAGGGAAATCTGTAATTTACGGTGTTGGGCATGACTGATGGAACATCCCCCTCGTGCTCTAATTTGTGTGCAAGCCCTGAGCTCAATACATGCAGCATTTTTTAAGATACCACCAGTAACATTTCGTTTCAGTGACAGTGATTCTAACATGCAGTACACTAATTCACGAATTTGGTAATTTAAGGTATTTAATATGCACACATAGAATCAACAATGGCATAACCCACTCATGTTATAGCGCTCCACGTGTGAAAACACTGATCTCAATACAGACAGTATTTTTTAAGACACCACCCCTAACATTTTATTTAATTCTGATTCTAATACACAGTACACTAAGTCAGGAATTCTGTAATTAATAGTATTGAATATGCACACATGGAATCAATGATGGAATATCCCCCTCGTGTTATTGTGCCATAATTGTGTGCAAACCCTGAGCTCAATAAATTTTTTAAGATGCCACCACTAACACTTTGCGTAATACTGATTCTACTACACAGTACACTAAGTGAGGAATTTGGTACTTTACAGTATTTCATATGCACACACAAAATCAACGATGGAATATCCTCCTCGTGTTGTAGCGCTTTACCTGTGTGCAAACCCTAAACTTAATACATGCAGTGCTATTTAAGATAACTAAGCATTGTGACAACGCTCTAAATTTTGATTAGAGTCCAAAATGGCGTTTTGGAATTTGCCGTAGATGCCCTGGTAGGGTTGGTCCAATACAGTGCCGCTGACAACACAGAGAACCTGGCCCTAAAACTTACAGCTAACATATATGTATCTAGCTTTAGCTGATTCACCTTATGTCTGTAGTGTCTTTTATAAAAAATATATGCACTTGTGTAGGTAAACTTCAAGGTTTTTACAATCAAAATAAATAAATAAACACAGAGTAACAGAGTTCCTGACAGACCAGTTATCAAATTTACCTGTAAACCTCTCACTCATTGGATTACTTATTGGTAAAGGCTTGGCAACTGAAGCCTTCCCAATTGGATTAAGGGTTTTCACATCCGGAATTTTATCGTGGTAAATGAAGTTATTGTCTTTAACTGCATCTCCCAAGCATCTTTCTATTCTGGCCAGATCGTTTTTAAAGCAGAAGGTATTTCCACCTCGGTTCTGTGCGGCCTGCATTAACTCTTGGGCATGCTGAAATCATGGAAGAACAAGATTAACACTATGAACACATGATATGAATAAGCCATAACAAAATAAAAGAGAAACTTCATTTCTACTTTTATATATACATATTACATTTCCACAGTACATGCACAGAAAAACCACACACAATTTTCCATTAACTTATCACCTTGGTGTATTCAGTCTTTTACACTCTTTTCACTCAAAACAACTTGATTTTTTAGTGTTCTTTCACTTTCAGCTTTTAGTCTTCCAAAAGGAAATTTATATAATCACTTTGCATACCTCAAAATATTTTGGGTTTATGTTTTTCACTGATTTCTCTTTCCTGATTACACTGTTTACTGTTAAAGGCTAATAGTTTCTCTGGGGTTACCTTGAGTCTGGCAATCTCCTCCCCGTAGGACTTGGACTGTTTACAAACACAACTCTGGTAGTACTCCGACAACCCATGGAAGGCTGCCTGCTTCATCACAGCACAAGATACCCATTCCTGAACACAAAACAGCAAACATGCAGCATATCAAGCAACCGTCTCACATTTCTTTCCCACTTAATAACAAAATCACACACAATGATTCTTGTTGAATACATGTAGCTTGATACAGCTGACAAATGTCAGGACTCCAAAAAATAACAGCCATGGTGCATGCATGTTGAAATCTATGTTTTACTTTGTTTACACTGAAATATGAAATTCAAATTGTTTGGGCTGTCAATTAAAAAAGCCTTGACATTGGTCTACCCCTGCAATTCTCCATGCTTTCTCTAACATTATTTTTGGTTATAAAAACATACTTTTTGTGAAGCTCTGAAATTGGTCAACCCAAACCAAAATTAATTTAAAAAGGTGCATAAATCACAATAAAAGCTGCTCTTCCAAAAATGAGAATGTTAACAAATTAGGGTCTGTTACGAAATCCCTGTAATTCCACTGCAGCATGCTAAGTGCTAAACCATTTCCTATTCAGGCAATCAGAAAATCACTTGTGTGTCCTGATTACCACTGATCACAGAGTAACCTGTATACATACAGGAAAAGAGCACTGTCAGCATCTCTTTCAGCTTCAAATGTGAATCACAGAGTAACACTCACATATCTAGATTTTATCTACAGCAAAGCTAAGTACTCTAACACTATCACTAACATGTCCTTCAGGTTATTCCATCAAATGGTAGCAACAGTAAAGGACAGCAGCAGGAAAAATCACTGCTAGATTTCCTCATATGAGGAAATGCACAGTTCCTGTACACATAAGCATCACAGACATAAGCAGATTTCCAAAAAAGGCTGTAAAACTTTAATTGAATAATCTAGCTTTTTTATGATGAGATAAACTGAACAGGTACAGTTGATAAATGCCAGGCCAGCTTATCAGTTGTATGGGAGATAATTGTACCATACCCTAGGCCAAAGGTCCCTGATGGATGTCAGCTGCATCAGTTTCATGGCATCAGCGTACAGATCTGAGCACTGACCAGCCACCTTAGCTATCACACCCTCCTTCATTCGGTCTGAAACAGACACAGAATAACAGTACTTAACTGCCTTTGGTATTTTTAGATTTGGACATGGGATTTTGAGAATGTGAAGCAAGGATTTTAGACAGGGATGTTGGTTGTTAATTAAGAATTGTGCACAGTTGTCTCGCCTCAAAGGTAGGCTAATATAGGAGGGTAAAATATAGGTGAAGAAACATACATGCTTCTTGTCTCACAAATTGTCCTTGTCAACAACCAATGTCATACACAGGCAGAAAACCACGCTGCCTCATTGTTTCACATTCTTATAAGTGCTTTGACTAAGACCCAAGGTCTTGTTGATCTAGTAAAATTATTTTCTGAGAAACATTAAAAAATCTTTCTATTCTAGTTTATTTTTGTCTATTTTACAAGTCATGTATGTAAAACAGTCTTCAATCAAATTAACCCTCAGCGCACTTAAATATTCCAGCATCCTGCAGAGCAGAACAAGAGCTACATGTAGGCAGCCTTTACCAGCAGTGGCTTTCCTGTAGAAGCTCTCCTGAGCCTGGGCCAACATCAGGGCTGAGAGAGCATTCAGGGTGTCTGGGTTCATGTCAGGGGTGGGGTCCTGCTGTATGTGGGATAGGACGATGTCCTTCAGGTGTCCAAACACACCTGCAGATTGCTGAAAACACATGAACACAACACATGTACCATCTACACATCACTGGGTGCTGAAAACACATGAACACAACTTATGTACCATCTACACATCACTGGGTGCTGAAAACACATGAACACAACTTATGTACCATCTACACATCACTGGGTGCTGAAAACACATGAACACAACTTATGTACCATCTACACATCACTGGGTGCTGAAAACACAAGAACATAGCATATATACCGTCTACAGATTGCTAAGTGCTGAAAACACATGAACATAGCATTATATCATATACAGATCACTGAGTGCTTACAACACATGAAACGTGACATTATACCATCTACAGATTACTGGTTGCTGAAAACATATGAAATGTGACATTATACCATCTACAGATTACTGGTTGCTGAAAACACATGAAATGTGACATTATACCATCTACAGATTACTGGTTGCTGAAAACACATGAAACGTGACATTATACCATCTACAGATTACTGGTTGCTGAAAACACATGAAATGTGGCATTATACCATCTACAGATTACTGGTTGCTGAAAACATGTGAAACATGACATTATATCATCTACAGATTACTGGTTGCTGAAAACACATGAAACGTGACATTATACCATCTACAGATTACTGGTTGCTGAAAACTCATGAAACGTGACATTATACCATCTACAGATTACTGGTTGCTGAAAACACATAAACAAGGCAAATATTAATGTACCATCCACACATTACTGACTGCTGGAAATCCATAAACACTGGAACACAGTAAACCGGACTGCTATCACATTTCAATAAAGACTTTTAATTAAAGCGTTAAACACCAATTTAACAAATGAAGAAATCATAAACATATTGCAAATCAAGCCAGGGCCGACGTTTTAGTTAATACCCATAGCTGACAACTGTGACAACACAAATTCTGTTGTCGAAGCGATCTTGACCTACCTGAAAGAGTTTCACCGATGTCTTCAGTCCCTCATCACTCTCCAGGCTCTGCACAGCAGCTATCTGACTCTGTAACGCCCCGATGTTAAACAACATGCAAACCTTCTCATAACTCCCCGATGATATTGCTGTGGAGACGAAGTGGAGAAAAAAACTGTAACTGAGAACGGGAGCTAATGGTTGTAAGCCTTTATCAATAGTCAGCTCCTTTCTTGTACCGTCACATGATATCATGACATACAAATGAAAACATTTTGAAATCTCCTGCAGTTGATATTTTAAACGAGGTAATCAGTGTGGTTTATGGCATAATTATTTCGAAGCTCTATTCCTGTAACACCTCAATATTAGGATAATATTCTCCCACACGCTGTAGTTAATGCACTCCTAGATAAATTGTGTGTTTGCTATGTTGTTATCAGCATTACAATGGTCCTATCAGCATGCGGGTAAAGTTTCTTCCTTTCAAACTGGCCCTCATGCAGACTGAATTCTAGTGCTGTATCACGAGCCAGGATGCGCCATCCAGATGTAGCATTCCGAGACCCAGCCAAATAACACTTGATGTACTTCCAGCCAAACAACACTTAATGTACTTCCAGCCAAACAACACCTATTGTACTTCCTCATGCTGAATGAATGATGAGAAATCGAACCCTGAACTGTAGTCTACAAGGCTGATGGTTTTTTTCTTCTGTAAATGGTGTTTTGGAGAAAAAAAAAGTTTACTTACATACACATATAATGGTACAGTACATACACCAGTAAATGTTTTATTGGCATACAGGTTCAGCCAGGGTGAGGGGTGAGGGGTGTCTCGCTGTCTTTGATACACAATATTCTGACAAAATTAACATAGGAGAGTGAGGGCAAAAAGGCAGAAATGTGCAAATGAGACACCCTGATTTCAAATTCTGGCTAAATCTAGGATTAGCAGTTTAATATCAATATCAATACTGTTTGTAAGTCTTATATGTTAGTTCTTACCCAGTGTTCTTTTTCCTGAAAATAATGACTCTTTGTCAAATGCATCCCTCCACTTGAACTGAACTCTGATCTGCAAATAAAACAAAAAATAGACTGTTGTTAAAGTGATATACATGAATGATTTTTTTTTTTTGTACATCTGCATTGATAATACTACATTTACAAGTAGGCTACAAGAAATGTAATTTACGGTGCACAAAAGAAGTTTCTTTGTTATTTGTTGGTTAACCATAGCTAACTAGTTAAAGGTGACACAACAGGGTTTCAATCAACTAACTTGTGTAGTACATTACACTTTTACAGGTATAATAATGCAGTTAGTTCTTCTACATGGAGGTAGCCAGGCTTTGAGTGGAGGAAACCAGGCAGTGCACCAGCACAACCCACTAACTGCTTCAGCCTCATGGGACTTTGTCTTGCAGCTCATGGTTGTATGCCCTCAGACCATCAACAGATTTGCCCTCAGAAACACCTAAATACTGCACCTATCTGATGTAGGCCATCAGCAGCCAATTCATCCGGTGCATTTAGTCTTACACCTGATTCATTTAAACCATCATGGCATCAATAGCTTAGCCATCGGAGCACTGTAGTCTTGCACCTCATTCTAACAAATCTGCGTATTATTTAGAAACCAGAAATTATTTTTTCTTTTTTCTTTGACCATTAATTTACTGTTCTCAAATTTAATGCAATGCTCATGAAAAAACTCTCCTAAAAAGATATGCATTCCACTGCGCCATTACTTAAATACATAGTGAAAAATAAACGCTACAAAACAAACTCTTATTCCAAATATTTCAAAGTATGTTAAAATTCACAAATATCACAGGTAAGAAAAGGTACACGCAACTATACAAGTTCTAGAGAAAAACTAGAACTAATACACTGCATTTCAGAGAACATTAACTGCCCGTTGCAAGTTACCTTTAAATCTTACAGTGATATGTGACATTCCATGGTTAATAACAATCACAACAACTGCAATTTCATCGTACATGATGTACATTGTTCAACAAAGACAAATAAGTATAGGACACTCATGTTTCAGAGATGTTCCCTGGTCACTCTAAACTATACTTGTGCCCCGTATCATAGCAACAAAACATGCAACTCAACACTTCCTCTGATGCAAATATCCAATGTAAATACATTATCAGGTACAGCAAAAAGTCATCAAGATATGGCCGATACAACAGGACACTGTGCTAACCTTTGGCATACCCATTTAAACTTAGAACAAAAACTCTACGGACATAAATTTAATCCATGCATTATGAGAGCAAATGAACTCAAGAGCCCACAACAAAATCATGCCGGCTACTGTTCTACTTAGGATTTTACAAGGGCCCATTGGGACTTAAGGTGGGTAAAAAACAGGAGGACCTCATTGTCAACAAGAAGGTGGTCTGATTTGAACATCCTTTGGCACAGGACCAGTTTTCCCTAATATATTTATTTATTTATTTGATTGGTGTTTTACGCTGTACTCAAGAATATTTCACTTATACAATGGCAGCCAGTATTATGGTGGGAGGAAACCAGGCAGAGCATGGAGGAAACCCATGACCATCAGCAGGTTGCTGCCAGACCTTCCCACATGCGTCCGTCTCCCTAATATAAGATGTCATTAAACTGTCTGATCTGTAAAACGTTATAATCATTTACAACTCTTCAGAATCTCACCTACCAGTCCATCTCTCCATCCCTTTCCATTCAAAGAAATGGTGCCTAAATGTTCAAAGACATACTGTATATGCCCTAGAAATTCACCCCAAAAAGTATATTACTACAGACAAATAAGTGACATAAAATATTACAAACAGGTTACATTTGTTTTAGTAGAGGATCATCAAAACTTTCAAACAAAGCTCAAAACATCTTCATCAATGGAAATCTCAGAATAAGGCCATTAGTGGATGAAATTTGGGGTCAAATGCAGTAAACACAACATTCAGAGTACTTCACACAGTTTTTACTTTCACTGCAAGAGCACCTATATATATATATATATATATATATATATGCATGTAAGCACAGCAAATATTCACACCTATGTACTTGTAAAATACATGCATGATGTCTTCATTCGTGTACTTACTGGGGTGACAGGCACCTGAGATGAAGTCTGAAAATTTGATATTATGATAATATCTGGGGACAGATGTGATGCACTTATTATCACTAATGTACTGTATCTAATGTGCATCTAAGTCAGTATTAGAGTCTAATGAACAAAGCATACATTTTATGACCAATACACAGCTGATAGAGTGTTCAATGAAATGTGTACACCATCATTCAAGAGCACAACTCGCTGTAAGAGTTCTAGTCATCTGTGCTCTACCTGTTGTATGGCATTTTATGCAAATAAGCCTTCTGTGATACATGAACCCTGTCGCTTTGACATATCAGAATAATAGCTATGTCATATTCCATATCAAAACAAAAATGATGAAACTTTTTTTAGAATAAAAAAAAAGAAAATAAAAGAAAATGGCTCAAAACTTGAGACTGTTGTGAAAATTTATCTTGCTGAAGCCATATATCAAAGGTTCAATATCAAGGGCCAAAATTTTGTGGAAAATACAAGAAAGCGAAAACAAACAGTAACTAATCATGGTGAGAAGGCTATGTATCAAGTTTTAATTCAATATGATAAACTGTGTTGGAAAATACACCTGATGACAACAGATGATCAAAACACTTTAGGACCTACGTGACAGGACACATACAGAGATCCAGAGAGGTACACATTGAGGGAGGCACACTTTCAGAGAAGTACACCTTAATATAGGAGCACTTTCCAACAGGTATGCCTCAACAGAGGTACACTTCCAGAGAGGTACACTTCAACAGATGCACACCTTCAGAGAGGTACATATTGAGAGAGGCACACTTTCAGAGAGCTACACATTGAGAGAGGCACACTTTCACAGAGGTACACATTGAGAGAGGCACACTTTCAGAGGTACACCTTAACATAGGAGCACTTCCCCACAGGTATGCATCAACAGCAGTACACTTCCTGAGAGATACATCTTGAGAGAGACACACTTCGTAAGAGGTACACCTTGAGAGGCACACTCTCAGAGAGGTACACCATAACACAGGAGCGCTTTCAGACAGGTATGCCTCAACACAGGCACACTTCTAAAGAGGTACCCTTGACAGAGGCACACCTGAAGAAAGGTACACTTCCTGAGAGGTAAACCTCAACGCAGGTGCACTTCCAGAAAGGTACCTCTCAACACAGGCACTCTTCCAGAGAGGTACCCTTAACAGAGGCACACTTCAAGAGAGGTACACTTCCTGAGAGGTATATCTCAACCGAGGTGCACTTCCAGAAAGGTACCCCTCAACAGAGGCACACTTCCAGAGAGGTACACCTCTAGAGATGCACACCTTCAGAGGTACACACTGAGAGAGGCACACTTTCAGAGGGGTACGCATTGAGAGAGGCACACTTTCAGAGAGGTACACCTTAACATAGGAGCACTTCCCCACAGGTATGCATCAACAGCGGTACACTTCCTGAGAGGTACATCTTGAGAGAGGCCCACTTCGTAAGAGGTACACCTTGAGAGGCACACTCTCAGAGAGGTACATCATAACACAGGAGCGCTTTCAGACAGGTATGCCTCAACACAGGCACACTTCCAGAGAGGTACCCTTAACAGAGGCACACTTGAAGAGAGGTACACTTCCTGAGAGGTATACCTCAACAGAGGTGCACTTCCAGAAAGGTACCCCTCAACAGAGGAACACTTCCAGAGAGGTACACCTCAACAGATGCACATTTCCAGAGAGGTACACCTCAAAATAGGCACAAATCCAGAGAGGTACACCTCAACAGAGGTGCACTTCAAAAGGTACTCCTCAACAGAGGCACTCCTCTGGATAGGTACACCTCAAGAGGTGCATTCCAGAAAGGTACACCTGAAGAGGGGCACACTTCCAGAGAGGTATACCTCAAGATAGGCACACTTCCAGAGAGGCAAACCTCAACAGAGGCATGCTTCCAGAGGGGTACACAAATTGCGATTTCACTTTACCTGATTCTCAGCCATGGGTAATTTACTTTCAATAGCCACAAGCTGGTCATAATACCTGTTAAATTAAAGAAAAAGTGTACATATATTAAATGTCAAAGAATTTACAATGGCCTGTGATTTTCCCTGGTACATTTAGCACTAAATGAAATTTTAGGGCACAAACTCTCCGAAAATCCACAGCTGGATAATCTGTAACAGCCCATTATCTTTTCAAAAAGAAAAAAATATGGACTATATAATAAAGCACCCTTCTGATGAAGAGTCAGCATTTCATAACAAGCATATCTGTAACTAAAATCTTTCATCACAATCACCAAACATACATGCAGACAAGTACAGCAAGTTTTAATGACAAAAGAAAAATTGTTTATTCATTTTTGTAATCTTGTAAAATTAGGGGTGCATCATGGGACAGCAGACCTGAGTCCATTACAGTTTTTCCAATGTGCAAGTTTGTTTCCCAAACAGTTTGGTGTCACTTTTGGTTTCAAGATGATTCCACTTTTAAACTGACCAGAATTCTCTTATCCACGGTCCAAAACTGCCACAGGGTTCCGGGGTGTTAATTATAAAATTGTCAAACTTTATACTGCTGGTCTCCTTGGCCAATGAATAATAGTGGGGCGTTTGACTTGGTGAACCACTCTAGATCTTGCCCTTCATCATGACACTGCAGAATTTTTATATTCGCCATGTACACATACAAGATACAAAAATACCCCAGTGTTATGCTGCAAGACTACTCTAGATACTGCTCTTATCACTTATTTTACAGTCGATAATAATTCTTACTCCCTGTTATGATGGCAAGGCAGCTACATATATTGATTGCTGAAGAATTCTTAGATGTTCATCTTGAAAAGAAGATTCTTCAATGAATTCATGTTATTCTAACTTGTTACAGCAACCTCAACTTTAAAAATGTCTCATTATTTAACAAACTGATTTCGGGAAGTACTAGTATGATTATCAAAAACACGATCATTTAAAAGTGGGATATTTCGAATTTGGTCTGGTACATACGACAATCAAATTACACATCTATTTTAAGCAATGAGACATCAACCCTTGTTCGGTAGTTCATGTTGTAATTACGGAAATAGTCTCTTCTGTTTGTTTTAACATCATCTTCTTCACAAATAACTAACAAAACGCGTTGAACAACGTTAATTGTATGTATGTTCATTAACGACTCTAACACAACAATAAAATACAACTGAGAACTGTTATGACTACAAGCTGAACAGGAATATCAGTCGCTAAAACAGCAACTGTTGTTGTTGTACCGGTAAAGAACTTCCAGCGCCGATTCATGTTTGTCCACTGATTTGGTCATCATCGTATTTCGCAACTTATTGAATTCGTTGAGGGCATTGTTGTAATCGTCTGGTTGAGCACTGCTGTACGTGTTTTCAATAAATCGTCTAAGCGGTTTAACTAGATCAACTTCATTCGTTCTTTTCAACGGGACAGCCAAGTAGGAAGCCATCTTGAATGATACGAGGTCATGTGGTCTGCCTGCTCTTTTATACGAGTCGCTCTTATGGTGACGTCATTTGTAGACATGTTATGAATCATGAGTTCGTGATATTGTCAAAATACTCAGGTTTGGCCGCCCATCGTCCTTCGAATATCTTGAAAAACAAAACCAGTACCGATGCAGAATGACGAATCACAGTCATCCATGGATTAACGTATTCTATGCGATGATATTTTAGTGACAAGTAAATTAATGTACGGTACTGATTATAATTTTAAAGAAAGCTTATATAATTAATTGTGATATGTGCCTTAAACTCTCTCGTCAAGGCGGGAGACATAGCCAGTGTGGGCAATAAAATCGTTAAACCGTATGTAACTTTTCTTAGACTTTTTCAACATATATCTGTTTTTTCCATACTCATAAATACACTTGTGCCTACTGGATACCGGGGACATAAATGCTACATAGTATTTATACAGATGGTATACGAATTTGTCAATGAGATCTAAAATCTAATAACCTGTTAACTTAGATTCATGTAGGTCCTACCTATATCTTCAGTGGTCCATCTTACCAAGTTGAAATAAATCACAAATTATATACTAAAATGAAATAACAATCTCACTCCCATGTAAGCTGCATATTCAGAGTGGCTTTATTTTGTATTTTGTTTCCCAAGTTCTTTCTTTATACCCAAACATTTTTTTTTATTTTTTTGCTTTGAACTGTTAAATATATCTTTATTGTTACATAAATCATGTAATTCGATAGCTTCATGCTGAACTGTAATCTCAGTCTATGTTTGTGAGAACAGTTTGTTTTAAAATCTGTTCGTTTTTTGGATTGGTGGTTTACACTGTATCGGTACCGGTCCTGAAAAATATTCCACGGCTGCCAACATTGTGGTGGGAGGATACCGGGCAGAGCCGGGAGGAAACCAACAACCATCCGCAGGTTGCTGGCAGACCTCACACCGATCGAGTCGCATATGAAGCCAGCATGTTGTTTTAATACAAAGCTTCACAATGCAAAATAGATTCAAAACCAATTTGGAATAATTTTAACAGTTACAGTCGTCCATAAATGGGCATTTAAGTCTTTAAAATTGCACAGCGGATTAATGGGAGTGACCTATACGGGCAATAAACTGCGTAACCAAGTTTACTTGCTACTCATTTCGTGACCATGCCACCCCTCCCTTACCAAATCTTGGACTCATCCACAGTGTCCTTTACAACCTTAGAAAGAATGGAATGTGTAAATGACTTGCTGAGCCAATCAGAAACGAGGCCTTCCCACGTGGGCTAATTCTGAACGGGTTCAATAGAAGAGAAACCACTTGTTGTCGGAGAGAAAAAGCAAAGAAATGTAAGTAAAATGATCCGAACTATTTTCTAATATTGCTGACAGCAAATAACCGAACCTGCTTCAACTGTTAAATGAGCTAAGATGACGATTGTTGTGAAAACGGTGACGTTTGCGGTGAACACTTCGACTTGAGCACATCTTTTTAGTTGACCTTCTTCTGTTCATTCATACATGCTGCATTGTAGGCAAACGAGAGTAGCTTGGCGAAGCAGTGTATGCTAAACCCGGGCTCTTCCACTCGACTCCGATGAGTCGGCTAGTTTTACTCTTATGTAAGACACACCGGGGACACCTTGAATTCCTATTATGTAATTGAACTGCAGCGATTTTTTTTTATAAAGTGAGGCTTGCCGTCATTTTTTAGCCTATTATCCGAGCTTTCGTCAACAAAGGCATCTTCGTGAGCCACTCACAAGGTACAGCTGCATGCAAATGAAGCATTAATAACGGACTTTTTTTTAGAACTATAGTTTGGTATTGTTTGATTTTATGGTTATTTTCAACATGTTCTTTGTTGTACAGCTGAGGAACAAATTTTATAACAAAACATAACAAAAATACATTAATAGACGTATATATGTGCCAGTAGGCTACTGACTTTCTGTTAAGCACAAAAATATGATATTTTGTTACAAATTATTGTAATCCTAGATAATCATAAGCCTATTGATAATGTATCATTTGTATATTTGTACATGCTTGATTCACTGTTATATATATGAATAATAAAAGGGTTACATCAACACATATATTAATATATTCCAGTTATATCATAGGATTAGAGACTGAACGAGAAATTCACACAGTATAATAGTTGGTCTGACAGTTTTCTCCTGCTGTACCTAGTCTGACATGACCTGCGTCTGTATGCCTATTTAATATACTGACGGGTTTTGCGTACAGATGTCAGGCCAAAAAGACCTGTAGAATCGGCGGCTCTGAGGCAACTGCTTTGTCGGTGAGATACTCCCTCCCTTTTATCGCCGATATTTCCAAACCACAGACTCCTTTCACATAACACTGACATTGCTGTGTTCTTTGTAGCCAAGTGATCACATGGCCTTTTCACAAAGCTACAACACCATGAGAAGGTCCCATTGAACACTAATGACTCAAACTAGGCTACCTACAATCTGGTTTTCACCCGACCAGTTTGTCTCTTCTTCTTTGTTGCATTTTTCTCCTTAGGTTGGATGCTTTGCATCCACTACAATTTCCAAACCCTAACTCCCACTGTTAATTCATAATAAAACTCACGCTATTTCTACCACTCTTGGTACACACCAGGGTTCACCATGTTTGATGAAGCTGAGCACCCCGATCTAGGGCTTGTTAAATTTTATCCTAAATTTTATCCTATGCTCAGCTATTTAACATGAGCATTAGCAGTCATTGTGAAATATAACAAATGTGAAATACTTCAGGTGTCTAAGAGGATCAGATGTTGCCATGGTCTAGAGATTGCTCAGAATGAACAACTTGCTATATATCCCTGTAAATCCTGGGATAAAATTTACTGAACTCGAGATGGTGAGATGAGTTGTACCCATAATGCTTTGCATCATCAAAAATGGTACCTTCATGGGTTAGCGGGGTCTAGGTGGAGTTAGCTTGAGTTTATGACTTAACAGTGGGCGTTTGGGGTCGGAAATTGTAGTGAATGCAAAGCACCCAACCGAATGAGAAAAATGCAACACAGAAGCAGAACGAAACTGGTTGGGTGAAAACCGGAGGGTAGTTGGCTGAGTTTGCGTCATTAGTGTTAAATGGGATTTCCCCATGGCGTTTTAGCGTAGTGGAAAGGCCATGTGATTACGTCATATCTGTTATGAATTGTTGATTGTGTTAAAAGATAAATTAACTAATTGAATTGCTGCGAGTGTAGTGTTATTCAACGGCCAGTACCATACAGTTCATTCCCACTCTGGGCCAATACCATACAGTTGGCTCCTACTCCAAGCCAACCCCATATAGCTGAATCCTACTCTGGGCCAATACCATATAGTTTGATCCTACTCTGGTCAATACCATACAGTTTGATCCTACTCTGGTCAATACCATACAGTTTGATCCTACTCTGGACCAATACTATACTGTTTGATCCCACCCTTCGCCAATATCATACAGTTGGATCCAACTCTGGGTCAATATCCCACAGTTTGATATAGTACCATACAGTTTGATCCTAGTCCGTGCCAATACCATTCAATTTTGAACCTACTCCAGGCCAATACTGTATGTTTTGATCCTACTCCCTTGATAAACTGCTGTAGATCCTTAAAAGAAAGTGGCCTTTAAGCTGAACCACTTGTACTACTCCAATAAGATGAGTTTTTGACTTTTCTGACATTTATATCTACTGCTGTTATATATAATAAACTTTGCTTCTCATTAACCTGTTCTGCAACACCATATATCGCATATTAACACTGCACCAGTGAGGTGACTGTACTTGGTTTTATCCGCTTTGATTTGTAGCTCTTTTTGCCATGAAGGTAGATTGCTTAGTCTGAGAACGTTTTGTTATCTGAGAAAGGCGATTTGGCCTTTGTTTGGAAGGTGGAATGGTATGTTCCCTGGAAAAATGTACATTTGCGCACCAAAAGCAATACCTTAATTATAACCTGTATTTTTTAGCTTTCCAAAATTTCATTTTTGAGGGCAAATCGTGTAGGTGAAATACAAGTTTATGAAATGTCTTAAACAAGTGTTGATGTCATATCATTGTATTGCAGTGAGAATGCCACCACGGTTATAGTGTGTGATGTTTGAGGATTGAGGATGTGAGGATGTCGGCCCCTGCTGAGGATCCCTCAGATTTGGGGCGTTACGAGAACTACAAGGAGATCTCACTGATTGGTAATGGCGCCTACGGAACTGTGTATAAAGGGAAAGATGTGAAAAATGGCAATCAAATTGTTGCCATCAAACGGATTCATATTGAACGCTCAGAAGAGGAGGGCATGCCACTGAGCACAATCCGTGAAATCAGTCTACTGACACAACTGAGCAATCACGAACATCCGAATATCGTTAGGTAAGTAGGGGCCTCTGTGGCTCAGTTGATTAGTGCATTAATGCATCTTAGTGACCCAGGAGCTTCTCACCAATGCGGTTGCAGTGAGTTCAAATCCAGCTCATGTTGGCTTCCTCTCTGACCGTATGTGGGAAGGTCTGCCAGCAACCTGCGGATGGTCATTAGTTTCTCACCAGGTTCTGCCCAGTTTCCTCTCACTTTAATGCTGGTAGCTGTTGTATATAAGTGAAATATTCTTGATTATGGCATAAAAGATCAATCAAATAAATCAATATACAATAAATAACTTGCTAGGTAAGTGTGAAATCAGTCTACTGACACAACCAGGCAATCATGAATGTCCCAATATCATTAGGTAAGTGGTACTTGAGTTTGACAGAATTCAGGAATGGTCTTTCCCATAGACATAACAAACTAATGTCCAGCTTGGCTGTATGGTTAACTAGCAGTGCTGTGTCCATCGTCTCAGAGCCAAGAGCAAATTAACATTGTAACAAAACAACTCCATTGAAGTTTTGGACAGTGTAAAGAGGTCCAAATGTCAACTGACATTCCCTTAAATGTTGGGGCTTACCCTCTGCGAGTGGTCTCATATCAAGGAGGGGCCTCCGTGGCTCAGTTGGTTAGCCTGCTAGCACAGTGGAATGACCCGGAAACCTCCCACCAATGCAGTCGCAATGAGTTTAAGTCCAGCTCATGTTGGCTTTCTCTCCAACCATACATGAGAAGGTCTGCCAGCAACCTGCGGATGGTCATTGATATCCTCCAGGCTCTGCCCAGTTTCCTCCCACCATAATGCTGGCCGCCATCGTGTAAATAAAATGCTCCTGAGTATGGCCTAGTGCACCAACCAAATAAATAAGTAAATCATGTCAGTGTAGTTAGCGCTGCCTCAGATATGTTCGCTCTACTTTGGACATTCCAGATTTTGCCATCTCTAATCCTATCCACTGTTTTCTAAATGAAAAATCTTTGAGTATGGAGTACAAAAACAATCAAACAGGTATATGAACAAATAGCAAATTTGGAAGCCAAAGCACAGCAAGTAGAAAATTGTAAGACCTTACAGCCCTAAATTCTGTGGTGGACACTGTTGGACAGCAAGGAAAACGTTGGAGCAGCCTTGGGAGCATACTATACTTAATACTACGCACATTTCTAAGAAACAAAGTTCCTGACTCAAATCTCGAACAGCTAGGACCCCTAAGACTGTAGCGCTTTAGATTTAAGAAATCTAATCCTAGCTATGGTATAGTGAAGTCACAGGCCGGTACAAGTGGCTGTCAACTTTAACAGGAAGTACCTACTTTGTGGTTAACCTAACCTTAGAGGTCAGTAGAGACTGTGATATTTATGACGTCATGTAGTCCTCTGAGGCTCAAGTATTAATGCCTGATGTCATGCAGTCCTCAGATGCTCTAGTATTAGTGCCTGATGTCATGCAGTCCTCAGATGCTCTAGTATTAATGCCTGATGTCATGCAGTCCTCTGATGCTCTAGTATTAGTGCCTGATGTCATGCAGTCCTCAGATGCTCTAGTATTAGTGGCTGACGTCATGCAGTCCTCTTATGCTTTGGTATTAGTGGCTAATGTCATGCAGTCCTCAGATGCTCTAGTATTAGTGGCTGATGTCATGCAGTGCTCTGATGGTCTAGTATTAGTGGCTGATGTCATGCAGTCCTGTGATGGTCTAGTATTAGTGGCTGATGTCATGCAGTCCTGTGATGGTCTAGTATTAGTGGCTGATGTCATGCAGTCCTGTGATGGTCTCGTATTAGTGGCTGATGTCATGCAGTCCTGTGATGGTCTAGTATTAGTGGCTGATGTCATGTAGTCCTGTGATGGTCTAGTATTAGTGGCTGATGTCATGCAGTCCTCTGATGGTCTAGTATTAGTGGCTGATGTCATGCAGTCCTCTGATGGTCTAGTATTAGTGCCTGTACTTTTTGTGCACTATTTGTTACTTGATGAATATTCCAGTAAGTGTTTACATTTTTAAGTTAAGTTGTTTTTTAATTTGTTTGCTTCATGTGACTCACAGCCGCTTTATTGTCGACATAGAAAGAGGTAGATGGAATACTCTGAGCAACTCCACTTGAATTTCTCTGGTGCTAAACTCCAGATTTTGTGACAGGGCATCATCGATAAAACAAAGATGGCACAGAGCTAAAATGGGTATTTCTTTGGAAAAAAGTAACAGTTGACTGTGTTCTCGCTTTGCAATTCTTGCTTCAGTTCTGTCTTTGTGTAGAAGAAGCAGCCTGTTTGTAGTGTATGTCATAAGACGACTCATCTTGAGTGCAGACATCTGCATGCAATGCACACAGACACAGAATGAATATTCAGATCTGTACTGTGCGCCACTTTGTGCAGAAAGGGTGGTGATTTTCCTTGTAGACTGAACACATTAGAGGCTTTTCTAAGTGAGATTGCATGTTAATGTGTGTAATTGTTTTTTTGCATGACTGAGCTATAATTGCACACAGGTGGCGTCAGTTTATCTACCACCCTCTTTGGCATGGAAAAGGCTCTGAGAACTGTCATTGTTATTTTTGGTCAGTACAGTAAGTGATAGAATTTTCAATTAATAGGATTGCTGTTGTAATACACCCCTGTGAAAATGTGAAATGGCTGTGTTAATAAGCATATGATTAAACATCCATATGATTAGCCATCGATGAGCAGTGACAGTGGTGGTAATGCTATTGTGAGAAAGATGTCATTTGCTGGTTAATTAATACATTGGTCTCTCTGCAGCAGATCAGTCTTTGGCCAGTGATGTTTCAAGTTCAAATCCAGTTCTGGTTAACAATTGGTCAATTAGTCGGAAGGTTGTCGCCTTATCCTGTGTCAGTAAAGGGGCAGTGTTTCCTTCCATAAACCTGACCACCAATATGTTTACGTGAAAATTTCCTTGCAGTTAAGGTATTATAGTGAGTAAATATTGCCTGTGTGCAAGGGCGTGATTTCCCTTCCAAGAGGTGATAGTGTGCTTCATTGTTGCATGACGGTCATCAGGCTTTTGTTGACTTGTGCAGAGCACTATTCTGTATCCGAAAGGCCCATTATATCAAAACAAGACCTTGCATGCCAGTATGAGAAAACATGTGTCCTTGACAGCTAATTGCTAAGAGAAGGCAGTTCTGAACTAGACCAATCAGATCTGTACAAGAAGACCCTGATACATCTGGACCATATTGGCATAACCTCAATGCACTCTGATGGTTGTTACAGAATGGAGAACTACTTACTCCCGATCACATAAACTTGCACGTGAAATGGAGGTACCAGCATGTCAATCTATTTTGTGGCGGTTAGTGTAAGTTAAGTGTCAATTAAACCTGTAAAATTGTATCAGTTACACAGGGGAGAGTGTGCATTCTTCTCCTTCCTTATGTTTGAGGGCAGCAAGCAATTATTCAGACAATCCCTCCAGAAGTCTGCTAATGTATCGTTTTGTCAAGTGGACAATTGCCGTCTGACCAGATTGTCACTGGTTCATGAGCTACATGCAGGCTGCTGCTTGTTTATGAGTCAGAACTCCAGATGTATGATCTGCCTCTCCATATGTAGGGTTACACATCTTAGGGCCTGGTCTCTTCTTTCTGCATACAATACGTACAACTAAGTGCTTCTTGGCCGTCAGCTGAACTTGGTGGCTGTATAAGGTTTGACAGATTCAAGGCTGTTTTGGAAGAACAAATACGTGTAGACCTACATATATGTGTATTTCATAGCCTCCCTGTGCCATACTCAGCTTGTAACAGTTAGTAGCTAACTGCAGGGTTTTGAAAGAACGACAAGCAGCCAGAAACTCACTGTTGCTCAGTCACAAAATACACGTAGAGGGAATTTAAAGCAATAGTTTCAAGATACTTTTGATCTTCACTCTTTTCAATCATTAACACAGTTTTTAAAGGGTGTTGAATGCCTACAGTTATTGTAAACATGAAGCCAAAAATGATTTGTAGTGTCACCATAGGTATAAGCTTCGTAAAATTTTGATAGTTATTTCTCTAGACCGTACAGTTCTCCAAGAAAATTTAGGAATATTTTCAGCGGTGGTTGAATAGGTTGAAGAATTAGAGTAATCGCACTCAGTTCAACGACTTCTTACTTTTCATTTGTGAGACAAAAGTACATGTATAAATGTATAAAATTATGTCAAAAGTTTGTCAGGCAGTTCCTCTAAGCTGTAAGACCTCTATTTAAAACTCAACACAGAAGATTGGTTGGTTTGAACAATCATTGGTGGATTGTCAGTGTGTTGTGTTCGCCCACGTTGTAGTGGCAGAGCAGGTGACCTGAAGACTAGCATGTTCCACGATTCTCATTGCCTATCACAACTGTTGACCAGCCTTAATAATTGCCTACATTGAGTGTACAGTTGCCACATTGCTTGTCCATTTAAACATAAAAGACATGTTTTATGTTGATCATTTTGTGGCGCTCACATAATTGTGGCAGTCGCTTATAATGCAAGGCTATTAGCACAAAACTGCATCCCTCACACATTTTTATTCACAGTGCAGACGCTCCTCAGTATCAGTTGGCAATCAATCTGCGCAGTTGTAAGTTTCATTTTTACCGCTGATTTATTCTCTGTTCTAGTCCACAAAACCTTAATACCCCGAAAAACCCATGGCCCAGTGGTAACTCTATACATGTACATGTCTGCATGCCAGTACAGTGCCTGATTGTGTAAACTGTGCTGCCATTGTGAACCATAAGGGTTTTCTTGACTGTGTTATAGGGAGGTTTGAGGCATGTGGACATGACAGGACCTGTTAGGGACATGTACAAACTTGGCTCCCATACCTGATTTTATACCATAGGCAGGTCATTGCCTCTACCTTTAAAAATGCAAAGATCTTAAGCCATGTCCGATGTATGGCTGATTAATGTCACATTTATTTGCGTATTAAAGCGTTCTATCAGTACCAAGTAATTGATGTTCTGAATTGAAACTTAGACTAGTCACAAACCAAGTTTCAGTTTGGGGCCGGTTCTTCCATTTTCCATAGATTACAGCAGTGTTTTCTGACTTCCACTTATGTAGTTTAAAAAGAATATGGTAACTATTTTTAAAAACTCCAGTACCAAAAAAGCAAACTCTAAATTTCCATTTGGATTGAGACTTGGCTTCTGCCATTAAAAGAATCACAAAGTTGATCTTACAGCTTTTACCATAGTGTTTGTTTAAAAAGCCTGTACTGACAGACTGCATTTGCTTGATGTTAACCTTGTAGTAAGATAAAGCTTTTGTCTTGTATATATTATTCATAACCCCATGACACAAACAGGAATACAATTCTGACTGTAGGTATACATATGCTGCACTCAGTGTGACTGGTATTTGAGTCTTAAAGGCTATGTTTTGAAGTTGATTTAGATTATCAGTACAGATTTGTTGGACATTTCCTTTTGTTGGCCAATGAGTCAAAGAGACAGGAAAGGATGTCCTGTTCTTCTAACTTTATGAGTTAAGATTTCCAGAGAAATGTAGGCTTCATGCACTGTAGCTTTGAGAGAAATACAGAACAGTGAGAAGAAAAGATAAAAATGGTGCCCAAATTAGATGAAAGAGCATCAAAACTTATTTGCAAACATATATCTGTACATCACGTGTGGGGAAAGTTGGTCAGTAACCCGCCCAAGGTTGGTGGTTTATTCCAGGTCCTCTGGCATCCTCCACCCTTGGAATTTTCTCCTATTTTAAAACTTTTTTGAGTTCATGTTTGATGTAAAGCAATCATATAAATGAATAATATGTAAATGAACTTGTTGCAGACTTCTTGATGTGATTCATGACCAGCTTGGGAAGAAAGAAATCCAGCTGATGTTGGTGTTTGAGTACATAGACCAGGATCTGTCCATGTACCTGGACAGGTGCCCCTCCCCGGGGCTGGGGCCAGACAGAATCACGGTAAGGAAATCCAGCTGATGTTGGTGTTTGAGTACATAGACCAGGATCTGTCCATGTACCTGGACAGGTGCCCCTCCCCGGGGCTGGGGCCAGACAGAATCACAGTAAGGAAATCCAGCTGATGTTGGTGTTTGAGTACATAGACCAGGATCTCGCCGTGTACCTGGACAGGTGCCCCTCCCTGGGACTGAGGCCAGACAAAATTAGAGGCATGGGGCAGAGATTGCCCTGACCATCAGGCCATTATTGAAAGTATATACATGTATATATCCATTCGTTGGGCATAATCCTACTGACCATCCCAAAAAAAGGCCTCAATCTAAAGGTTATATTGGGATTTCGATATATTTTCTTTTTTCAACTTTTTACTCTGCATGTCAATTTTTTTAATATCTCTGTCTTCATAATTATAATTAATCAGAATAAAAAGAAAATTCCCTACCAGTCAAGTTTATTTTTACTTATTGGATGGAGTTATGCCTAACAGAGAATTTTTTTAAGAATGCCCACAGATCAAGGGCACAGAAGATGCTTTAATCATGCACGAGTCTTGGACATGAGGCCACAAAAATAAATAAAACATTGTGAATGTACTTATATATTGAAGAAATCTTTTACATAGGCATTCCGCTTTGTTTTCAGGATTTGATGTATCAGTTACTGAAAGGTGTTGACTTTTTACATGAACACAGAATTATACACCGTGATTTGAAGCCTCAGAACATCCTAGTGACCAAAACTGGTCAGCTGAAGTTAGCTGACTTTGGACTGTCCAGAGTGTATGCTTTTAAGATGGCACTCACTGCTGTGGTATGTATTAGTGGAGGCCTTTTTTTTTTTTATTTCTTCTGCATGGCTTAAATATAATGTTAGCCTGGATAAGGGTGTATTTTGTTGAATTGCTATAATATAGCTGAAACACAGCCAACGTGATGTTAAGCCCTAATCCAATTATGGTTACATGTCTGTCAGCATCATGAAGGGAAAACCACTTTTGTTATCTGCTGTTACATACACCTTCTAAAGTATATCCCCTTGTATGAGGGAGGGAGTGTGTTTGTTGGAAGATCCCGATTTGTACATGTAGGATTTAGTCTGGCAGGAATAAATGCCTGGTCTGGATCAGAATTTTGACCACATTTCAGGGCACATGCTGTCATAATTTCCTCATGTACCATACTTGAAAAACTCCCAGTTTTTCAATTCAGGCCTTCAATTTCAGGCCAACAAATTCTTCAGTATGGTGCGAAACAACGTTAGAGAAGATAATGATAATTACAAATGCCCCCTGTTGTAAAAGATTTTACCGGTAATTGCTTTTTACCTTGAATGCCTACTGTTCCAGGTGGTAACATTGTGGTACCGCGCTCCAGAAGTACTGTTACTGGATCAGTATGCCACGCCTGTGGACCTCTGGAGCTGTGGCTGTATCTTTGCTGAGTTGTTCAACAGACAGTAAGTTATACAAGTCTTTGGAGTCATTATCTGTTATTTGACATTGCAAGCCTGCAAATAGGAGCTTAACATTTTTGAAAACAACACTTTGAATGAAGTGGTATGACCATGATTTCCATGTTGTGCAGTACTGGACAAAGTTCGCTTCCAACAAACGGGTGTCTGGCCTGCATTGTCTACCATAAATGTTCCAGGTGTGACAGGTTTGTTTAATGTTAACCCTAATGCAGACCACCAAATCAATTCATCAGTTTCAGGATGTCTAGTCACTCTAACGTTGTTGACTGTGCAGGGTTTGAATTTCACATGACTGGGCAAGAATTCAGCTGGATTCTCCAGCAGTGATGGTCATGAGAATTCAGTTGATGAAAATTTTAACAAAATTAAATACAGTTTGAACAGCTGAAATTCAGTGAAGTCTATTAATTAATGTTAATAGACTCTTTCCTACCCATTGAAAAAATCGCATGTTGCTCTTCCCAAAGGCAGTTCTCAGTATTTTATGTGTTTTGCGTGTATGTTCTCTCTTTGTTGGAATCAGTTTGACTGACCATTCCACATATATGCATGTTGTCCTCCATTTCAGACCACTGTTCCGAGGCAATGCTGAAGTGGACCAGTTGAATAAAATTTTTGAGTGAGTAAAGTGTTTCAGATCCATCCTATGGTAATTCTTATCTAACCATTTACAAATTGGGGTTGGGCCATGCCTAAAAAATTGTTTGTTGGAGGTTACCCAACCCTATGAGAAAAAATGTCAGTTGGTAGAGAATTGTTTTTTTTTTTCTATTCTCTTGATAAAGATTCAATGGGGTTTTAAAGGAGTTAACGTGGAGAGTAAAATGCAAAATAAGATTTCATCAAAATACCAGTAAAAACTTTTGAGTAGGGCCCTTTGTGGAAGGGTTGGTGGAGTTATGCCCAACGGACATATTTTTAAGGATGGCCTTAAGGTGTTGTGATCGCGAGGGGCAAGTGTTTCGATGCAGGTGCCTATGTAGCATTTCATTGTTTATACAGTGGCTCCATTTTGTTTATTATATATACTGGCACAGCTTTGGAGCTCATTATGAGACAAGTAGATATGACATTGTGCAATTTGATCGGGTTACAGATTAATGTTTAATTCATTTTTATGGTAAAGGAAAGTGACAGATCAGCTTAAGCTTTCTTGTTTTTTAAGATATCCATTTTACAGTTTTATGCTTTAAATACTCCCTGAATGTCCACAATGGAGAGTTGATAGGATCCTCACAACCTTTGCTTATTTTTAGTCCAAGATGTATTATAGATTTTCCGATTGACTTACATAAACACACACTTGATTGTTTTGGTTTTTGTTGACACATGAAATAAAAAATGGTGTTTATAATTTTAATAAGAATGAAAGTAAAGTAGGCCCATCGTTGTTCAAAACATTATTTGGAGCTGTAGATTGATTACACCAGGTATGTCACACACTTCATATGTTGCCATTAAAGGAGAAAAACTAGGTTTTAGTTTGAAATTTTGTTTAATTTTTTCCAGAAAAATGGGTTTGCCAGCCGAGGCTGACTGGCCAGAAGATGTGCCAATGTCGCGGGGCTGTTTCAGCTCTGCCCCTCCCCTACCTGTGGAGGCCTACATACCCGAGATTGACCCCAAGGGCAAAGATTTATTCTTGGTAATTTTAGTGGTGATGTGTGTGTTAAAGCTCATTATTGATCTGGATTAACTGACTTGTTACATGTTGTAACTGAAGGGGATCAGCTTTTTACCAGTCAGATCAGATCAGATTTCGTGCTTTTTTTTTATTTAATGTAAATTGGCCTTTTCAATAACTAAATCAGTTTTTTAAAGGGTAATTTATACAGACGGTTATTGTCAGAAAAGGTATAAGCCTCATAAATCTGTGAGAATTATTTCTCTAAACCCTACAGTTTTCCAAGAAAATACTGAAATATTGCTTTCCGCAGTTGTTGTAGAAGTTGAAGAATTAGGGTAAGTCCAGTTCCCTCTGGATCAGCTAGTATGTTGTGGTGGGAAATTTGTTCTGGATTCTCATGGTGGACAAAGTTATTCCACCCAGTTTTTACCACTGTCACTGCGATGCAGAGCAATGCATGGTGGCTAAAACATTTATGAATAGAGCAAGTCTCTTCCATCAATAAACCTGACTTGTGAAAAATTCTTTGGTATGGCTCGAGTACCTTGACCTACAATGAAATATATCAGCGGAAAACTCGGGGTATAAAGTAAATGCAAGTCACTGCTAAATATCTTTCTTTCTTTGCTTATACAGATTGTGTTAATCCTACATGTGTACGGGCTGGGTTGATTGATGCTGTCTTTGAGCTTGTACCTTCTCTTATTCTTAGACTCTTTTACCCATTCTCCTGTCTACTGTGTAACATGGCATAAAGTATTTTTCTACCTGGTCTTGCAGAAACTTCTCACCTTCAATCCTCGTCAAAGAATTCGCGCGAGAGATGCGTTAAAGCACCCCTACTTCAGCGAAGCTGGCAACGACGACAACGCAAGCACGAGCACGTCAACAACAACAACCGGGATAAATAACGGCGCCACGACCTCACAGAATTTATCAGAAGCAAAGAGAGTACCATCCCCCAAAGCATCCTGAAAGAGACTGAACTGTCTTTGATCAATTCTATGGCATCATAAGATGGTAGCCATTTTAGCAAATCTTGGCAAACTTTACAAGTCGTTTTTGTACACATGTATCAAATATATAGGCCTACATGAAACAAAATGCAATTTATCAACATTTTGAGCTTGTGCTGGAAGTAGACGCAGAGATTTTATTTCGTGGCTGTAAGTGAAATTGTCGATAGAACTCCAAAATAGGTTAGCCTATGTGTAGCCCTAGAAATGGATAATTACAGTTTAAAGTTTATCTGTGAAAATGAAAAACCAACATGACCTAAGTTCCCTTTTGCATAGGTTCATATATGAAAGAAAATGATACAAGAGACTGTAGTTTATGGCAAACTCCGCTCCTGATCACAGGTGGCTTCCCTTTGAGGATGTTCCAAGTACAACCATTGGCCCATGTGGACAACATATCTGTTGTCTTACCAAATATCAGTGGAATGGAATGGAATTACCACTATGTGAACAACAGATCGGTTCATGAACCAAAAACATCATAATGCAGTGGACATAAACAAATCTGTGGTCAGTTGTGTGTTTATCTGTGTGTTTAGCAGAGATTAGGTTAGACCTGTTTGAAGTCTGAGAGTGTTCCATCTGAACTACTGTGTGGTCCAGTTCTGTTGTGTGCACCTGGGACTCGGTATACCAGACCTACATGTACCACTGCTGTATACTGCTTGTTGTTGCAGAAGTGAGAATACTCCATATTTTGTGAAAGTGTGCACATATAACTCCATCAGCACACGTATACAGTCAGCAAATACCAGCTTGGAATCCTATTCCTGTTTCCACACTAAAGTGATACATTATGAACCTTTTAAGATATCGGTAATTGTATTTCAATGAAACAAAAGTATGGCTCAGTGGGCAATGAAAACACCTCTGCACTAGGCGTTTAGAGAAATGTGGGGAATAGTAAAAGAACAGTGATGGAGGAAGAAAGTTTAACAATGCCAGGGCTCATGTACATAGGCTTCATATTCACATTTATACATATCCAGATCCATTTCGAGAAAGAAATGGTGAAGAGGCATTTTTCTTGCTGCAGTATAGACATTTACAATATATTTTTATAATTGTTGTACATAAGTGAGGACCAATTTTGTAGAAGTGAACATTTATCACCCTCTTTGTTAGGGAATTCGCATGCCTCTCATTGTGGAGTGTCTGTCTCAAAAGCTGTCTCAGATCTGTACTTGCAAGTGTCTCATTATTTTACTTGAAAATGTCTCAATGAATCTGTACATCACTAAAATGATTGAAACCAAACACCATGGCGCTGTATTTTTAGTATGATTGTAGATTTCTTACCATGTTTTGCATTTATTTTGGAATATTTTAATGAAGTTTTGATAGTTATAATATTTTTTATACCATTACTTTTAGAGATTTCAGAAGAATTTACATCAAAGTTTGTTTAGTTTAGAAATTGAATTTCACAACAAAACAGAACTGTTGAAGAAAAACCCATGACACCGGTAAGTTGTTGACATTGAAGTGTTTTCTATATCTGAGCATCATGTGGGATATGTATAGATTTATATCATTAAATGGGTATGTAAGTGAAGTATCAAACTTTGTACAAAATGTTGGAAAGATTTTTGTAACTAAATTTTGTTACATTTAGATAACTCATTTAGAGTCCTTATAAAAATGCAACGGTGTTGAGAATCATTGCATTGCATTACATTGAAATTATCAGCATGTGAACAACGTATCTGTTAAAAAACATAAATCAGTAATAGAATGAAATTAGCAAGTGAACAAAGTGCCTGTTCATGGATCAAAAACATCATAATGCAGTGGACATGAACAGATCTGAGGTCCATTGTGTATTTATCTATGTGTTTATCAGAGATTGCGGTTAGTGTATGGCCTTCTAGCATGCGGAAAAAGGTACATGACGTATCTTGTTGCTTGGTCACATCTTAAACAGCAATAGTTTAGGTTAGACTTATTTGAAGTCTGAGAGTGTTCCATCAGCAGCCCAAATTAGTGGTCAGGTTCTTTTGCGCGCAACTGGGACTAATAGAACAAGCCGAGGGAGATGCTAAATCCCGATATTCCTCTGGAATATAACGCTATGTTCCAACTGTAAGGCAAAGTGACTGTTATTCTCCCGCGCAGGCGTTGACGATCCCTCTGTTACATTAGTCCCAGAATGCAACAGACAGCTTTGCTATCTATGAATATTAATTAGCTCGGGCTAACCATTTCAAGTGGATACAGATGTGTCCGGATTCGCAGAAAGAATGAACTGATATTTGTTTTCTTAATTATCGCAGAATCACTATTTTTAAAAATCTTATTTGGATACATTTTGAATTTTAGCTATTAAGATGCCTGATTTTTTTCGCCATTTAGCCTATTCATGTTGCAGTTCTTTGCAAACTTTTGGGAGATTAGATTCATGCATATTATCAGACGAAACTTTTTAACAAATTTATTTAAAAGCTGTAAAAAAAAATACTGTTTTTTCAAGTGTCTTGTAGTTTTGTATTTTATTGTGACTTGATGTGTTCAATAATTTCACAGCGGCTGTGTATAGAAACAACTTATCATTGGTGTGATATATGCATATCGGCGTTTCGTATTGCCATGAAGTCAGTGAAGGTACCAAATCTATATATTGTTTTTAAAAAACGAGTTCAAAAGTACTGCCGTGGTGTTTACTCCATGCTAGCTGGTATTTTCATGTATTGTTTCAAATTATAGCTTAGTAATAGATATGCGTTCACGTATTTGATGACATATAGAGAACTATTCGCTTTGGTGGAAAAGTACACGAATTGTTGGTTTGTCAGAGCATTGAAAGATAAGGAGGAATTGTACTGGGATTTCGAAAATTGTGGTAGTCGCGTTTATACTCACTTATGCATGCATCATTTTAAACTACAGAGTTGGTTTGTTTAGTGTCAAGAAACGGTAAAAAATTAAGACATGGGCTAGTGTTGATAAAGAATTATGATTCGCTGAAATGTTAATATTTTGTCAAACGTGTTGCAATTAATTAATCAGATTAATTCCAATCGGTAAAGGTTAGAACACAATTCCAAAATGTTTGCCTGGGTACATTTGATCAGGAATGTGGTAATGTGAACAAAATGTTTATAGTGTACATAAGTTTAAATAGTTTTGTATGGATATTTTTACCACTGCAATAATTTTCCCCGTAAATTTATTAAACAATAGAAATGACGTTTTGGCTTAAGTATGTAATACCTGCATTATATATCATTATAATAAATCTAAAGCACTGATTAATTTAAGCATCTTTGTATTATATTCGCCTTAGATTTTGGATTCTGACTTGCTCTCCCATTTATATCTGCTAAATAAGGGCAGTATTTAGCGAAAGGCTTTGCCATCCAGGTATTTCTTCAGTTATTTTTTCGACCTGTGAATCAGATTTCGCAGATTCGACTTCGGTGTTTATCGGTTCCACTGCGGATTTAGGATCATCGGTTTTCTCAGTTGTGACAGTTCTTTCACTTCTGTATCTACATGTGTAACAAGTGTTGTTACAAGACCGTCTTATACCACTGTCCCGGGTCTTTGGGGGGGGGGGGGGCGCAGTGGCCTAGCAGCCTCTCGCCAGTGTGGATGCTGTCAGTTCAAGTCCAGCTTATGCCGGTTTCCTGTCCGACCATAAGTGGGAAGGTTTGCCTGCAACCTGGGGATGGTTGTGGGTTTTCTCTGGGCTCTACCCGGTTTCCTCCCACCATAATGCTGGCCGCTATCGTGTAAGTGAAATTTTCTTGGCTACGGCGTCAAACACCAATGAAATAAATAAACATGACACTGTGCGCAAAAACACACTCGGAGCAGGTTCAAGCCCTCCCTTAGGGAATTTGTACACCCTCCCGCTCTCATTAAACTCTCACTGCATTTGCGGCAATAAGTGTTCGACGACGGACGGGTATGTGGGTGATCAGTTTTGTGTGCATACAGTATCTGCGCCACGTAGAAATGGCCACATGGGTGATTTACCCTGAGCACTCCGGTTTCCTCCACACACAAAGTCGACCGCCATCGTGTAAGTGAAAAATTCTGCAGTATGGCATTAAGCAACATTCGGATAAATAAATAAATATAACACTCCCGAAGAATAAGAATGACCCATTTATGCTTGCTCAGGTACATTGTTTTGTCAGTCATCTGTTCTATTTACGAAAAAGGTCATAGGGCTCTGTTTTCAACTCGTATAGATCTGCCAAACGACATCTTTGCAAGTGACAAACGCATTGCCATCAATAGGGGAGTTTCGAGGTCGAACTCTTTTATGGCTAAAGGTAAGAAAAGGCCTACTGTACCATGTGACCTAGCAAAAATGTTAGGCAGCTATTTCTGATTACAGTTACTGTAACATGGGTGTCAAAGAAAAGTTTCAAAAAAAGTTACTTGGACTAGACGTACGATAGAGTAAATTGAGAGCTGGATGTCTTTTTAATTTAAGAAGTTCCTGATTTAAGGAGAGGTCTTTTGTACGTCTCTAACAGCAAGAAAGGTGATCGGTAAATTAAAATCAATAAAATTGCCTGGCATTTTGGACAAGTCAGATGTCACAGTTGAACTATTTTTACATTCTACGAAAAAAGAGTTCGTACTCGAAACTACCCTATTCTAGGGAAATCTTAGCTCTTGGTCAAAGACAAAGTAGTAAAATTTCTGAGGCCAGCGAAACCAGTATATTTGCTTGCATAAAGCAGAGACCCAGAAGCACTCTATGATATCTCCTACAGAGGCACAGATTCTCTCTTTATCTTCTACAGATAGAAGATAAAAGCTGTATGGCAATGTCCAGGTAAGAAAGTCTTGATCTACCCTGTCCGCTGAGGTAGTGAATCAACCAAACAGACCCTCTTCTCAGATGTGCGAGGTCAAGGTTGACTGTCTTACCGGACATAGGAGGTAAATGGACTGTCTTACCGGATATGAGAGGTAGAGTGGACTGTCTTACTGAACATAGAAGGTACAGTGCACTATCTGAACGAACATGAGAAATCAAGTAGACTTGTCCCAACGGACGTGGTAGATAGAGTATACTGTCTTACCTGACGCGAGAGGTAGAGTGGGCTGTCTCACCGGGCAAGGGAAGTACAGTGGGCTATCTTACCAGACATGGGAGGTACAGTAGACTCTCTCACCGGACATGGGAGGTCAAGTAGACTTATCTTACCGGACATGGGATGTACAGTAGACTGTTTTACCGAACATTGGAGGTACAGTGGGCTGTCCTACCGGACATGAGAGGTCAAGTAGACTTGTTTTACAGGACATGGCAGGTACAGTAGACTCTCTTACCGGACGCGCGAGGTGCAGTAGACTGTTTTACCGAACACAGGCAAGTACAGTAGACTGTCTTACCGAACATTGGAGGTACAGTGGGCTGTCCTACCGGACATGAGAGGTCAAGTAGACTTATCTTACCGGACATGGGATGTACTGTAGACTGTTTTACCGAACATTGGAGGTACAGTAGGCTGTCCTATCGGACATGGGAGGTCAAGTAGACTTGTTTTACAGGACATGGTAGGTACAGTAGACTCTCTTACCGGACGCGCGAGGTGCAGTAGATTGTTTTACCGAACACAGGCAGGTACAGCAGACTGTCTTACCGAAGAAGGGAGGTCAGGTAGACTTGTCGTACCTGACATGGGAGATACAGTAAACTGTCTTACCTCACATGGGAGGTCAAGTAGACGTCTTACTTGACATGGGAAGTACAGTAGACTGTCTCACCGGACATGGGAGGTTAAGTAGGCGTCTTACCTGACATGGGGAGTACAGCTGACGCCTTATCGGACACGGGAAGTCAAGTAGAACTGTCTTACCGTATATGAGATATACAGTATATTTGTCTCACCGTACATGAGATATACAGTATATTTGTCTTACCGGACATGGGGGGTACAGTGGATTGTTTTACCGGGCATGGGAAGTCAAGTAGAACTGTCTTACCGGACATGCGATATACAGTATATTTGTCTTACCGGACATGGGAGGTACGGTGGATTGTTTTACCGGGCATGGGAGGTACAGTGGATTGTTTTACCGGGCATGGGAAGTCAAGTATCCAATGGGACTGTCCCACTGGATACAGGTGATATCTTGCCGAGTGTTCTAAACCGGAGTGCAAGTTGATGACGAACTTTCACTCTGCATTGTGGATGCTAAGCTTTTAGAGTGGTGCATCATACCGGTTTGCCACGTCCCGCTGCGTAAACCTTAATTTTACAGTCAGTTATATGCCTCGTTGGCGACTGCATGTCTTGGAGTCTTGGATTATTTAATGACCAACTGAGGCCAATCTCATGAAATGTACTTAGTGCTAAGTAGTACTTAGCTAAGTGTACCTTATATCTGTGTAACATACATTGCCATGGTAGTTAAGGCTGACTTAACTGAAATATGCTTCTTGAAACTGGCGCCCGGTGTATGGTTCGAGGTCGTTATGTTTCGTATTCATGGAGAAAAGTTTAACAGGGTTTAAAAATAACATCATGTCAGCCAGTTGTTTAAAAATTGTCGCGTATTATTATCTGTAAACCAATGTGTTGGAATGATAGGTGGTATTGGTTTTATTGCTGGGGGTGGGGGTGGGGGTGGGGGCACTTAATATATGCAGATATACAGATCTTACCCGGCCAGAAGTAATGTACAAATGCGGGCTGCTTCGCTAAGTGGACAAGAAAACACCAGTTAACAAACAATAGTTGTTGTATGCCCTGCTAAAGTGTCAGCCTCTACATGCCATAAATTTATTTATTTGTGACCAAAGGCTGTAAATATGGTACTTGTTGCTGTCTCGCTTGGCCCTCAGCACTGATAGTTTAGAGCAAAGAAACAGGACTGGCCGGCCGGGCGTCGGCATAATGTGACTGGGTGGGGTGTCATGTATCCTGTCTTCGGCATGATGTTTCAGTGACGGCAGCACTTTGGCGGCATGGACTCGAACGTGCCAAGGAGTCACAGTCTATATACACTCTGAGGACCCCTCGTCGTTATCTAGCTGAAAAATTGTTAAAAAAACGATGTTAGACCCCAGCATGCACACATATTTATTTCTGTTTTCTTCATTAGCATTTACCACAGTGCCTTCGAAACGTTTTTCACCTATATAATTTGAAATCATTTATAAATTAAATAAATTTAATTATAAAATTAAAAAAAAAAACGGAATGAAAAAACGAATTCATATCTTTCGCTGCCTGGGGAACCATGTTACTGGAATGGTTTCTCAGAAATTCTGTACACCAGTCAGAGGGTGTATATCTTCATACTGACATTTCACCCAGACATTCTGTGAGCCATCCGTTATCAATCAGCTGGTATCTACCTTCATACTGACGTATATCAGCGAGCTGCTGTATACCTTCGCGCTGACATATCAACCTGATATTGTTGACCAACCGTTTATCAGCGAGCTGCTGTATGCCTTCGCACTGACATATTAACCTGACTTTCTGTGGACCATTCGTATATCAGCTAGCTGCTGTTTTCCTTCGCACCTGACTTTCTGTGAAGACGTATCAACCCTCAGTCCATACACTGGCAAGGGTACACTCTGTTTCACTACGGTATGTTCGCTTTTACTGCCAGGAAGATTTTTACTTCACTCGTCAAACAGTGATGTGGAAAATCCGTAAATCTCGAAGCTACGATTAAAGCTTTGGCTCGCTGACACTGTCAGGCACTTGATCATGGAGATCGCGTGTTCGAATACAACTTTCGCTGGATGGGTTTCGGCTTTAAGTCACCACATTCGTCAGCTGCTTGCCATAGGGGAGTGGTTTTACTTACTACAGGCACTAAGGTTTACTCTATACACATAAGAACCTGATCGTCGTCATATAAATGATTTGTTTTCGGTGCGGCAATCAATGGATCAAACAACCAGCCTACTTACAATCATTCAAGCAATCAATCATCTAACCAAGCAACCAATCAGACATCCAGTGAAATGGTTCTGGGATGATCTGTTACCGTTGAGTAGTACCTGGATAATCTGTAACCACCGAAATTGTAAGTATAAACTGAAAAATGACCAACGACCTACGCGTTTAATGGGCGATTAAACATCAATCAAGCGTGTTTAATAAATACACATGTATATTTAAGTGTTAAACACGCCTCTGAAACATGTATATAGGCCTATACTATAATGCTATAATTTCACTAATGTTTAATATCTGATGCATAAAAGTGTTTATAAGCTAAACATCGCAATTTACAGTGTAGGTAGCCATCCCATCCATCAGGCTGTCAGTAAATCAGTGCTATCAATCTGTCGATGTGTATAAACCAACCCGCAAAGATACACAATCTGTATGTTTATACATGTATGGTGCATGTATGCGTAGATTTTGCATTTTGCATCTTACATGAAGATGTATGTATTGTGTATTAAACATGCATAGCTTTAGCTACCGGAGTGAAAATATACAACAAAAAGAAATATTATAGACTGAACGTATAAAACCAAAATAATAAAACATTTCCATCGTTTAGCTTATAGTTTGTATACATTTTGCGTATTGAAAGTGAAGTACAGAACTGGGTGACACCGTTAAACACAACGTAAAATTCCTCCTTAAATCTGGTCAAATGTACTCGAGTGCAGTGTATTGTTATCACTCTACTGCGTTTTGTTTGAATGATATACACAGCTGGCAATCTCAAAAATGCTTCATAGTTTATTTTGGATTAATTGCTTGGCCTTATTTTTTTAACGTCACATTCTATAGGAGGAGATGTGATGAGCTGTCGGCTTGGTATTGAACACAGCACACGGCCAATATGCACGTGCCACAGTGAAACAGGATCACAGCGGATGGAGGCTGTGTTAAAAGGTTTAATCGGCTGCCATTTTGTAAGCGTCAGTAGAATTCGCTTTACATAAACTGTATTTAGAATCAGAGATCAGGAATATAAGGCGAATATACTAGGTTTGGATTGAATGGGGCAGTGAAAAGATGAATAGCATGATACAGCTGGTGGTGATTCCTATGTTTGTTGTCATCCCTTACGCTTTAGCCCGTAAGTATCTTCATAAACTTCTTAGGAATTAAGTCTACGTTTGAAATATATATCGTTTGCACATATGTTCTTGTGCAGCATTTATAATTATGAATATAACAATTAACTCAAAAATTCTCCAAATGAATTACACTTCTTAATTTCTCTGCGGACGACATCTTAAATACAAAAACAAAATATTACATCCCGTAATGCTTACTGTGTAACGTTTGCCTCTTGGTCTTAATAAGGGCAAAATTTATGAAAAGGTATTCACAGAACCTAAGTGGGCTTATATTCGAACTGAGGCGTGTATTTTTTTCTTAGTTGACTGCAAATGAAACATTAGCTTTGTCCATTCGTTTAAAGTTTACTACGCGCTGAATCAAACATAAGCACGCAAATTCCACATATGTAATTGTGGACCTTTAATTTGGTTCCATACATTTATCAACACCTCAGAATAATTCCTGTTTATGGGAATATGCATACCCGGTGATAATCCGCGCTTCTTGTAACGATTAACGTATAGGTACTCTAAAGACAAGCGAAGCTTTTTGGGTACGTAGGTACATGTACACACACACACACACACACACACACACATATATATATATATATATATATATATACACACATGTGTACAACCACTGTCCTTCCGTCAATCCGGCAGGACACTTTAAGTAGTCCTCCTTATTTGTTTATTCATTTGATTGTTGTGTAACGCCATACTCAAGAATTTTTCCCTCGGGTTGTCAATTTCATGGTTGTGGGAAACCAGAATGCTCGGGGTCAATCATCGACCTTTGTCAGGTGAACTTTCTCAGTTGTAACACACGGATACTCAAAGACAGGTGGCCTTCGACGGACGACTTCGCAAACCATCACAAATTTGATGACTTACCCATGATGACTTGATGGCTTACCTATGTTGCAGGACAGCAATGTTTCTAAAGAAGTGCACGTATATATTTTGTCGAAAAATGAATATGTTAAAATCACAGAATCAATATATGTTCAGACTGAAGACAGGAGGTTATGTTATTGTTGCAAAATATTATCTCATGCACCGACATGAAAATCTTTATTGCAGGAAATCGATGTTTCTATAGAAGAAGTATATGTGCATAGTTCACTTTAATGCCGAAAAATCCAAAGGCTAAATTCACAATATACTATGCAATGGCAGAATACATTATGTTATTGTTGCAAAATAACATCTTATAAATGGCAAACCATTTCTTCTGTTAGTCCAGCAGAGTAGTTTTGAATACAGTAATATTATGTCGCAGTAACATATAATCTGTTGTTATCACTCAGAAACATAAAGTGATGAGAATGCGATTGATGCCATGCTGGGGCCCTTCTTTGTTCATAGACGCCTAATATAGAGGCCTCTATAGGTGTTTCTGTAATTAGGTGTGATCGGATTTGTTCTTACCTATGTTTTGCCTGCACAATGCCATGTTTTAGTAACAATACTTGGGCCTGCTGGAAATCCAAGGCTGTTTAAAGAAGGAAGATCGATAATTGTGTCTCATATTTAGGGAATGTATGTAAGGCATTGTATGAAGCGATCGGGGCTAAGCACACTTATCACAAAACGCACTCAATTTTATTTTATGGATGGGCAATATAGATTAAGTCCTCTTTTGTGGTGGAATGTCAACATTTACGCATAGCCCCTTCTGTAGGACTGTCGATATTATACAGTGGTTATCACTTCTGCAGCTGTATTAGTCTGATCAATTCTTAATAGGGGAACTGTTGGATTTGCATACTGAATCCAGATTTGTATGTGCCAATACCTCAGTGGATGTGACACCGACTTACATAGGAGCGTTCATTTGTTCCAGCAGACAAATATAAACGCATTAAATGCCCTGTTTCAACCTTGCCTGTTTGCTAGAAAATATACTTTTATACCAGAAAAATGTTCAAAATACTGAAAATAAATTGTCAGTACACATCTGTCGCTTACTTGCAATGGAGAAAGCATGTTCAGTCTTATCAGTTTAGCTTATCTTATACTGTCCGTATACAGCGAGCACCTGTTGTGTGACAACATATAAATCTACATGTAGGCTCCTTATGTGCTACTAAGGGCACATGGATATGAACCAAGTTCTGATCGCTTCCATGTTGGATTTATGCGCAGGGTTCCATGCATGATGAGGCGTCAGACACACAGCATTGTCCTAGAATTTCGTTTTTGGTTTTTATTTATTTATTTTTTGTATTTGAATACTCTCAGCGAGTACGCCTATGGGCAAGAAATTATCTTCCTTAATACCTTAGGCCTAGGCACTCATAACCAGTGCAGATAGTAGGCTATAATATTAAATGACTTCTTGGCACAAGATGGGAAATCGTCCATGGTGGTGTAGTGGTTAGTGGTGCGGTGTAAATTTTACATGCAGAACAAACTGAAAGACTTACAGGATTGTTAAGTATAATTACTAAACAAGACACCCCTGATTCGTGCTTTTATCTAAAGACAAAAGTAAGGTCAAAAGCAGGATTTCTCCAATTTAAGGCTTTTTTTGCAGGGGAAACTCCCATCATAATAAGACCACGTGCATGCACCAGAATTATTTGCATGTAATATACATCATATGAGCTGTGTTGTAAACTATTCTGAGACATCATCTTATTTGGCTCACACAATCATATTTTTATAAATTGAAAATAAAAGAAAAACATTTGTTGAGCCATTGGAACCATAGGTTCACAAAATATTTCATTAATTTACACGCGACGTGCCCCTTGTCCTAGGCGTGACATGAGCGGCGTACAGCTGATCAAACACGTCCGGTTAAAATTTCGAATCCTAGGACGCGATCTTCGCACAGTTTTAGTGACGAGTTGTGCAGAAAATTAAACCACATCAGACCCCGTTTCCTTTGTTTACATTTAAGCAAGTCCCCAAATACAGTAAATACGTACTAATAATGTGCATGCTGTATACATACAATGGAAGGTAAATGTAGCCCAAAATATGTAAGTGCTGTCCACATTGCCAGTCCGATTCGACGTGAAATGTACAGGCATCAGCATAGCGTAAAATTACAATGGGAAACAAACACCTATAAGCAGGTGTTGACCATTTCACCTTCTCATTAAATATTTCACAAAGGTCCATTCGTAAAACAAAGACTTGTTTTAAAAACCTACAGATTTCGTGGCAAAAGACGTTAGCACAGTTACTTAGGAAAAAGCGCACTCTAGGCCCATGGTGATAACCAATACTTATTTGCGTGGTTTCCCATCTACAACCGCATACCGGTCTTGCCCTCGCATTTCCACACAAGATCTGTCACTGTGAGCGGGTTGACGATCGGCCAGAGCGGCAGGGAGACGATTTCCCAAAGCTGCAAGGTGTCCTTTTTCTCACGCGTAAGACACTATTTCTGTGTATACAAGTGTCTATTTAGTTACCATATACATGTGGTATATTTACGATTTATACAGAAAACTAATAAATGTAAGTTTACCATCCCTATAAATATTATCATTGGTAATATCAAAACACATGAATTAACCATCGATTAAAAGATAAACAATCATATAATACCCTTAAGGTATATGCAATAAAGATAACATACGGTAACCTCGTGTATTTATATTGATCGATATAGTGTATCTGTAAAAAGTTTTTATCTGTAACAGTAGGCCTATATTTACACTCTGATCTACATCATTCATCACAGAGCCTATAGCCTTTAGCTCGTTCATGCCTGTATTATGTAGGCGCATCTGTATTTTAAGTGTACATTATGAACCGATCATCAAGATATCTGTGTTGCCCCGGTGTCACTGCTTGTGGAGCCGTGGTGAAGGTGAGCCGTCAACAACGCTCTTGTGACCGTTTGCCGCTGTACTCTAACGATCTTTGAAGGACCTTGTCTTCCGTCAGTATGGCGTGCATATCTGTATATCACATGTGGGGAAATTCCTCAGTAATTTACCACAGGTCTTTGGTCCAGCCCAGGCACTCCGGTTCCCCCTCACCCCCACCCATAAAACTGATCGCCGTTGAATAAACAGCAATCCAATAAATTAAATGATTTATTTCTTTATTTATTTCATAGGTGTTTTACGCCGTACTCAAGTACATTTCGCTTATACGACGGAGACCGGAGCCGGGGGGGGAGAACCCACAACCATCAGCATGTTGCTGGCGGACATTCCTATGTACAGTGGCAGAGAGAAAAAAATAATATCCAGGCGGATATTGTATAAGGGGCGTATTTCAAACTATGGAGGTCTATTGGAATCACTAACATTTAACAGGATATCGTTGTTTTTTCCTCTGTATTATTTCCAGATCTTTTGGAATACTGTAGAAGCAAACTGACAGACGCACAACCGGAAACAGGTGGGGACAACAGCGGGTATGTCTGTGTGTACGACAGCATGGCAGTGACAGTCTTCGTGCCCAAGTCTTCCTCAGATCACGGCACTGCTGAAGGACAGGTGTCAACGTTGTCCAAGATATCTGATTGTCGTCAATAATTTATGGTCTGACCAGAATTCGTAACGAATCGGCGAAAATATGTATTAAGATGAAAGGCAGGTTGACAAGAAGCAGGTTTGATCTCAGAAACATTTGTTCGGAACAAGTTCCGATTCATGTTTTTCACTTTAACCAATCTTGTTATAGAACGAATTGTTTCCAGAATTGATTTAATGCTTTAAGTGATTTACATGTATTACAGAAAATACTTTTAATGCATGAATTATTTTGATACAACAAATGTTCTAATGCAACAAATTAATACACATCAGATAATCGTATGCAAAACATGTTTAATACATCAACTGTCCTTATACCTCAAATGTTCTGTCACAACAAATGTTTTAATACACTATATTTTCGAAGACAACAAATGTTCTAATGCATCAATTCTCAAACGCACCAAACATTGCAATACAATCAAATGTTCTAAAAGGCTACACACGAAAGCCTAATACACTGGATCTTTTAATACTGTAAATATTCCAATACAACATATGTTCAAACATACATGTAACGACAGTTTTAATTCAGCGTGTGTTCTAACACAAGAAATGTTTTGATAGAGCAACAAATGTTATATCGAGCTGTTGAAGTGGACAAAAGCCTCAATCATTCCAGGAATTGAAATGGGCATCGGTATATAAGAGTTCAAAAAATTTACCACCAGTATGAGTGACTATCGTGTCTTCATCATATGGCAATCTGCCGAAAAGCCCTATAAGTTCGGCTAATTGAAATGTGTTTATTAATATTCAAATGACAACGAAGTTGTACCATTTGTAATTTCTGTAGACTTTGAAGTGTTACAAAGTTTAAACAAAATTTTTCCCTCAAGTAAATCTGGTATATAAATGTTGTGTCATTCGCTTTCTGAACTTCAGTTTGCAGTGCTTACAATTTCTCTTGAAGTGGATACATAGATTGGGACTAAATTTTGTGTGTAATATTTATTTAACACCTATAGGTGATATTTCGATGATTTGCATAATTTGATATATGATGTCATCTTCGCTCTGAGATGAGCATGTTGTTTACAGCGTTTATAAAGATCTTATATCTATATACATGTACTGCAATTTGCTATAATATCCTTGTGTACGCTGTTGGAAACATTATATTAATAAACTAATTCTTTAATCTTATATATGCACCAGATTAAATAATATATGATGGCGTCTAACTTTGATTGAAATTACGTGTTTTAGTATATATACATCCTTAAATCCTAGTTTTCTGAAATTGTCATGTTTTTTTACCCATAAAGTAGAAATTATCAAATAGTACTTTTAATTGTGATAGTTAACACGCAACGTTCAGAGTGTTTTTATTTATATGGTAGAGATCGGTTGTCAGTTAAGCTTGAAAAACACTTCCTATGTGAGAGGAATATCTGGACTGTGGACATCAAACTATTGGTAATACTCAACACTGATGATTGCTTGATAGTGAGACTTCTTTGCTATGTAAAATATGGAATCTGAAAGGGAAGTATGATATGTACTCCGACCATCAGGTTTTGTGAAGGTTTGTACATGGCACGTTTCCTGGTGGTAGTTTTGGTAAATAAACTTGATTCAATATTCTGTTTTCATGTATCAGTGTCCTTATAACTGGAAGGAATTTGAGAACAGTATCGTAATTGTTTTATATAATCTGGCTGATAGTTTTAAATCTGTTTATATACTAGTATTCAATTTCAAAAATTCTTTGTTTGTGACACTCACTTTTAGGGGAGGTAACTGGTAAGGAATGAGCTCGTTGAGCAAAGGGAGATAATCATATTTTGATGGGATTCTAACTTGATGCCGTAGCGTGATTGCTGCAGTTCAAATATTGACTGACATAACCGTGAACAAGAACTTATGGGCTTAACTTGAAGAAAAGAATTTAATCCAGGTTGAAAGCGCTAGTGCAGAGGAATGACGCAGGTGACTTTCACCAATGCGATCGCTGTGGGTTCAAGCCTGACTGGTTTCCTCTCTAGTCGTGAGTGAGAAGGCCCGTCAGCAACCTGCACATGGTCGTATGTTTTCACCCGGGCTCTACCCGGTTTCCTCCCACCATAAATGAAATATTCTTAAGTACGACATAAAACACAAATAAATTAAATAAATAAAACCATGTTTCACACTCTGACTTTCTTGAGTCGAGCAGACTTATACAACTTTTGTCACTCAGAAGTTGATATATTCGAAGATTGAGTTATCTAAGGCGTTGTTATCAACACAGCAAAGGAGGTCGCAGACTTAAGTCCAGTCATAACTAGTTTGGACCTTGTTGAATGGATCTTGTAAGATTCTTAGTAAAGGGTTCTGTTTGCTCCGTTTTCTTCCAACGCGGTCGTACAAGACGAACAATTCTTGAGTACCTTCCTTTATTCCTAGAATAAAACATATTTCCTCACAAAGAACGACACAACAAATAAATATTTACTATACCTTCACGCATTCACACTCTAAAATTTATCGTTGTTATTTTTAACACATGGACACCAACTTATATTCATTGATATTAGAAAGGGTACGCGGATGTGGTTGAGATATGTGGAATCCCAGTCAAATCCAAATATACATAGATCGTTTGTTGGCCTCTCACCTAAAATTCTGACCAGACATGTGATACGTGAAACATTCTTGAGTATGATATTCAACAGCTATGAAACCAATAGTTGGCTGGACAGGCATTGCGATTATTTTGATTGGAAGCACGGGAATTTGAATGTAGAATGAAAGTGTAGAAAGTGTCTGATCAACATAAGAAAGATTAATTGTCACGTGATGAATAGAATCTCCACGTGGCACTTGGTTGCGATATGTAGGTTTTATTTGGTTTGCATGTTAACTTTTGCTTTGAGAATTCTAATATTTTGGTGTTTGGCTTTACTTATCTGTTGACAAATAATTTGATCAACCGATTTTCCAAGAGACAAATACATAGAACATGTACGTACACTGAAATCCGATTTGCAAAAATTTTAATATACCTAAAAAACATTTCTAAAACAAGAAATAAGTGTTTTCGATAAAGGCCTCGATTGTTCAAATGTTTTCCATGGGACAAATACAGAGAAGAGGCATGTGCCTTGAGATCAGATTTGCTCTGTAAGGAAGTAATTTGTCACTTCCCGTTGAGTTATAGCTGAAAATCATGCTGGCTTCCTCTGCGGTCTTACGTGGGAAGGTTCTTCCGACCCTAATGCTCTCCGCCGTAGTATAAGTGAAATACTCATGAGTACGACGTTTTCATGTATTTTATGTAATGTGGATATTAAATCTGATGACAACACAGCATTTTGAATAACTCAGTCTAGACCACTGATACGTAGCAATCAACATCACGCTTGATTCTAATTCTGCTTCGGCCATGATGTTAGGGGCGTGTAAGTTGCTACTGTTTCAGCTTTTACATGAACAGTTAGAATAAAAACCTCAGTTGAGGTAAATTGACAACAGATCGTATTTGAAATCTGACCCTTTGCTAACACATTGTCGTCGTTGCTCTCGGTTTACTCTTCATGCTGTAGTCTTGCATACTGTATTCAAGTCGTATATCACTCGTAAACCTGGAATTAAGGGACGTTCCAGGTCGATAATCCCAAGATCACAACAACCTATAACACCACTTCCCAAAGGAATATGTAAAAATGTATTTAAATTTTCATTGTTGCAGGAAAGACAGTCGACTTTCTAGCCATGAAATCCAATTCAACGCTCAAACTCTTATGGAGTGAATAATTCTCAGGTCAAATACGAATATAGGTATCCCAGTCACGCTTTCGCTACTCGTCTATAAAAGTGTCATGTGGGGGAAATTTGTACGCTTGTGCAGCGTCATGACCCATGTACCTCTTACCAATGCGATCGCTATTAGTTCAAGTCCAGCTCACGCTGGCTGCCTCTCTGGTCGTACGTGAAAAGGTCCCTCAAATCGCTGGTTTCCCCGGGATCTGTCCGGTTATTCTTGAGTAAAAAGGAAATCAAATAAATAAATAAATGATAAATCCCCTGTATAGCCAATTATTCTACGGTTTGTGAAATTCACTGTCGTTTCTTCGCATTCATAAAACAGACACCATATTGTAGATACATTAATTTTCAGTGATGGATCCTGGAGAGATCTGTAAAATTGACTTTTCGCCATGCATATGAATATACAGACTCGCTCGTGATTCAACTGGCTGAAGATTGGCTCAGTGTCACTTTTTCGACCTGTTGATATACCTGGGCAATCAGGTATTGCAGTGACAAATACATCAAGGACACTAGTCGTGTGCTAGAATCGGGTTTTCCGTATAATAAAACTGTTAATTACTTCCAATTGGTTCATGACCTGAAAATAATGCTTTTCAAGTTAGTTCCGTTGCCTTCCGGGGATATACCCGAACTGAGCCGAATAGACGAATCTGATGGCGCTTTCGGTCAGCTATAAGCTCACCCCAGGGCCAGCAACTCGAGCATTACACAACTGATTACCTCATCGGAAGCAATCTATTGTAGTTTTCTGATCAGTGATATAAACTACACAATGTCTTCTTTCGGGTTTATTCTTTACTAGAAAAATAGCAAAGAAGCCGAATGGGATACAGTATGTGATAGTCTAAGGAAGAATATCCAGAAGTCTTCTGCCGTTTGTAATACCTTGCGATAGGCGTTCGCTGTAAAGGCATATATAATTCTTTTGAAGGTCGCAAACTTCGCAAACTGTGGAATGTTAATAAAAAGTATTATATATGAATCTTTACCGTATCCTATGCTTTGAGCTACCATCGAGGCACATAATTTTGTAAATTAGCATTCAACTGTGCAATGCATGGGCGGGGAGATACTTTAATGATGGGAGGGATTTTGTCCTTAAAAAAATGTCTATACTTGTCGTGTACGTGTAAGTCAACTTCTAAGGGCGACAATCCATATCTGGCTAGGGAAGTCTCAACTGACAGTATATTTGCAAAAATATGTAAGCGTTATTTATAGATGAAGTTCGTTATGTCATCAAATGTTTCATACTTCGCCGACGCCGAAAAGAAAACATTTTGGGAAAAATGAGGCGTGAACGTTTACTACATTCATTTAATGTAGCTGCAGTAACGACCTAGAGAAAACCCTTCGGATATTTTTGGCGTTCATCCTTACTGCAGCTTTGAAAGCAGGATCCTTCGATCTGAGGTGTTTGGCACCACAGGGAATATTCCCCTTTAGCAGCAGTTCAATAACACGGCAAAGTGTACGGGTCAGCGGCTGTCGGGCTGAAGTGGCCACACTACATACACAATAAACGGATCTGTGTACTAACTGGACTGACGCTTCAGAGAAAAAGGGCTGGCTGGGGAGCCTGGCAGTGGTTATACGGTCGGTGGGGGGTGCCGTACCAAGGCTAGCAACAGCCTGAGCAGGATGTGCTTCAAGCGAACTGTGGAATGCTAACTTGAGCGTAGTCGGTGGGGGAAAACAATAGAGGTTGGCTTCGCTACAGTAACTCCAGCACTGGTCCCCAACGCCACAGATACGGCGAGCGATAGTGCTCTGATCGTCTAGTGGGACCCCGGGAAAATTAGAGATTGGGTTTGGCTCTTAACAACATCGTGCCAACCGCGCTAGCTGCTTTGGGTTATTCGTTTGAATCAACTACACCTTACACTGGCGTAGGGACAACCTGGTTTTTATCCTCGACCCAAATACAGGTGTTGTTGTTGTTGTTATTTACCGAAGCGTCCGGGTGCGCAATGAGACGCGCTAAACATTTGACGATGGATTACATCAAACAGTGCTTAATAACATTCATTATTTGTGCTGTTATGGGAACAACGCCGGCTGAAGGTAAAGTATCCTATATACTTGAACTGCTTCTTCTTAGTGTATGCATGCTTACTTTACGGCAGGTATTTATCTTATTTTTCGAAGTGTTATATAGACATGATTTCCATTTAATTGAGAAACTTTGCTGTGCCATCGCTTTTCTCTAGCAGGTAACTTATGGGATGTGTTGGGAGCGAAGTATTTTGTGTTAATTAGGTTTGTGTTTATGTCAGCCTACATACATGTAAGCTTATGTTTTTTGTTTCTTGTGTGCAGAATTGGTGGCAGTAAGGTGCATGTGTTATGGTGTGTAGCTGGGTGCTTCTACCAGTGTACGAAAATAACCGGGCCTTATGGCAAACTAACGTTGATTTGATTTGGCGGGAAGGCACTTCAGAAGCAGGAAAAAACTCATATCCTCTCTCTATAATTCACTGCCAAATTTAGACACAGTTTGTCGGATGGGGAGAGGCGAGGTTTATGCGCTATCTGCTGAAGGTAAACGGCGCATGGCTCTTGGCTGATTAGATTTCCTTCAGTGAGAACCGATTCGTCCAACATGGACATTTTCCACCTAGCTGGCGGATTGATTCTTTTGAGCACGTGCACCGTGGTATCGAGCAAACAGTTTAAGCGGGGGAAATCTGCGGCCAGACGCTTCTGGGGCAGGCAGAGTGTGGTGCCAGGCCCACAGCGTCCGACCCGAGGGCTTTCCGGGGTTAACAGGCTATCGTGAACCATGCCTGGCATAACCTATGATTGGATGAAATTGAGACCGGGAGCAGTTTTAATTTCAGTCCACTATAAACAGTTCATCTGCTCAAGAACTGAATAGACAGCGTTGTGTGTGCGTATGAATACGGTTGCTATGGATACAACTGTTCGGCCTCGTCATACAGACTCTGTACTCTGGCAAAAATGACAAGTTAATCGTCTGCCTTTACACATAAAACAAGATCACCGGGTAATAGCTGATTTGATCTCGCTTAAAATCTCCTCTTGGAAGTCTCATAACCGACCTGATTGTTGCCATGACTTTGCATCTTTTGGCTATGTAATCCCGTAATTGTTGTTGCCCGAACAACTTAACTGGATTACTTAAAAATCAAACTCTGAAAAAGCTAGCCAAGTGATCCAATTTTCCAGAGAAAAAAACCCTAGTTGACACTTTCAGCAATCGAGAATTCAGCTCCTTTTGGTGGGATAGTTTTCATGCGAAACGGATGGTCAACCCCATGCAGTCCATCCACCGGGCCCAAAGGGCATATACAGGCAATGGCCCGAAGTTTTGAGAGAAGAATCTGCACAGTAAACTGGGATCAGTAGCACGCTCCACGGGGCGCGGCGAACGGCTTGAAGCTGAAGACGACAGCAGCCCATATCATCGTGTTGGAATCAAGATCACGAGACATCCATACGGAGCTACCGGCCTTTGATCCCTGTGAAGGCAGGACATTGATGGGGGTCGTAATCCCTGCAGTATGTATGACACGTGGATGTCTAAGCTCATCGGGTCGCAGCACTATTAGCGGGTTTTAGGCAGACCTCTTATCGCCACGTGCTTGAGATGCCGGTATACACTGCGCAGCTGGTCGACAGTAGCTCCGCAATCGACACATGGTTATCATCTTCATAGCTTTCACACCCTCGCTTACCGGCACCACCATTACCTGAGGCTTAAGTTAATTGTTTCACCGTATACCTTGACCATTTATCACACCATTAACGTGTACTGTCATTTTGACATGTACCGTATCACTTATGACCACAACTGATAGCCAGCATATACGATGCTTACAGAAGCTTCGATGGACCGCAGGTGTAAAAAAACGAGCTTATATGCGGTGTAATCTTGTACATGACACGTATTCAGATATTAAAGCTCGGTTTGCATGGTTTATCTAGTCTCTCCCGAAGAAGCATTGGTATTACTGAGGGGGACGTATCAGTTGCCACTAATTAAGCTTTTGGACGAACAGGTAGAATAAAACCGCAACTGTACGTTGACAACTAAGAGGCCGGATTTCATCGGTGATGCGACCAGTGCCAACTATGACACTGTCGTCGATCCAAATTATATTTTATTGGATAAATTATGATTTATTAAATGACGAAATCATAACTGAATAACTTTCAAAGATCTTCGATGCTGATTCCAGTGTATTACGGTGACCAGTTTGTCCACAAAAATTCATATCACAAAGTCAAGAATGAACAATACACTACCCAGCTTAGGCCAAAATTATTGTGGGCGAGAAAGGTTCTCTACTGAATGGGGGAATGATCTTGCCTCGGGTTATCAGTTTTGTGTGGTACAAGCAGTTGGGGCGATGAGCTGGTCTAGAGGCCCGTGGATGTGAAGAACAAAACGCGGAAAAACAGAACTCTAGTGAAAACACCTGGGAGCGAAGCATGGAGAGGCAAGAGCGTCGATCTAGAATGTAGTTCATTCATATCAGTTTGCACTGACCGTTCCCTACGGGCTAATACAAAACACGATGAAAGTAAGGTTTTGGAGTGTGCTCTTTGACTCTGAAACTGAAGCAGCAATTGGCGCCAAGACACTTGAGTCAGATCAGGGTAGTCGGTCTGGGGCATGAGAGCTGGGGCGAAAGGACGTCGCCAGCTGTCCCCTGTCCCAAGGTTTGCCCGGGCTGGTTTGGGGGTCAAGATGTCTGCAAACAAGTGTCCTTGTTCGAGACTTTGTGGAAGAAAACAACACTTACTTGAGATGGCGGGAGAAAACATGCCTTTGTATGGATTTGACAAACCTCCTTATGTCCTTTTCATCATATAAGATGAAAATTTTCTGTATTTATCTGAACGATTTTGCTGATCCGACGACTTGCAATGACAGACAATACATTTCGAAGCGAAATAGGGTCCAGAAAAGCAATGTGCAATAACTCAGTGAAAACAAAGCAGCGATCTGAGAATGATGTCTATCACTACTATATATGGTCAGATATTATTAAAGAGCTGGCATGTAACGTACCGCATAATGACATATTATACAGACTGACAGAGTACAGACTTCTACCGGATAGTTTTCTTCATGACGAAGTTGAAGCTCGTTAAGCTTTCGTTTGTGTGGTCAGAATAGAAGCACCTCTGCATGGCAGGAACGCACAAATAAAGGCTTTGTCGCTTTCGGAACGGAGAGCCCATGCAAAGAGGTGAGACTTATGGATATAGCTGAAACCAGACAAAGCTAGAATGAGGCATCCACCGCCCTTCAACAGAAACGTAACAAACATCCTGACGGTGTAATCCTCTATGATACACAACTATGCGTTTTAGTGTCAGATTTAATTTGGCTTCGAGCTCATGGGTTACGTGCTGTGGTACAGAATGAGACCGTCCCTTACGTTGAGGATTCCTCGGGCGAAATCTAGAAACTGTTTCAACTCTTTAGCGCTGATAATAGTTGACGATTTGTTAAGGGAATCCATGCGGAAATGGAATGCAGAAGCGTGCCATTGGAATTGAATTGATGGTCGTTTGAAGGATTAATAGGATTTTCGTCAGTCGGCGGACTGTTGGAGGGGAGCGATCGATATTTTCTGACGGCTGATGTAGATAACTGGGTCAGCTGAATAGCGTGAGCACCGGCCACACGTACACACACCCATATATATATATATATATATATATGTATATCATATGTAAAAATATGATGGTTACTGGTGAATCATTTGTTCGATAGTCCCTGGCTTTAGGCTCATATGAATCCCTCAAATTTTAGCTGTGTCTTGTAGTTTTATGTCATATTATCAGAGAAACTGGGCTGTTTTATTGTTCAGACCCCAACCGCTTCAATTAGCAGACCTATAATTTCTTACAGCTTGTGTTATGTTGCCCCAACAAGCCCTAACTCTTTCTAATTCCAGAACATGAGCGGATATACGATGGGGTTATGCCAGAGTCCTTCTTTGTGGCCCATTATGCCAACCGTTTCTTAGCGGCCTCATAGTTTCGTTTTAGTTTCGATATGGCTTCGTTTCAATACTGGCACATTCAGCTATAGGATATGACCTGCAAAGAGAACTCCTCAGTGACTGCCATAAACAAGGTTTGATGAAAATAAGCCGCATAATGTATTCACTCTCCTTTCTATGACGTGGGCTTGGTGATGTTGTGGCTCACAGTTATGCACACTGGTTGACTTGTATCAGAAATATCAGAAAGGACGGACATAGCCTTCGACAACGCTAGTTGCATGTTATACTCTGCGTCATACCAGGTCTCTTCCTCACAAATTCTATTGGTTGACCCAGAAAGGGTTTCCTCTGACCACAGGCCGGGCGTCATGCTTTGGTATTAACCAGTCTCTACGGGCCCTAAGGCGCCGGTGCATTATCGCCTTTCTGAGACACTCCATTTTTATGCGTGTATAAATATATGCGTGTATTTATAGGACATGTCGCAGCGTGTATGGTTCAAGGTAAATTATAATGGGAAACATGCTTATTACAGGCTTGCCGAGATCTGTATGTTATGGAAAATTTTGCTCTATTCCTTTGCATTATTGCTGAATACGTTCTGGGTAGTTACCATGAAATCAGTGATATACAAGGAACGCAGCGGGCAAGATTTATTCGAAAGCTTCTGGCGTCCTCCTACAGATTCCCTTAACTCCATTTGACAGGACGTATGTCGCATATCACTGTCCAGCTCTCTCCGTTCCTAAGTTTATTAACGGGTGCAAAGAGCATTGTATAAATGAAGCCACATAAAATCGGCAGCCACAGACGGCTTTATCTCCTGAAAATAGTGCCCTAACAAACAGCGTCATCTGCATATATATTGCATGCTATAAAAATCAAACAAAGCAACAGAATTTGTCGGAGGAAAATTGATCGTCAATAAAGAAGCATTCAACATCTCAAAAGAATACTCCCTTCCTCTCCGGAAATTCCATTTTAGGGTTTGGTTCTTTTGACTTTAAGAATTTCGATCCTTTCCTGCCACACTTGTCCCGCTAGATCATGCGAAAATTTTTTCTCGTATTCGCCCAGAATGTAGAGTTATACCTGTTGTCGTATGTTGTCTATTCGGAATGGATTCTTTTCCCATACAATCCGTCTTATACAAAAAGACTGTCTAAAAGAATGTCGTTGTCAGTGGTTATCAATGTTTTCTAATTTCGACAGACTCGTTGATGCTTATCGCAGTTACAAATCTTTATTAATTTCAACGAAATGCATCATCCGGCAGTCCCCATCCATTGCTTCAAGGGGCCCTTGGTGAAGTTGCTTGAAAGCTCTGCCTCGCTTTTGTCGCTAATGAAGGGTGTTTGCGTTTTAAACTTGTCGCCCTGTGTCATTACTCAAATATAAAAGCTCCTTTTCTTCCACCATGCAGGAATTCTGTGTCGATGGGACGAGTCTAAGAGAGCTGTCTGTTGATGAACTCTTCGATTGCATCCTCAATACAAGTAACCAGCATTTTGTCTGTGAACTAGGAGTCCGCGTGGCATGGTCCCTTAGTGTTATTTTTATGTTACTGTTTATTTAATGCGATGAAACCACATGAAGGATTTGGGTAATTCTAGACCAGTGTATAATGTAATTAACATCAGGGCTTGCTTTTACCTATAATTTCCTGGTTTGTTTATGGGGAAATTTAAGTACTTACTATTTAGGCATATGTATGGAAAGTTCTGATAAACCCTAACTGACACAAATTTCAGAGGTTATATGTTACCATTTGCTAATTCTCCATTCTTTAGTTCTTGTGACGTGTTTTCTCCAAAAGTATGATAATGGATAATTGACGATATGACAATTTAATGACACTGCTGAACGTAAAGTGGCGACGTTTACCCACAGTGACAAAGTCTATCCACAATGACGAAGTCTATTTAACGCCCGGAGGTCACTCTGAAGTAACGAAGTTCACCCACAGGAACGAGTTCTATCCGAAATGAAGAAGCCTATCCATAGGGCGACGTCTATGACGACATTTATGGTTCTGCAGAGACAAGTTCTACGACGGTTATCCACAGTGTCGAAGTCTATCCAAAGTCACGTAGAGTCTCCACAAAGAGGAAGTCCATCCACAGCAGTGAAGTCTATCCACAGTGATGACGACTGTCCACAGTGACGACGTCTGTCCACTGAGACGATCCCAATCTCCCCATAACGTCTGCTATTCACACATAGTTGCTCAAGCATTAAAAGGTCATCATCTAGGAAACCTTAAGCGATATACACATACATTGACTGCCGTGGGAATTTCTCTATTTGACCTTATTTAAGCTGTTGGGGGCGTCCTGTTACTGCATAAGGTCATCAGGCGGGCCAATTTCCGAAAGGGCTGGGCAGAGCACGCCGACCGTATTATGATGAAATTATTCTACACGCATCTTTGATGTCTGGTCTGTAAGTGTGAAATATGTGAAACAATGACCGATATCCTGGTTCGGATGGTCATTCTGGAGTTGCTGTTGCTGAAAGGTCAGACATGTGGCCATATTAATCGGCATGTAGAAAGGATGAATGGCTAACAACATTCACATGCTTCCATGTACTATAGCTTATACGCGATGCTTTCTGTATACCAGTACCATCCCGATATATATGACAATGTCCAGCCTCTAGCCATAAATCCATCAGCAACACACGGTTCTCGTGTCTTTTCCAGCTTTCTGTATTGGTCACCGGAAGAATATGAATCGATTTTAAGGGATGAAATGTGCTATCAGTGTGATATAAAGACTCATATTTCTGACAGTAATCTGCAGAGACCGACATTAACTCAGTGTTAATGACGAACAAAGATAACAAGACCTCAAGCAAACATCGTGCACACTTAGTTACTGGAGAGCACTAAAACTACACAAGCTCTTATGATGATGTTTATTTGTGGTTATAATTTGAAAATACGAGAGCCTGTTTAATGTGAAGCAACAACAATGTTCCCGGTTAGGTCTGCACTGCGTGATACCATTTTTTTTCTGAAAGCTTATACACCAGCTGATCTCTTTGTGTGATGCTGATTTTCGGTTCGTGATGGGTACGGAGTTTAAAGATGTGTGGATAGTGTTGGGAGCATTAAGTTAGGAGCATTAAGCATTAAGTAGGTATGCACTTTATGTGCACCAACACCTGTTTGTTGTGCCAGGCTTGTTTGGCAAGTGGGTCTTTGGTTTTGTTTAACTGGAACCAACTTTCGGCTTGTATTGTGTTATGGATGTCTTGATACCTTGTACGTTTAGGGAGATAATCTAGGCCGCACTCGTACTGGACGTATATGTGTTTCTATTCGCTTATTTGGCCACTAGAGACTGATACTCGTCTCATTCCCGGCTTGGGGTGTGGTGGGAATTCAAATGAACGAATGATTATGGCTTAACGTCACTTCGGTAATATTGCATCCATATCGTTGCGAGGTGGGAATCCACGAATGTGTTGGTGGTAATCTGTTCTATACCTTCTTTTATCCTATTTCGCATTTCGAGATGGCGTGTTTATTTCTCGATGATTGTTTGGTAATTGATTCTTTATGGGCGTAATTTTCGAATAACATTCGATTTTAAAACATTTAAAGCTATGTTACTGAGCAGCAGTTTGGACAGTATCTGTACTAAGCTATCGGGTTTTTATTTTTTGTTGTTTCTTTGGCAACTGGTTTTCCGTCTGACTGGAACTGATTTTCGTCTTGGTGTGGGGGTGCTTCTGGGATTATACAAGGATGACAATCCATGCTGCCACTCGGAGAAACATTAATCAGGGTTGGGCCTGTGCTATACATGGAATCGTGTGGTGCTCAACCCAAACCCGATTATACACCTCAGCTGGTCATCGGGATTCTCTCCAATAAAGATGTTGTTTGCCTTATCGGCGATCTCCTGAAAGGCTCTTTCATGACGGGCATCGGTCGGTGCCAATGTCTTCACCGAACGAATCTGTCCTTCAGCCCGTGGTCTTCAGCAAATTAAATGATTCCATTTCCTCTATCCCGTACTCTTTGGCAAACATTGTAACTGGACTGCAGCCTGAGAAGCGAAATCGAGCAGGAACTTGACTAAATTGTTACTGAGCCATAGACCTCATTCACCGCCCGTTGTTAGGCTTCAGTGCCGCATATAGGTAAATATATGCATTGATGCGCCTGTTTAGTGACAAAGTGTTTGCATACGGCCATCAGAATATCATTTTGATGGTTCAATTAGGAGGTGCAGCGAAGAAAAAAGTGTCCATGAGAAAAGTGAGGGCCAGTGTATCGCGTTACGCACCGATACAGTGTCAATTAATGAGTCTAGTAAAGCTATAATTGGTAAAATAACTGGTATAGTGTGGACAAGTATGGAACGAGTATTCTGGGGTTCTTTTTAATGTTACAACATTCCGTTTCAAATGGTTAATATTATAAGTTTCTGCGGTATTTTTGTGCTGTCATTCGTAACTGTGAGTATTAACCTGACAGTAAATGTCGGCTACAGTTTCACAGTGTCACAACCAAACCGCCAGTGGCCTAATCATGTCCGAGCATGACTGTTTTCGGGGAAACCCCTCCAGTGACATTCAGTGCAAAAATGACTGGATCCTGTAGCCCATCATCATCTCCGGTCTCGAAAATTTTCCTCCGATATTTCCTGCCACAGTGCCAATTTTCTCGAGAATTACCACGCAAAAATTCATTCAACCAGCTAGTAACAAACAGAAATAGAATCCATTGTATTTTATTCTGGGTCAGTGTATACGCTGTTAAATAGTTAAAGCTTGAATAAATGTTTCTGAGACAAAGGATGCGATAAACTGGCTGCCTGGTATTCACCTGAATAAGGGTGTTCAGAGTGTGTGTACCACAAATGCTAAGCCACTGTGTATAAAACACACCCGATCAGCATTTGGGCGTTGTTGAGAATTTTGCAGACTTCTTAATCTCATATGGGAATCGTCATGCACATGTGCACTGATTAGGACAACGGCAGAGGACTACAGACCCAATTACACGAAACCCGAGGGCGTTTCGCGACTGACAATCTCCGGTTTCTCGATTTCCTCTCGGGTCGATTTAGCGGTATGTTAGAATTGTTTAGACACACCTTTTCCCAGAGCTACTCTGAAGTAATACCATCTGTAACAGCAGTACCGCTGTTGTCTCGGGCCACAGGTATACAACTGACTTGTGTATCCTTCGTGAACATAACCTCAGATTGCGAAGTCAAACCACTCGCGTCTCGCACATGCGATCAACATCATAGTATAGCTAATTCAACAACCATGTATTTTGTCCTTGTAACTTTGGTGAAGATTTGGTTAACCCGGATGTATCAGTATCTGGACAACCGCCTCTACCAGAGCAGAGCTGACCATTAGTGAAGACAGTATTTATTTATGCGATTGTCGTTTGAGGCCATCATCAAGAATACTTCACTTGTACGATGGCTGTGAGTTTCATGGGTGTACAGGAAGCATGAGTGTCCCGGATAAACCACCGACCTTTGATAATTTATTGATGAACTTTTCCACGTCTGACGTACATACTGTACTTAAACGCCATATAGTTGGCTTTCAACGAACAAAAGACTAGGGAAATGGGCACACCTGTTGAAACGGTCACAATCAGAGTAGATGGATTTTCATGGAAAGCTGCTTCTATTTGCATTAGCATGCGCTATTCTCTTACTTTATATACTTCGGTGGCTTGTGACGAACGTTCTTTTGGGAACTGGTCTTGCCGTAATTTAGCAGGAACGTTAATTATGACTGAGGGCTGGTATACGAATACGTGTCTGTTGCGACACCTAGATTCTTTTTTCTCAGCATTTACTCGTTTGAAACATTGGTACATATGAGCAGAGTACGTTATGTCATTGTAAAATGAAACAATTAGCAGTGCTGGGAGATGAGAGCAATAAACAAAACTGTTGAATTACGTAGATGAAAGTTTAAAAGATATGTTGATCAAGGTTTTCATAGTGCGTGAAGGGAAGTTCACATATACCATACTAAACGTTTTATATGTACGCCGTTGCCGTGAGGCTTACCAACAATTGACGGGGTAGTTAGGACGAAAGACGTAAAGTTTATGGGGAGTTACAGAGTAGTTATTTACCATATTTATATCGTTATGATTATGATGTGGATGTTTGTTAAATCAGGACTCTGATATCTGTTTATATAGCTAATGATCGTGATACATATTTAGTCAAAAGGAGGATAATTGGGTTTGATTTTAGCCTGTACAGATTTGTGTCGAAACTGTATACCAGTATAGGGTATGCTTGTCATATGTACAGTGTTGATCTCATCACAATTATCAGAAGTAGCAGAACTCGGATATTGTTGTATTATTCCACCAAACACGAGGATTAAGCCGGAAGATTCAGTTTGAGCGTGACAACTGACAATGATTGTCCGTCAACTTACGAAGACTTTTTAATTATGGCATTCTCTTAGTCTCTCAGTTCAAAGCATTTTCAGCCATCCAGTCCGGGATATAAACGTCTCCCGCAGACTGTTATAGATGATTTGCTAATATTTGGGGACAGTGGACCTACAGTGTACATGTAAACTGAAGTCAGCACTCTCATTATAGTTGTCCCTAAACGACCGTTAACCCGTCAGGGGAAATAAACGTGAGCGCTATATCGTTGCACAATCAGTCTATATTCGTCAACTAATAGCATTTGCCGCTCAGTTTAACAGCAATTCTGACATTTGGACTCCTCTACTTGTGTGTGAGAGCGGATAATGAAATGACAATGAGGGTGAACCCGTCGCCATTCCATCATTTGGTCATGCAAATATGTTGTGCAAATACCAGTGGCCTATGTGTCCCCCGCGGTGAGGTTTAAACATGCATGGATTTAAACCTCCGTGGCGCTGATGTTAATTACAGCTATACAAGTGCCTTTGCATGCTTTCCTCCGGTACATATAATGTCGCCGCTAATTGATGCTTTTCTAGTTTAATGACAATGCTTCCCAGGCCCATGCATTTAGTGTGACGGGGTTTTACGGTGTTACAGTGACACCGCGGATTTCTGTAGGTGACTCACCCCTGTTCTCCACGCCATATTGGGAGTGTTGGCTGCATGTCATACCCTGTCTTTGTTTTAGCGAATGTAACCTATAGAATATATTTATTTATTTAGTTAGCTGGTTGATTGTTGTTAAATAAAATCTGTGTCTACAGAGAATTGGTGTACAGAGTGCAACTTACACTCAATATTTATGGGCAATATGGTATGGCGTGTGTTTAAGGAGCATAAGTGTACAAACACTGACAAGTGTTTATGTTTAAATTTTGCCTGTTATCGTAACACGACTTCAAAGGCGATTTCATATAGATAAAAAATGACACTTGTCGTAGAAAGTTTAACATGTAATTGGGGGAGAGCGCTTCGTAATGATCCGATTGAACATCCTCACGTCCAGCCACTTTTGCCTTTCACCGGGCCTGGCTTTTCATGCATTCAAAATACTGATCACGTACAACAGGGTGCAATGTTAATACCTTCTCGTGTCATTTCGGACTGCTCTTGCTATGAGCACCAGGACAAACAACTAATCTAAAACCTCCCAGGGTTTTGAGTCTTTTGCTTTCAGCTAGACTGTGCGAAACTTCCGAGTTTTTCCATCTCGAAATCCGCTATATTCTCTGAAGATGACAGGCTGTTTGACGTCATAATGGGCTTCGCTAATAAGCAGAAGCATTTAATAATGAAATGGGATTTCTCAGAATTGATCCTTTCGCGAAAAGAAGCAATTGGCACGTTTTCGTAAATGCCCATTTTTTAAAAATTGATTTGTTTTTAAATGATTTTTTTTAGGAACATGCCTTTTTTGGTGAGTGTGTTTTTGGCTTTCCCGGCCATTTGCAAATTTTATGGACAGCAGCGTTGAACTAGAGACACTCTAATGCTGTTATTCTATTATTAAAGGTCGGCTCTCATTGGCTGGAGGACTAATTGTTTTTAGCCCGGAAGTTTCCAAGCCCTCGGCCAATGAAATCACTTGTTCGAATGCAGCTCTACAGCTGGCTCGACTGCTGTTTTACGGTTAGGTTATTGGTCAAGCATCAGATCAAGGACATTGGTCTCCACCGAGTTCTACCCGCTTCGTCCACCAAGCTGCCGTCATGTGGTTAAAGCACTTGAATACAAAATTCAAACTGTTGGCATTTCATTGGGTTAATCATGGAAATAGATATCCTTTTTTACATATATATAGTATACCTGTTTTGTCACTTGACATATAGTTATCATTATTTGCACCTGTGTGAGAGATAAATTACAGTCAACTTAATGAAAAAGTCGTGGTTTTCCGGCCATTTCGCGGAGACCCAAGACATTCCGTGCACAACTCTTGTACGAGAATAGGATTCTGGGAATAATAATACAGTCAGTTGCGTCCAGTATAATCCTGAGCTTAGAATGATGCGTCTCGTTGTTGGTTTCTCGGGGCGTCTTGACCAGGTCAACAGCAAGGGACATCTTCTTCACTGTTAGGCTTGACCAGCCTCAGTTGATAATCATGCAGTTTGGTCCTTATTTGGGTCATATTGTGATGGTGTGTATTTGATGGTATAGCCCATCTTAAGGCTGCTATGCTGGATAGTCTAGATTCTACTTCATATAACATGCAAAACGAAGGTCTTGTGCCATTGTGATTGAGGGTCACTATGAATCACTGGTTCGGTATTATATATACTCAACTTCAAATTTGAATCCGAATCAGTATAGATGTACTTTACTATCTACATTGTTTTCTTTTCTTCGTGTCACTGAGTGGTCGGTTGCATTTCGTTTGAAATGTCTTACGCATTTAGATAGGATGGGGTTAGGGTCAGCTACATGCCACATGAAGTCTGGTTTCCTTCACCCACGGAATTAACCACGGTCGTATAATAAAGTGACTCACGACGAATCAGCCAAGAATTGATTGATTTATTGTTGGTGTTTCACGCAGTGCTCAAGAGTTTGGTGGTCAGTTTTATAGGTGAAAAGCCACAGTAACCAGGGAAAACCACTGACTTTGGCAAGTTACTTTTTACACGTGTGATGTGCAGATATGGACACATTATTGGTGGACAAGTGATCTACAATGAACGTTAGACTGCACAAACGGCCACAACATGGAGCACTATCAATTCCTCATTTTTACCAAAGTCCTTACGAAGATGGAGAGAGGGTGAATCTATAGATGTCCTGTCCTACGTCGGATTTTATGTCATCACTTATTGAGGTCTGCGTGCGAAACGTTTGCCAATTACTTGCCACAGGAACCGGTTTCAGAAAGCCCAGCAAACCCTTAATTTCCATGGCAACGTATGTTGTCGAGATATGAAATGCACTTATGAAATGAAATGAAACCTACCCATGGAATCTTGCACTCATGAAATTGATCGTCGTCGTGTAAATGAAATATTCCTGAATACTTCGATTAACACCAGTCAATTCAACAAGCAAAACAATCAATTAATCAATTAAAATATGCCGTTTCCACTTTTCGACACATGCCGAAAAACTCGAATTTGTTTGTCGCCACGATATGGCTGAAACATCGCCGATGTGGCGTTAAGCCATAATCATTCATTCGACTTTGTTTGAAGTAGACCCAGGCACTGATGCTGAGAATGTTTATCACGATGATGGCGCAATTCTTTAACACCTACAATTTAAAACTGTTTGCGTTGCATAACCCTTGTATTTACAAAACTGATAGTCGCTCCGCTCTCCGTGATGATAACCCTCGTCATGCTAGCTCCTGTCAACAATTTAGACAGTTAACCCTATCATATTTCACAAAAGGGACATTATCGAGGGGACAGTGATTAAGCATTACATCATACACTTATCAACTTAGGTATTGCTGCGGCGTTTATTTGTACTCCCACGCGGAACATTTACATGATTACCCCGCCAAACAGCCCATCAGATACAACTGCGATACGCTCAATGGACGCGAGGCCTGACTGGATAAAGATGATACAACTATCCCGCTCTCTCGTGGAATTTGTTCTCGTTGTATCGGTCTGTAGAGCTCTTGTGATACGAGATCCTCACTAGTGAAGACTTCACGATCACAGATTGCCACCAAAATGAGACTCGTGGCCAAAGGCAGTTGTATTAATTTGATCTTTTGCCAAGAACAACGTTCCATGAGCAAGTCCTTGGCTACCACTTCGGCCCGTAAAATCGATGGCTAGACTGAGAATCTACTCACGGCCAAGTTTTAATTCCCCGTACTTTGTACGGTACAAGCTAACTGTTCTTGCACACTATCTGCTGTGCAGTCTCTGGTGTACCACATACAAGGTACAGTGCTCAAATGTTTATGAAAGGATAAAATGATACGTTCTGCTATGAGAAGTGTTGTGATAGGACACGCGCTCCATTATCAGTATTTAGAATAGTTCATATATTTTCAGCTTTGCCTTGTCATAACATATATCGACTGACAAGAAACAGGTTGTGATTTGTCTGGCCTTCTATGATTATATAGGGACGAGATCGAAATTAATATCGAACATTGTTTTCTGTATACAGTACAAAAAGCAACATAATTTAACCATGTTGTAACGGAACAAAGTGTTGCTAACATTTGTTGCCAGAATAATCTCAATGCATTTTTTTCTGCTTTGATGGGAGCTGCTGCACGAATTTTCCAGATTTCCAAGTATACAAAATATTCAAATTTCCAAGCTTACAAGACAATGCACTTGTGTCTAACTGTTGATGTTAATATTAATGAATGTGCTCTATACTAATCCCGCGCTCCAAACCAAGGTTTTCCTCCCTCGTGTTTAAGATGATAACCAGACATGAATTTCCCATTGGTCAGAGTGCCAGTATAACGGTCACCCATATAAACGTTGCAATAATGCCCCAATATCAAGAACAGATTTTGGCTGACTGGCAAGTGGGTGTTATTTTTTGGCTCCAGTGAGGCCCCGAATTACGCTCATTTTTGCGGTATTCCTGCTTTGGGCGTTGTTGTAGCTATCAAGACAACACTACCAGCGTGACAGTGGACAATCGGCTGCAATTTATGATTAATAGCTTCTCACTTAATTATCTGATTGACCACTCGATTTTTGTTGGAGGGACAACGCCATTAGCATTCCGAGACTGTTGCTCCAGATACAGCCAATTAGTTCTAATGCTTCTCCTGGGATTGTTTGATCAGAAAGAGGGTTCCTGGTGTATAGCTTTACTGAGAGGAGACGAACCTTGTTAGCTCCAGGGTAAGGCTGTAATGCAATCATTCTGTCCCTTTCAATCCAACTTCTCTTTATTCCTCCAATGTGTAACGCGAGAGCCTAACCGTGACTTTCTCCGTTATTGAAATATAAATAATTTATCCCATACTTAATGTCTCATGAGTCATATATTTGATATGCAGTGTACTTCGCTCTATATATGAAATAATTTAATATCTGCCGTCTGTGAGCGCAGCATGCTATATTCCACGAAGTATTCAAGGAACTGCACAAGTAACAAACGTTCCTAATTGCCACAAATATATACTTGACGAAAACATAAGCCCAAGAGGTTTTGTTTTGAAAATGTTGTTTTCATTGAAGCTGTGGGTCTGATTTCGTCGATGGAATGTCCCAAACTTCCAGTTACACTGATCATTTACATCGTATATATGCTATACTGCTTGCTGGGTTGCGAAATGGTACGATCTGCATGGTGGTATATCTATAATAAATATTCCGAAGCATCAAGTCAAAAAAATGCAATAGGTTGTGATGAAGAGGCTGTGGATGCGCTCTGCTCGGGAGAAATAACTGCCTTGAAATTAATGAACTCCTAACTTCAGCATGAATCAAACTAGGTTTAATACTGCCAGCAAACGTTTGCATTTCTGCATAGTGTCCTTGTTTCAAAGACGGAATTCTTAGGAATGCTTATAGCACATTTGGCATGATCCTGTAAACGGTACAAGAGGAACTGTCGGCTTTGAAGTCGACGCTGAAGTTACGTGACTTGCCTGTCGGAGCTCAGTTTACCCGTCTCTCCTCATGACCATTGCAATCAAGTTTATTGTGTTTCGGGCACTTCACGGCGCACTGGAGAACTGACGGACAAAGACATTAAGGACTTAGCTTGAGATAATGAGTCCCTATAAATAGCGACATGCTGGCTTACTACAAACACTGTAGGTCTTCCAAGATCTCTGCGTCCTCCGTTATGTAATCACAACAGGCTGGTACTTTACCACACCAGATTTTCCAACGACAATTTAACCATCATGGCAACGGTAGAGAGGCATGAACTTTTACATTGCTGTCTATGTCTGCTACTTTGTGGTCATACCTTTTTAAGTCTGAGCGTGGGCGGCACGTCACATTAAGAAAAAGCAACCAATAGAGCAACACACTTCAGAATCAACAATTGGCACTACTTATTGGTATACTGCAATGGATAGGCTATATGTAGGAAATAGCTTTAAATTATTTAGAAACGAGTCGGTTTTAACATTTGAAGAATAAAACAATAACTAGCGTTTACGGCCACATTTAATATGGAAGAGAAGTTTACGTCTCGCGTTCTGAGAACGTTATGAGATTTTTCCCTCGATATACACAGGACAAGTGGCGTTGTGGAGTATCGGTGATGTAATTATGCTTCAAATGTTAATTGCCTGGCTAGTCATCCAGACAGACCCAGCCAGCTGAATAGCTCTGCCTATGTGTGAGTGAGCATTCCACTCTGCTTAAAACACTATCTGTCATTGCCACCTACGGCAAGTCTTAACGCCTCTCTTTAAACCCCTGTTTTCTGTTTGGACAGCGCCCAATTGCTGATATCGCACAACTTGTAAGCACACATCACTTTTCAAGACTGGCGTTTTGATTATGCGGTATTGCCATCTGTTAGCAAAACCGATTCATTTTTCACGAAGTCCAGTGTAATTGTTGATATTCAAAGCGTCAATTTTGCCTTCTCTTTGCTTCATATAACATCAGATGACTGTAATGAGTGGTCCTCAGATTTAACTGCACCATCTCTTGCCAAGATTTGATGCACTTGATGATTCATCTAATGCTAGTGTTTATGAAGGCGATTATTACAAGACAAATTCCCATTATCCTAGTCTTACGTGACGTCGCCGGGCGTCTCGCGCGCATGGTTGTTGGAGATAACAGAGTTCTGTCAAGATGCCAAGACAGCCAAAGTTGCACTTGTATTCCTCTGGCTTAGAATATACTGTAATGTAAGCAGACCTAACTATATAGTGTGAGAGCCGATTCCAGTATGGGGGCCTCCATGGCTCAGGTGGTTAGCGCGCTATCACAGCACCACCCACCAATGCGGTGGCTGGGAGTTCAAGTTCATGCTGGCTTCCTCTCCGGCCGTACGTGAGAAGGTCTACCAGCAACCTGCGGAAGATCGTGGGTTTCCCCGGTTTAAGCCCGGTTTCCTCCCAACATAAAGCTGGCCGCCGTCGTATAAGTGAAATAATCTTGAGTACGGCGTAAAACACCAATCAAATAAATAAATAAATAAAATTCCAGTATGTCGCATTCAGACCGCCATTGCATTTTTCCTTGCAACAATTTTTTTTAGATTATTATTATTTTAAAATCGTACCGAGTGAATCTAACCGCCTCTAAACACTTTATCTAAACTTTAAATTAGTTCAGAGTGTTGTGTTAATCCAACAGCGAATGAAAAATAATACGTTAACAGCAGATTTATTTAGTTTTGTAAGACAATGCTTATATGTGAATGGATGTTCTCCTTGCACTGAAAAAAAAACATCTGCTCAGCTGCTAGTTTTTGGCTTAGGTTATATGAAGCACTAGAAAATCAGTCGATGGAACATTGCCAATATTGGCTGACTCGCTGGAGTAAGATATTTGTTGCCTGGTTTAAAACACATTGAAAAACAGAAATGACAACAAAAGAACAAAGAACACTCTGCATGGAATGATCTGTTATTAGTTCATCCAGTACTTCCATTATGCCTTATTGAAGCAGAGATATTTCATAGGATGGATTTGGCTTAGTGATACTCTTTTTCACTCAAATACGATATCTCAGATACGGGGCAATTGAAATAAAGTCACGACTCGTGCATACATAATCATGTACATATCGTACTACAAAAATAGGGCACCGGTAAACGGGCGTTACTTATATCCACAACAATTTGTTAGTTTGCTACTTCTAATGGAGCACCAAGTGAAGAGGTATAGGTTATGGTACAGGACCGAGACATTAGGAACATTTGCCATGTTTGTAGAAAACATAAGTTCCTGAAAAGATATGGCCTGGAGAAGATGATACGGACAAGGGAACAGACAGAGAAATGGTCAGACGTTTGGATAGAGGTCATGACATAACCCGTATACATAAATGACCTTGGATCTACGTCATGGCACATTCTCAAGACCGAAATAGCATTTGTGCAAAGCATAAGCTTCTGTAAAGTTATCGTTTCTTAAATAATGGACCGCACAAAAATTTTAGCATAAAAAGCTATGGTAACCTTGACCTTGGACTAATGACCTTGGCTCAAGGTCATGACACACCCCTTGGTCTAAGAGACATTTTTTGCAAAGTATAAGGTTCCACAAAGTTGTTGTGAAAAAGTTATGTCCCGGGCAAGGCAATGTGGATTATGTGCTACGGCGACTTTGACCGTGAGTTTTTGAGCTTTTCTGATTTTAGCTTAAAGTGTTATGGTGACCTTGACATTGAGGTAATGACCTTGGCTCAACCCATGACACACCCTCCTGGCATAAGGAACATTTATGCAAAATATAAGCTTCTACAAAGCTGTCGTTAAAAAGACAGATGCACAACGCCATAACATAACACTTCGGGTTCGAAAGCGGGCGTATAAAAATAGGTTGCGTTGTTGATGTTTAACAAATATGCTATTCATACGTACATGACAACACCAGTAATTCTGTGACGGTTAAAAAGCAAATCACTGTTTCAAGTTTTGGGGATCTGTTGTCCATTTATGACAAACGGCCTGTTAATTTAGCAACTTTTGGAATTCGTAAGTCTGCTCGTTCGTCTGTTTAACACTATCCTTGCGAAAGGGTGAGGTCGAATTTAATCAAATTTTGTTTGAAACAAGGTCATAAGGGCTCTTAAGAACTAGTCTTACTAGGAAGGATATTGACATTATAACACTACCAACCTTGTCCGAGTGTTGGATTAAGGCCCAATCGACTTTTGAACAGGGCAGACGTATGCCCTTTTTTCCAGTTTATTTATTTCTTTATTCATTTAGTCGTTATGGCAAAGTTGATGCAACGTAATTTTGTAACGTGGCATTTATTCGGGTTACTACCGAGATAGCACAGTCCTGTTATGTTCTCATTTATTAACAGCATTTTTGGTTTGTTCCAGAAACGTTTATGTTCTATTTTGACGGCTCCAACTATCTAACCTACGCTGTTCCGAATTCAAGTCCAGACCCAGTTTCTTTCAACCTCAGTTTCCGAGTTTGGCCGGAAATCAACGAAGGTGTTTTGTTCTATTCGTACCGTGAACCTGGCGATGCCGTCACTCTGGAAATACACGATGACACGGTCTTTAGAAGAATACACTATGGTAGGCCTATGTTATCTGAGGAAAGGTTGGGAGGGATGTCCTCTGTTGGTAAAATATTTATTTATTTTTTTTATTTATATATTTGATTGGTATGTAACGTTATAACGTACAGTCTTTGTGCTAAAACAAATATCTTTATTTATAACTGCATTTAACAGTCAAAAAACTTTAAATCCAAAAAATTAGCTTGTAAAGAGAAAATGAAAACAGGATTGATTTGTTGAAAAAAGCCATTTCTTTCGTGAGATAACGAATCGTTGGCTTCTACACTCATTCCAGCGCACTCCTGTCGAAATCAAAGATGGAAAATGACTGCAACCATGTATCGTACCTCACCACATGAAAACGCGCATATTATGAAATGCCGATATACACACGAAGAAATGTACCACTTTTAAGAGCAGTTTTTAAATACAAGTTGCTTTCATTGTAACAGGCTCGCCGTCATCAGGAACAGTGCGTACGCTGTCTTCTGGGAGTGGGGTGGGGTTGCACGAAGACGAGGAATGGAGGAACATATCAATGCGCGTTGACGAGAAGGGAGCGGTGTATAATGTCAACAAAATGATGACTTTTTCCCCACATCCAAAGTCAATGCCTTTAGGCGACGTGGTAGGTACAGATAGAGGGTATATATGTCGGGATTATTTTCCCTTTAATCATATAACACTCATCAGATGGTCTACACGCTATAAATAAGAGTTTAGTTCATAAATGGGAAAATAAATACTTTTATGTTACACGTAATAAACGCGTCAACATGTTTATTCATAAACATTACGAAAGAGATGAATTGAAGAGATGTTTAGGTGGTAAATAATGTGGTGGTTGTTTTCAATAAACACTATGGTGGTTCAATAAACATGTTTTGTAAAATATCAAAATATGTAAAAGTATTTACCACGTACAGGAATCAAATGTTTACTGTAACAAAACCATGTCTTTAATTACTAAATGTGGTGTTTATTCAATAAACACCAGTGCTCATTAATTGTTATTGTGTGCATTAGCCACACCGGCCTTAAAACGTTTAACTGAAAAAAGTGTTAAGGGCAACAGGAATAGAACAGCGCTTATACATGTACAGTGCATGTCTGCATCCAATACCATGGAGAAGTTAGGCGAACCGCTGGTGTTTTTTTCAGGGGGTAAACTACATGTCCCAAACATTCCATTGTGTTTTAGAACCAAATTATCTGATCTAAACATGCAACTTTTTGTATGCACTTGTATAATTATCTTGTTTAAGATTTACATCGGTGGATATGCTGACAACACACAAGGCATCGAATCCAAGGCATTTTTCAAAGGATGCATGGAGGATTTTGTCTTTAACGGCGTCAATGTGTTTGAGGAAATCCGGAATTCTGACCAGGATATATCGGCTAAATTTCCCTCGGAATGTCCGGTAAATGAAAAGACTATGACATTTTGTGCAGGAACTGACTGATTGATTGACTAACCCTCAAGAACTTTTCACTTATATGACAACCGTCAGGATTTGCATGGAGGAAACCGAAAAAAACCCTGCGTAAACCACCGATCTTTGCTAGGTACCTGACAAATCCTCCCGACTTAAATCAGCAGACGAAACAGCAAGAGCTAGATTCGAACACACGACCTCACTGGTCAAGGGCCTGACAATACCAGCGAGCCTTGGAGCTATTTAACCATCTGAAAAGTGGGAATTGTGTTTCATCTGCGTAGATATTATCACCCACATGAATCATCTGTGTGTTCTGAAAAGAAATCCGCGTCTCTGACGTGATGTAATGATAACGAATAATAACTACGAGTAAGGAAATGCATTCATGTAAACATTCAACGCAGTCCTAAAAAGCATGGTCCATCAAAACATTAATTCAAGTGGAAAACTGCAGCAGTCAGCAATGAGTGTTATGAAATGGACAAAAGCTGCAGTGTTTCAAGTGACAAGCTTTCATTCCGGTACTATAATTCGATCTATCAAAATTTTGACAAGCTTTCAAGGTGGACATAAACTTTTTTTTTCTTCCTCTCATATACAGTGGTTTAGCTGACATTAGGAGATTTGGAGAAATTGAGGCTTTCGGTGTATGAAATTGACTGGAAGAAGATCTTGAAATTGATTGTGTTATGAGCCCTTGTTTTGCGAGTGATATTAAAATTCATGACATCATATATTTTTATTTTCAGCTGATCGTCTCACACATGTCATTTTATGGGTTGGATTCTTTCCTAAAAATTCGCCCTGAGGATGTCTCTGAAGACAAGCTGAGTTCAATCTCATTTGAATTCAGGACCTTTGATTTTAACGCCTCGTTGGTGTTAATGGACCTCGGGGCCACCAATGTATCGGTAAATACTGTTTACCTGAAATCAGAAATTTACCATTGTAGGAAATTAATAAATTAGAGTACACCAAAATAATGTCAAATACGTCGTTCCCGGAATCAAAGCCCCCATGACTTGTTACGTTTATTTGATTTGATTTATTGATTTAATTGGTGTTTTACGCCGTACGCAAGAATATTTCACTTATACCATAGCGAGCAGAATTATGGTGGGAGGAAACCGGGCAGAGTCCGGGAGAAACCCACGACCTTCCGCAGGTTGCTGGCAGACCTTCCCACGTACGGGCGGAGAGTAAGCCAGCATGAGTTGAACTCAACCACCGCATTGGTGGGAGGCTTGTTGGTCATTGCGCTACGCTAACGCGCTAACCGACTGAGCCACGGTGGCCCCCTTGTGATGTTTATACAATCAGGTGTAGTCTGCTGTTTCAAAGCAAAGATCAGTCTACTCCAAAGGTATGGACGCTTTACCCAAAATGAATAACAGCAAATCGTAAAGGGAAAAAGTTTGAAAAAAAAATTTGTGTGTAGGTACTGATGTGACCATAAGCAAGGCAAATGTTTAGAATTTTATCTCACGGACGAATTCAGCTTGGACCAACGTCATTTTAAAGTCTGATTTACAAATGCCACTACAGTTTATACCTGAAGAATCTGAGAAGAAATGTCGGTCATATGTAAGAAAGTTCGGACAGAGTTAGGCATTTCTACCCCTTGAAAAAGCACGTAGGAACGTATTACTCTGTGTAGAGTTCAGTACCGAAGAAGTCATCAGTTTTGATGACTGCGTTAGCGCGGTGTTAATTTCAGAAACAAGTATTTGCTAATCTCACAAAATCAGACCAATCTGAATGTTTATTTTGGTTTCAGGTTGAATTTAAAGACAACAGCACCCTTGTCTTCCGAATGTTCAGTTTTGGATTTGGTTTCGACAACAGCTATCCCTTAGGTAAGCTCTCTACAATGGTGGTCTCCGCCTAGATGTATAATCTCTACAGTATTGAGACAGAGATACCAAGCAGGGTAGACTCAAAGTAGGGTTAAAAGTAAAACTAGCTTGTCTGTCTAAATACTCTCTGGTTTGGCGCCCGGTAAAAACACTTTAGCGGTATACATCAATCTTATAGTCGCCATGTCCCGAATACATGTATAGTGTGACTTGTGAGATTTATAGGGCAGGGTTGTTTTAAAATATCAGCGATCTTTAGTATGATGTTCCTGACTGCTACAAAGGAAGGGGCAAGGATGTCTGGATATGAACAGTCGTAAGCGGCGTTAAGCGAAAAACAAGAAAGCGAACATACTCTATGGCTGAGCACGCAGTTGGCGACCCCTGACATGGTGCAAGGTGACAATGACACAGGGCAGCTATTTGTGGTGTATGCAATTAATTTTTAGAAAAGAAGTCGATTGCATTCGCGGATTTATTTAGCTTCATTGATTTTTTTTTATGAATCAGACGTTAGCGATGAAACGTTTAAGTTTCTAGAATTGTCTAAGATAGTAATACCTGGTATTGTGATGATAGGCTTTGATCTGGGCGATGGAGAGTATCATAAGCTGGAGGTCCGGATCAGTACTGCGGAACTGAGTGTTATAGTGGATGACTACCAGAAGTCTGACGCCGATATGAAGGCACCCAGGGGCTCTGATATTCAGGCTTATGTTGTGGGTAAGTGATACGGACGGGGGAGGGGGGAATATATATTGGTCGCGAGGGAGTCTTGCTGAAGCACCAGTCAGCCGATAACTTATCCAGCCTACAAGTAGTGTCGAGGAAGTGAGATACATGTTGACAGTTTCAAAACTGGCACTCTGCATGCAGCGTGTGTATTATATCCCTTTTTTCCCTACCAATGCAAAGTGAGGTGCGCTATAACTGATTTCCGAAAAAGCAGACCAGAGTTTAAGGACTCCTCTTCGCACGCTTCCCAAAATTTGTCTGTTTACTATTGTTTCACGCCGTAATCAAGGTTTGTTCGTCTTTATGACGGCAGTCAGGTTTATCATGGGAGAAAACTGGAACGTGTTCAGGAAACTACCTTCCATTACCAAGTATCTGGTGAATCAGCGCCAGCTGGAATCAAGTCTGGGACCTCATTGGTCCACATGTTGTTACCGACAAATATACTGGGAGATATTACCTACATCTTGTGTATACTAGTTGAGTGTATGACGCACTCATAATGATAATTTATTCCGTCTCCCATATAGCTGGTTTCCCGGGACCTATTGGATACAAGGGATGTTTGAGGGAACTCCGCATTAATCGGAACAGGATGAAGGTGTCCGGCCTCCCTGAGGAGAATTTACAGAACATTACTTTAGGTCGTTGTGACCTGGTAGACAGGTAAGGGCCAGGGCAATCGTTCAATCGATCAATCAATATATAAGCTTACAGCCTTTTAGCCCTTATCGAACTATTATCGGGACGACGTTGTATATAACACCACTGCGGCAGTTTGCTTGAACTCTAAATAACACCGCTAAAAATTATGATAGGACGTATTGAAATTAGAGTCTTCAAACTTCATTACCACAAAATTTGTCCGTAAAAAATCAGTGGTATATGTGTAATGTTACCCTCCGATGTTTTATCACCTGTGTCTATTCAGATGTTACATGTCCCACAAGCGATGTGCACACGGGGGTAAATGTATCCGGTACAGGGAGGATTTTTCGTGTGACTGCCAAGGGACTGGGTACAAAGGACCTTCCTGTGTCACACGTAAGTTTGCTGAACCTTTCAGCCATACCACCACCAAATAATGAGATTATTATGCTTCTTGGAACAAAGGAGCCCTCACATTAAAGGAGAGGTCTGATCATGCAAGTCCAGCTATGTTAAAGTTCACAGGTCCGGCCCTGTTAGTTTCCTATGTATTACACCATGGCACTTCCTCAAAACATTGTACTACGAAAAGGGGAAGCATCATTGATGGAAAACTGAACGGAGTTTATTTTAAGTCCGCAAAAGCCAGTTTTGTAACAAACTTATTATACTTTTGTCTGCAGATTCCAATGAAAGTGTAGCATGCTACACAGGCGCTATAGGCCCGGGAGGATCTCTAGTAACAAATCCGACAGAGAGAAAATGCGCTTACATATACGTCCGAGATGTCAGATTGTCTTGTCTCTTGTCTTTCAGCTATGTATCCGTCATCGTGCAGTGACGTGGACATCCCCGACCATGCTGGTCGAATCACAGCTCACATTGACGTGGACGGAGCTGGGCCTTTACGTCCAGCTCAGGTTCTTTGTAGCAAAGGTAATGCAGTTGAGTGAGTCACTAATTATATTTTGCTTGAAAGGAGAAGCGCTGGCAAATAGAACCTTAAAGAACTCTAAACTCGAGAGAAAATGTCACAGATTGACGAATTCAAATTCATTTGTTTTCATCCCTTTAACGTTTACCTTCCTAAGACAGATCGGGTGGCTACTTTGACTATCTTCCAAGCATTAGTCAAACTTGACAATGACTTCAAGATAGTGATATATAAGATGTAGTCCTTTATACGCATGTACTATGGGAAGAAAACTGTTTTGGAAAAATTTTGATAAAAACATCGCATATTCTTGGCAAGAATGGCAAAGCATCCATCTCTGTCCGTTTTCCTGTCATTCTGTAATTTAGACACATTAATGAACAACGACCATAGTAAAGCCTTTCACACATTAACACATCCATTGCACGGTTCGCATGATTTGGTTCTGTATCCCTGGCCAAACATTCCTGCATTGATACTGTTTTAGCTGTCTTAACTTCAATGCACCGATTCAGGCTTGAAGTCCATACAAACAAAGGATACGTTTTCACTTCAGACAAAGACACTGGCGTTGTGAACACTATCCTAACCAGCAATGCCGCCATGGCGGCAATCCCCGTGGACGGATTCCAGAAACCTGGATCATACCAATACAACATAACCTACGGCCCGGAAACGGATCTGGACGCGGCTGTGGGCGTTATAGACCGGGCCAAAACCTGTAAACAGTACGTCAAGTATACCTGTAATCAGGCTCGGCTGATGGCCTCCCCTGGTGAGTCAGACTTACCGTTATCTGATATTAAGTGTTAGACTGAAAGACTTGTAACAAAATAGTGTTTGGCGATAATTGTCACGGTGACTTTCAGAGGGGAAGAATTTGTTATTGGGTTTCTATTTCATTAAATTTTAGAATTTGTACGCATATTCGGTTACGTCTAATAAACCATGAACCTGTCACATTCGGGTCTTAGGTTGGGATGGGGGCGATGAACAACAGCACGTGGCTCTATGTTAAACTATTGTAAACCTCGGCAGTCAAACACAGTTGAGGAAATTTCGTTCAGGATTTCATTTATATAAAGCCTTAATTGTTATGCCCAAAACTAAATGGTTTCAAGCATAATCTGATATCGAAAAAATGCGCTCAGAAAACTAGAAGCTGTTGTGGATTGTCAGTTTGGTAATGCCGTGTAACGCGTTTTGCAGTTGCTTTCCACTGCTCATTCTTCGGTAAGGCTTAAAACACTAATCTAATAAATAAAGAAATAAATAACACTAAACCCCAGATTAATTTCTGCTTCAGAGGGCTCATCTGTGCCGTTCGGCTGGTGGGTGGGTAGGAAAGGGACCCCTCACTATTACTGGGGTGGGGCGGAACCAGAATCGAGGAGCTGCTCCTGTGGTACAGTCAATGGTGGTTGCCTGGGTGGATTACCCTGTAATTGTGACGCACAGGAAGCTTATGAAGTCTTTGATGAAGGTTACTTCACCAACAAGAGCCACCTGCCTGTCACCCAAGTCCGGTTTGGAGACACCGGAACCTCACACGACACTAAATTTGCCTCGTACCTTATCGGCGACGTGGAATGTACCGGGGATGGTAAATTAGCGTTCAGATAGCGTTGATATCTGGATAAATAAGCATGAATAAAATATGAAAATGCTTTATTATCTTCAGAGTTGATAGTTGATTCAAATGATATTTAGTTGTTAGTTATTGCATAATGTTTTCCAAATTTTCAAGAAAAATTTGTATAACTGCAGTGGGAGATTGTTTATTCTTGATGTTTTCAGCTGTGCGGGAGAAGGTGGTTACCTTACAGAAGCTCGGTGCCTTTATCAATGTGTCCAGGTATTTAAGCAGTGCGCCACTGGACATCAGCTTCGAGTTCAAGACGACCATCAGTAAAGCTCAACTGTTTTATGCAGTCGGCAGTGAACATTATTTATCCATCGTGATGGAAGGTAAGAGTGGTTCCTAAAATAAACAGATATATAGACTCTCGCTGAAAAGGAACAGAGTCGTTACAAAGTATGGTTGGGACATACGCATGATATGTACAGTGTTTCACATTAAAGTATCGACCTACGTTCTTAGTTCTAATATATGAACTAATATATGAGAAAAAGCCGGGATTGCATGGTGTTGTTTTTTCGACGCCAGGAACTCGACTAGTCGAAGGAAAACCGGACAAACGTTATATCATATAATTTGTGAAAGTCGACAAGGTGCACCTTGTTAACTCGGCTTATGAAATGGCGTTAGTCTTGTTTTCGTTCGACTATTCGAATTTGATGAGTTGATATAGCCAAGGCTATACGGTGCGATTGTCCTGTCGACTTGTCGAATAAAAACAGTGCATACGTTATTTCGTGCGATTGTACAATTCGACAAATCGCATTTTCGTCGAACGACGTGTGAAATAGTCTTGTTCCGTTATCATTTTACTTGACGAATTCGATGAGTCGATAGATCAAACCGCATTATTATTAAGAATTATCATACTTGTACACATTTTTACTTTAATTTCATACTGACACGTACACAACCTGAACATAGATGAATGGACAATCTTATTTTCAGATCCGCTTCACGTCTCCGTGAAGATGAGGTTCTCAGGCGGAGTGATTAACCATACTGAAAAAGTCCGGCGCAGACTGAACGACGACGACTGGCACAGAGTTTACCTGGAAATGACACACAAGAACGTCCTGATATCCGTGGATGGTCACTCCACCACTCTCTGGCGGTCCAAAAAGTGGAGATTTCACATGCACCTATCCACAGGACGACCATTTATGATAGGTAGGAAAATTACCAGGAAAACTGCAAAGGTTCAAGTACCAGAGAAAGTGTATGGATGAGAATTGTGAAGTTATCATCACTCCAATATACCCAGTGGCAACGTGGAAAAGTGAAAATACATGTAGCCTTGAAGAGTCTATGTGGTTAAATTCCATACCACTAGAAAAGATATATAGAGAAGATAAACATCTGATGAGATAAAATCATTTCTTACTTTCATAAACTTATATGAAAGTTTACATTTTCAACATTGCTATTACATCCCAAGATGTATTTTATTGATCTTATTAAATGCACGTTGCATTATCGTGTGAATGATTTTGTTTCTTTCTGTCAAGGTGGAAATAGCAATGGTACATTCGGGTTTGTGGGATGTTTGCGAGGGCTGGTTGTAAAAGGCAAAAACATCGACCTGTCAAACATTGTGGAGACTGACAGACCCTTCGGTGTAGTTACGGGTAAGTATTGCAAAAAATTTACATTCATCACCGTCATTCCTTGCGAAGCTAATGCTGATATCATTATCTCTGTATTAGTCAATGACGTTGCAGACCCTGGCCCAGCGGTTAAAAACTCTTGCCTTTCAATCGCTAGGACACACGATTTGCAAATTCAAACCCGGCCTCGGAAACCTGAGTTGTAGATTTGTTTGTTCTCTTTGCTTATTTCATATGTCGGTGGTTTACCAATAAAAGTGGTGGTCCACCAGTAAAGCTAACCGCTATCCTATGAGTGACTTGGAGCGTTAGGTTATGTGAAATACATAACAGCCAATGAGTGTCATGTTGTTCTCCAAGGTTGCTGGGTTTCTTTTTGGGGTTTGAAGGTTAAGGAGATTTTCATTGTTATGTTGGCAGCAACGAAGTGTATCGTTGTAGGATAATGTTCCAACATCTTATGCCTCAGTCAATGTATATATCTACCCTGTGGGTGCTTCCAGGTTGCGTGGGCCAGTGCGGCCGCATGTCCCTCTGTCAGAACGCCGGCACCTGTAAAGAGTATTACGCCACCTACATGTGTGACTGTGCCACGTCGGCCTTCAGCGGATGCTACTGTGGTAACGGTAAGCAGATTCACCCCAGCGATTCTGATCACTGTGTCACTGGGTTAATTGTTGAAAGGAGCACCATAACGCGTCACCAATGGGTAGAAGGTGTAACCTAACACAGCTCCTTGGCGTCCAATATAAACAATTAAAATGATGTTAACTTAAATCTTAAGGGTGGTGTTTTTATTTGTCTTGGCATACATGTAAACTACAATGATACCAGGGGGACGTTCCACTGTGGATACCCTACGTGCATATTAAGTAACATAAATTAAATATTTCACGACTTTGCTTCTTGCATATTGGATTGAATGTTAAGGAAAGGTGGTGTCACCGAAAGTACTGCATATTTTGAGCTCTATCGCATACATGTGCAGCACAATAACACGAGGGGGATGCTAAATGGGTGATATGCATTAAGTACTGTAAATTACAAAATCTGTCTCCTGTGTATTGAAATCAGTGTTGAGGTGGTATCTCAAATAGTGCAGCATGCATTCAGGTTTTGCGTATATGTAACGCTCAGTAATACGTCTAGGATGCTCCATTGTTTATGCCCTGTATTTGGGCCATTTACTGTAAATTAACATACACATTGTCCTTCTCGTCTCCTTGGTGTAATAGAATCAGTATAAGTACTTATTATATCGAGTTGAATTTTGCATTCACGTGTCTACCAAATATATGTTCCGCTTACATTCCTGTATTCATTATACTCAAACATCTCATGTGTCTCATGCATCCCAGTTTTGTGAACTTTTTGGAGTTGTTATCATTCACTTGCATATAAATCCCATCGTTTACTTTCAGCCGTTGGTGTCCGCTTCAACGTCGGTTCCTGGATGAAGTTTGATATTGTTCAATCTCCCTTGGAGTACCTCCAGTTACACTTCAAGTCCACGAAGCGCCAAGGAGTGTTAGCATACATGTCCAACCCAAAGAGAAAGGCTATACTGACCATCGAGCTCAATTTAAGAGGTGAGGCATATCTGACATCGATCAGAACTTGCCGGATAAGCACAGCTTTTTCTCAGCCAGCGGATTGACCAAACCTGCTGTGACAGCAGTGATGGGTCGCCCAGTTCTCTTGTAGCCCTTTATACAGTGATATTAGCAATGTATTTTGGACCAGTGTCAATCACAGCTTAGTGTTATCGGCAGCTGTAACGGTTTAGGCATCTGTTGAAGCAATGGCCCAGCTCTCCTGGGACCCGTTTTACGAAGACGGTGTAACGTTATGTCAAATGTTACCATCATGGTGACATATCTCTACACCATGTGTCGTCATGACAGTTACGTTTGACATAACTTACAACCTATTTATAAAACGGGTTTCAGAAGATTACAAGGTGTACTTTGTTTTTCATGATCGTTCTCCCCGGGGCACCAATGATTCCAGCCCTGGGCTATTGGGTGGGGGCGGGCCCACATTCATCTTCAAGTTCTAGTTTCAAGTTATACTTGACCTATTAGAATGCAATGGATCGATTAATCGATACCTATTATTGATTCTGCTACCTGTACTGAATCATGGGTAATTGTCTTTGGAAAGATGGTGGCGGGTGATATGAAAGTCGATGCAAAATTAGTTCAGCACAGAGCAGAAGAGTTAGTTGGTGAAGATCTTCACATGGTTGACAGTGAGAATCGTTTGAAGGCGTGGAGTTAACTTTTGGAGGTTGACAGTGTTCGCGCAAATATTTTATGTATTAATGTAGGAACTCCCAGGAACATTGTTAAGTGCCCAACAATCTGCTTTCGATTCAGAAATTAGATCTTTGCAGACGGAGATTGCGGAAGTTTCTGCGCAATATAGCCTACGTCATGTGTTTTAAGGATGGATAAGTACGTCAACACCATTGAGCTGTGGTAATGGCACGCTGTATGCTTATGGTTAATAGATTCCTGGTATTACTTATGAACAGCCTATTTCGCTAATTAATGTTACAGGATTCTAACATATTTGCCTGTAACTGTTTAATGTATCAGTCAGCCCGTGAATGCTATTTTGTGTGTGGCAGGCGGCGTGGACATATCCTACGACTCGGGCAGTGGTAAATGGGGACTGTTTACCTCCGTGGATGGGTTAGCTGACGGTAATCCTCACCGGGTGACTGTACGTGTGACCGGAAACGCCAGAGACAGACGAAGCACGTGGGATGTGAGTTCATGATTGTTCCTCAGTAGCTGTGAAAAATGGTACTCCTTGGCAATGGTTTCATCAGTGACTTCACTGACTTAGTTAAATATTTTTGAGGACGGCGTAAAGCATCAGATAAATAAATAAATAAATAAGTTGCTTCCTCCATCTTTAAGTTGTTTTGCGGATTGACATTACAGGTGGAGTTTGATGACGATGTACAGACAGCTGAGTCAACGGAATACCAGTACATTCCACATAAACTGTTCTTAGCCAGTAAAAGTGAGTATATATCTTTGAAGTTTCTCTTTCCCTGTATTTATTTCCTTTTGATTTATGACTTTATGATTCATTTTACACGACTCACATGCTATATTCATAGAAAACTAGAAACGGCATGGGTGGCGTGGGCGTCTTGCCACAGATAACTAATAAACCATTGTGGCAAGGCAAGGAACTCGAGTAGGTACAGCGATCTCATTGGTTATATGTTAGTAGTGTTCAGCGAAAACACTTTATATTACTGTGCCAGCGGTAACATCTCAATAATTGGAGCTGTCACTTGAGAGACAGAAGAATAAAAGTGCGTTATTTCTGCTCTGTTTTAGGTGCGTCCTCAGTTTTTGCCGGCTTTGACGGCTGTATATTTGGTCTACGTTACAACGGCGTGCCTTTGTTAAAGAATGTGAAGACATATCCTTCTTCATTGGTCTCCTACAGCAAAAACGGTAAATCAAACCCCAGAATAATATAGCAATGTCATGGTAGTGTTTTAGCGGGTTATGTGATAGCTGATATATGGTCACGGTCCTGTATAATAGTCGCTTCAGACATGCAAAATCTCTGAACTTCTGTTATGAAGAGAGGAAATATTGACACATTTGGTATACACTTTCTTGATATTAGCAGTTTTTTGCCCTCACAAGCTCCACAAGGCAAGTGTGCACAGAGCATTATGCAATATATCAAGGCAGACTGACACTCTGTAATAGTCGTAATGCAAACAAAAGGACGAAATGAAAACGAATTCAAGGGAAATAGTGTTTGTCAAGAAAGCTATTAACGCTTGAATTATTTGCTGACTGACTCTGATGTCTTCCTGAATAAATTTAGGTGATTTAATTTTATTAAAAATTAAAATTAATGTAGTAAATGGCATTAGAACTAGTAATATAATGTGAATTTATGACGACTTTATGGCTTTTACTAGCTAGGCTCGTATTTCGAATCGTTACGGCGAGTGCTAATCACTGGTATCCATCCATTATGAAAGATCGACATTGCGCAAAATCCTGTTATTTTTTTATACAATTGCCACCAGAAATACCTATAATTAATAAAATAACAAAGCTTAATTTCTAAAACCTCTTAGCTGGGTCTGTATGAAAGGCTTGCATGAGACACTTGTAAGCAGGAAACCTTGCACCCCCTGTGCATTTAAGCATTTGTTCCAGCAAAATGGCTAGATGTGCTATGAGGTCTAAATTATGTCACGTGTAGGCACATATATAATGAGTAATAGATATCGAAATTAGGATTTCCTTTTCGACACAGATGTATCCTTATTCTTACATCGTAATTACTCGGCACAGTAGGGCTAACTCATGATCTATTCAGATGTAGTTATGGATTTGATGTGATTTCTCATCGACTTCTTTTGGCTTAGTTAACTTGGACAGTGAAGACTGTGGAGAGACAGAGAACACTCAGCCAACGCCATCCAATGAACCCGAAGCGCCTACAACCGGTAACAACTGCAATATTTGTAAACAATGTGTTTAATTGAAACAAGCGGAACCAGAGGAGGAACAAATAAAATAACACAGTATGGAGAATAATATCATAGCAGTGACGACAGTGTGATTATTGGCAAATGGTCACACGTACGCGCACTGGTGAAATCTGGCCTCATTTCATTTTTTAACTGTTCGTGTAAATTCTAACTGTTCATGTAAATGCTTAAATAGTCCGACTAATCATTATGGAACCATGTACAATAGACGAAGACATTATATATAAGTCTAGTTAATAAATACATCTAAGAAATGTAGACTTTGATCAGTAGCTGCGTACTTTCTGTACGTGTATTTGTTTGCTTGGATCTGAACGTCGCGATTACTATGTCTTCCTTACATTTCAGATAACTCCAGACGACCAGTTATGATCAACAGCTTCAAATCGGAATCCTTGGACGAGCAACCGTCTTCCATCGTGGTTTCACACTTCATGAACCTTGTCTGTCGGAGTTTAGGCTATCCTGAACCTAGGTGAGGGGTTCACACTTCACGCACCTTGTCTGTAGGCCTTGTGTGTAGGAGTTTAGGTAAGCGTAACCTAGGTAAAGGTATTGACAGGTCATGAAAACCCTGTCTGTAGGAGTTTAGTTTACCTTTAACCTAGGTGAGGTCGTCAGCCTGGCCTGTATTAGTTTAGGTGATCTTGAACCTTGGTAGTGTGTTCACACGTCATGAGCCTTGTTAGAACCTACGTGAGGATATCGTACATAACAAACTTACGTCTGCAGACACTTTGGCAACCAAGAACCTATTTAAACGATTCATATTTCACGAACCTTACCTATGGGATCTAAGGCTATACAAAAACCTAGGCAAAGGGGTCGCTTTTTGTGACGCATGCCCGTGGAAATTTACATTACTCATACTTTGGTAAGGGGTCTCACGCCCAGAATCGTGCCCCTGGGAGACGACCGAAAACCTAGACAAGAGATTCACACAGCGAACCTTGTCGGTAGGAGATTAGACACCCAAAACTGAAGTATGGAATCACCTTTCTTGATCTTTGTCTATAGGAGTATAGGATACCAGACAAAGGTAACAGGCCCAATCGTCATGAACCACTTCAGGGTTGACTACCCGGGCCTAGGTAACGCGAGATGAAACGTCATGAACCGTGTCTGTACGAATTTAGGTTACGGTACGGAAAAACTTGGTAAGGGTATCAGGTGTCATAAACCTTGTGTGGGAAAGTTTAAATTCTCCATATCCTAGGTCAAAGGATTTCATACCATGAACGTAAATAACGGGTTTCCACGTCATGAGTCTTATTTGTAGACGCTTTTCTACGTACCTGTAGAAACTAATATATCGAAGTTGCAAGCCATGCACCTCACTTTTAACACCTTTGACTACCCAAGGCCTAGAGAAACGAGTCATCATGAACCTTGTCTTTAGAAGTTCAGAGGCCAAAGCCATTTCTGATTTAAGGCAAAATTCAAAATGTCGTCACAGTGCTTAGTTTTTGACATTGGCAGTTGGAATTTGACACATTTGTCTGATGATAATATTCAGTAAGTGTTCAGAACTCTAATTTCTAGATCCAAAATATAAGCTGTAAAATCGTAATCGAAATTTTGACTTAAGTCAGGAGTGGCTTTGTTGAATCGGCCCCAGTTGTTACAGACCGCACGAAACTGAACCCTTACCTTTGTTGTGATTCGAAGTCGACTCTACTCCTGACGTAAGCGAAGATAGATACGAAGGTTGGACGTCAGCGTGGTTTAGATGGGTAATTAGGAATCAGTCATACAGTAAAAATCATTAGGATTTGGAGAACTGAGGACAAGAGCTCGAGATATTTGATATATAGGAGCCAGGAAGGATGAGTAGTTGTCGTGCGGCGCACCAATAAGTCAGGGGTTCAAGGCATGATCAGTATGGAGTACAGGAATAAGAAGCAAATGTTGCACGCAAAGTTGGGGAGCAAATGGCGTCAGTTTGACAGACGCACATTTAAAGCTTTTTAACGCCGTATATTCAAAATGTTTCATTTACACAACGGCGATCAGTTTTGTGAGTGGAGGAAGCCGGAAGCACGTCTGAGGAAAAATTCTCATATATCACTGGACACAATTGTTACTGATCGGGAAATTCCTTACTCGTACCTACATCTTGCACTGGACTCTGAGGGTTATAAAACTGTGGAATCCAACTCCCGTCATCAAGTCTTTGTGTTTATGTTTCTGAAGTGCCGCAAAAGAACACATCAAATGACTGAATTAATGAAATAAATGTAGGCCAATGCCCCAATATTGACAGCAAGGACAGAACACCTTATACTGAAGCAATGCATAAATGAATATAAATGTACCCCAGTCTTGAGTGCAACGAAAGAACACGTCATTTGATTTATTTATTTCATTGGTGTTTAACGCCGTACAAGAACACGTTTAAATGAATGAATAAATGAATGAAATTAAATTCATCCCATTCTTGAGTGCAAGGTAAGAACACACTAAAATGTATGAATAAGTGAAAATTAATGTAAATTATTTCCGTTTTCCGTTGACCACAGGTACGTCATTCGTCAGAACGGTGATCACATGAAATGTCCCCATCTTCTGGTGGACAGGAACACACTATTGTTGCCTCCGGACCCGAGAGTCGATGGCGATTACCAATGTGTGGCCATCAATGACTGGGGGAAATCCCTGTCACATCATATCGCCGTCGGAATACCCAGTAACTATGCCGTTTCTAACTGCGTATCGCACACATTAAGATATTCTGATATTGACATGCTCATGTTACTGGCCAAGATACTGAGTATGCTAATCCTGGAAAATCGACACTTCTCATTACGTGTTATCCATATGTATCGCAGTATAAGCTCATTTGTGTTTTTTTTCCTAATTTAAAAAAAAAAAATTACTAAAGATATTTTGAGACGGTTTGTGTGTGCTTCATATCATCAGTGTTCAGCTTACACATACATGTAAAAATGTGGGCAGAAATGTTTTGATAAAATTCTCTCTTTCACATTCTCTTGTTGTTTGAACAAGGTACTTACTGGATTTACTTTGAATGTGAAGGAACAAAGTGCTTGGAGCAATTGCTAAATTTGTCCTCTATTTCACAAACACATGCTCCCCTTGAGCACCATTCTACCACTTTAGGTAAAGAGGGAACAGTAACCTAATAAAGACTAAACTCAATTGCAGAGCTGTCTGAAGTCCCTTCTGTGATCGAGGAGTCGCTGTTTATCAGAGAGGGACAGTACTTAAGACTTAGGTGTAACGTCACCGTGGAGAGCGTGCCCGAGGCGAACACTGAGTGGTCGGGAGGCGTGGACCTGCAAGGAAACATGGCGACAAGGTTTTACCAGGGAGTTGACGGTTAGCTCTTCGTTTGCCTGACAGCTATGGCACTGTGCATGCACCATGTGCGGCATGGGCAACATGGCCATTTGTTCAACAGTCCTAATTTTGTCATCTGCAGCTTGTAAACTTTGTATTGCGGTTTTTGCCATTAACGGTCCAGCATACTAGGCTACATTTGCCAGAGAAATTAGTGTTTATTAATGCCCATGAAGGGTTTTCAAGAAACAGTCAGTTCGAATCGTGATTGGTCATCGATTTAACTTATTACTTTTGGGAGGTTATCGATCTTATTAATACTAACCGAATTGAATGTATAATAGTTTGTATATAATATATACACACACACACACACATATATATATATATATATATATATATATATATATATATATATATATGTACTTACCCTTTTACCTCTAATAAAATGTTGCGTACGGCCATGTAGATAATGCCTCTGTTATTTGACGTTTTCGATATGTTTCTTTTGTAGGTGATCTTCATTTCGTCTGGGCTCTTCCAGAAGACTCTGGAGTACACACTTGTAACAAACTAAATCCGCTGGTAGGCCGGATAGAAGGCGTTAAACGTATCCAGGTCCAAGTCAACCCTGTCAGCGGTAGGTTGTAATTCCTAATACATTTCTAATTAAATATCGTCCAATGTTCAAAACATGCTGACATAGTTAGCACTTTTCAAGCTTGCTTCACTGGTTATGAATTATCGGACTAAACATTGATGAGTGTATATACATTTATGTGCTTGCCACATCTCGGACCCCTTCGAAATTAAAATACTTGGGGAAAAATTTAAACAGGTGACCTTTTATGACAGGTTACGTTGTTAGAATAGCGTCTTGCTATGGTTTCAAGAGGTTAGATTTCCACGGGGACGTGTGACCATATGTCAGCTGTCAAATAATCCTTCCTCGCTCTGACAACACAGCAATTAGAGTAATTTTAGACCAGTGACGTGTAGTAAATTGCAATTAACATCACTGCTTTTTGTCTTCTTCTTCTGCTTAAACCATGGTGTTAGGGGTGGGTAAGTTATTAGGGCTTTAGAAGTTATTAGGTCTTAAGCATTTACATGAACAGTTTGAATAAAACTCTAACTGAGGTAAACTGACAAGAGGCTTGATTTCAGCGGAGATCTGTGACCACTGGCCAGCTATCACACTGTCATCGCTACTCTGGTTTTACTCTCCATGTCGCAGTCTTTTATACCAATTACATCGTCAAAGTAGCTCGTGCACATAACGCGACGAACGCCTTTTGAAACTGGTCCATTCACTGGCCTATCACTTGAACTATGGAAGCCATAGTGCATTATGAGAGTTACGGCTAAACCGTTAGTTAGACATCATGTCCTAATTCTGTAATTTCATGGGGAAACCTTATATTACATGGAATCATACCCGCCCTCATGTGGAAATGACACTGAATTACATTCCTTTTCAATCACTCTCACTTTCCAGATCCTACTGAGTACACTTCTAAACCAAGCGAACTGGTCTACTCGTCGCCGTCTCCGATGTTAGCCGATCTCGGGGATTCGGTTACTCTCGAGTGCTTGGTAACCGGAGAGTGAGTATTGAGAAGGCCGGCGTGCAAAACGATGTTTGAATTGTTTACAGGACAGCCGAAGCAGATCAGACTGAAAGCGGTCCCAGACGCACTTATTGGAGGAGGGAGAGGGGAAATATAAATTTAATGCAGACTAATTTTAATCAGGCAGGGGGTGAATGCAGGAGGTGGGGCAATGCTCATAACTGGACATAATATTTTCCCCCAGTTTTACCTGCATGTGTATTTCATGCATATCTATTCTTTATTACTCAGATTTCTTTATGCTACCTTAATATTCATTTCCACCTCGTTTTCTTTACCATTTCGCATATCGTGCAACCACTTCGTTTCCAGCCCGGTACCCGCACTGACCTGGTTGTTTGGTGAAAACACCACTGACAACACCACGTACAACCTCCAGCTACGAGGACGACGATTGGTTATTCCGAAGTTCACAGCAAAAGAAGAAGGAGAATACCAGTGCCTGGTTGATGGCGTACCCATGGCTTCCGTAATGCTGAACAAGACACGTGCGTTGTAATGTGCTGATATGAAAAAAAAACATAGCTGATATTTAAGGAATCAAGGGAGTTAGGAACAAATATCGCTCTCTAAGCAATGTGTATAAACTGGTGCTTAAATGAAAGCGAACAGGTATGACTTACTGCAAGACTGATTTCTCGGCAAGTTCATTCGCCCTTTTATTACGGTAGTGTAAAGATTCTGTGTCGTTTCGTTGCTCATAACTCAATATTTGTTAGTTTACTACAAGGGACAATGGTGTCCCGGTGGTAAACTCGCTAGCGCAGCACAAGGACTCAGAAGCCTCTAACCAATGTGTCGCTGTGAGCTTTAAGCCCAGCTTATGCTGACTTCCTCTGTGTACTAGGACAGTCTGTAGCATTCTGCGGTCGGTCGTGGGTTTCCCCCGTGCTCTGTGTGGTTTCCTCCCACCATAGTGCTGGCCGCCGTCGTAAAAGTGAAACATTCTTAAGTGTGGCCTAAAACACCAGTTAACAATAAATAATAATAAGTTAGACTACAAGGCAAGCATACCTCTGGGTCACTCTGCTTTACCTTATTCCATCTTCCAATATGTCTACAGTGAAGCCCACCTGGTTGAACGGCCCCAAACCCACATCAGTATACCAGGACCAAGATGCCGAGCTGCCTTGCGTGACCAACCCTCTCCCCGAGGAGGCTGTTGTCAACACTGAATGGTTCATCAATGGAGAACCCCTAGAACGTATGGGCTCAGATCATTTGACAAAATCCCCAATATAGTCAATATAATTTGCAGGAATATTAACGGTTAAGGACTGGTGTAGCAATGTTGAAGCTGAAACTCAAGTCGAAATTTGTTGAGGTCATGCGTGTGAGGTTCAGCACAAGTATTACCATACATGAGGACGTATATGGTTGATGACGTGTACAAGAGCGTGCGTTTACCATGTAAGAGGATTTGTCATTGACCATGTATGAGGGTGTGTGTTTTACCATGTATAATGACAATTTTTTACGAGGGTGAGGACAAGTGTTTTGCCGAGTGTTAAGAAGCACAGAATTATTGTTTCACGAGTGAATTCCGATTGTAAAAGAGTGAACAGAGCCATAAGATTACGTCAGTAATTGGCAAAATACATGTAGCAGTCTAACAGATAATTTAGGAGCCCAACCTAAAAGCCTTGATAGCTGAGTATCATTACTTTATGAACGCAAAGGTACATGTAGTTTGCCGCTAACATGCAGTTTGATTAATAAGTCATGGACAGTTGGCCCGTAATATTTAATAGCGTCATATGATGGATATCGCTCTGTCTGTTTGAATTACATGTAAATGTTATACTGTTGCAGTTAAACAGACCTACTCTCTGAATGAAAATGGTGACGTTTTGACGGTAAAGAAAGCGTCTAAAGTAAACGACATCATCACGTATCAGTGTAATGTATCCAATCAATACGGATATGTTTACGGGGAGGGATACCTCAATGTACATCGTAAGTTATACAACGTAATGTTGTAAAGTGTGCAATTACGCCTGGTAGAGATATGGCTTCAGCGAGGTACATCTCCGTGTACACTGTAAGTGTATACAATGTGATGTATACATTTAGTAAAGATAGGTTTACCTCAAGGGATATCTCGGTGTACACTGTGTAAAGCTTTAATTTGTAGAGTGTATGAATTTAGTACATATATATTTACAGCGAGGGATATGTCAATGTACATCGTAAAGTATACAATGTAATGCATGCTGTGGATAGCATACATTACATTGTAGATATATGTTTACGGCGTTAAAAACCCTTTTGTACGCTGTAATTTATATTGCAATGTATTAAATGTATCGAAATTATCATGGATACGTTTACGGCCGTACACTGTAAGTTGCACAGTATAATGTATTAAGTCAATGCGGACGTGGTTTACTTCGAAGTATATGTCCGTGCACATTTATGTGGCAACTTGTACAATTGTTTTACGTAATTTGTTTCTGGAATGTGGTAGTTTTTCATGAAATATAAAGTAACACGAGAATGTTTTGTTTAAATGATTTCCGTATGTGTTCACAGGCTTATAAGACTGGCACACTCTAAGTGTCAGTCGTAGTGCACACACTTCTTTGTATCAATTAGGCTATGTCGCAGAGAAAACAGTATAACATATGCATATCAGATTCATATATTTAATAACTAAAATAATAATTTAACCATATCTTTTCAGTGGGCACAACGATTGTGAGATTACCATCTGATCAGACCATATCAGATGAAAGGCATTGGGCATCCTTCGAAGTTGGTGTATCTGCAGACCCGGGATCCGACATAACCTTCACGTGGTACCATGGTGACAGCGAGTCCAGCATCAATGACAGTGACGTGTACACAGTGACGTCAGAGGCTTCCAATAGTCAGTTGGTGGTTGATCTTACAAACTTGAACAAAGAGAAGGAGGGTGGGAAGTATGCCGGAGTTTACCGATGTGTGGTCTTTGATGAAGTCGTTAACCAAACCGTCTCGGCGGAACTAAAAATAGCACCAAATTCGGCCTCGGGTATGCATTTTACTTTACATGTACCTAACAAAATATTAGGGCTTTAAAGCCGCAGCCGTACGAGCATCAGCCGGCTTTCATCTGCGAACACAGTGGTAACGGGCTGATTGCGGCAGGAGAAAAAAGAAGAGCTTCAGAAACACGCTAGTGAGACCCCAAATTAATCTGTAGAAACATATTATTCTTTTGAACTCAGGCTGAATGTGTTTGTGAAATGATGCTGTGAATCTTTCTAACGGGAGGAATATGAGAAAAAAATTTAACCATTTAGCTAAAAATAGTTAATACTGAAGAAGTGGTTCTGTATTTCTTGTTATTCGAGACATAGCACTATAAAATTTAGAGTAAAGCCCCGAGCACATGTAGCTTTCTCCTGTCAAACCTCTTCATAGTATACCACAGAATAGATAGTAAGCATCACTGGATCTTAGTCTGTTCATAGTAGCGGCTTTTGTCAAATTGTATTAATCACCCAAGGTGAACGAAACTCTACCACAGTTCTTTTTCATTTTTCTTCAGCTTCGGGAGGAACTGGAAATTCTCATACGGCTAAAGGTAATTGAAATAGTATTGCATATAGTACGCATATTTACGAAGAGACCTTCCTTTTAGCAAGGCAACATGTCCCTGGTGACGTAAGAGAGCTCACAGAAGCCTACTTATGTCGAACGAACCAGTTTTTGTCATTGCTGTTTTCCCACCTTATTTCACAAAATGAGTTTCGACCAATAAATTTTGGCCACAAACCGACACAGAAGAGTTAACCGGCATTGCCTACAAAGAAATGACAGACTGTCCGTCCGCAACAAAACATCGCTCCTCTCTATGTAGTTAATATGATACTTTGTTATATTTAACGCTTTGTATAACGTGCATTTGAAGGGCAATTTAGCTTAACCCTGATTTTTAGGAATCAGGGGCGGTCCAATTTAAGGGAGATAACTGTCATTCGCTTTTACGGAAATATTTATTTATTTATTTGATTGGTGCTTTACGCCGTACTAAAGAATATTTAACTTATACGACGGTGGTAATAGCACACACGAAAAGTTGGCATGAAACTTGAAATTTATGGAAAAGTACTTCATTCACAGTTTCCAGAATATGTTGTTGTTCAATGTAGTCGATATTTGATTGCACATGTATACAGCTGTCTATATTACGAGTATGAGAAAGCCAGGGTTGACGCTCATAGCCTGGACGTTGTGAATCAATACACACTGTCATTTTCTTGATCTTTCTTGTCTAGCACAATTTATTGCTGTGTTAGATTGAAATAACGGCCTTTTTTTGTTTTTGTTTGTAGGCAGTTCGGTCTTGACCCTAATGGCAACCCTGATGTCCATCCTAATGCGAGAAGCCCTATTTAGCAAAACCCTAGGCAGATTCAAATTTTCATAGCTGTAAAGATTATTAATATATTATTTTATATTTTATTCTGGGTTGTTCATTTCTTTCCTGGGAAAACTTGGGTGGGTGACTTTGTATATACAGTATACATCCAACGGTATCTTCTTGTAGTAATTTAGCCGTAGACTCATAACGACATTGATGATCACTGCACCCCTGGAAGCTGTAATAAACATTGTCTTAGTCTAGTCAGAATCCGTGAAAACTTCCAGCTATATGTAGTTTGCTACGCATCGTCTTTGTTAGAAGAGGCACTTGTCCCAAACATAAATGTGTATATCATTTAAACAGGATTTAGCGTGTGTTGTGAAAAAAAAAACAGTTTTGTATCCTTGGTTGTTTGATGTTACCTTTGTGCATAGATGTTTTACTAACTGTTTAAGTTTTGCTAAGCAGTAGATCATGTCTTAATAAGCGTGAAGTTTTTGTGCTAATTCAAAGGCAGCACGTGTCTTATTCTACTGTTGTTTTAAACACCCATTTTGAAGACTGCTTATAAAGTAGTCATGAATTGGCATGCTGTTCAGTATCATTTTCACCTACATCAAGGTCAATGTTATGATCTTTTGCCAAAATATGCCTGTAAAAAATTACCGGTATACTCAAACATGCATAAAATGTGTAAAACATATTCAGACTTGAGGGATGTTCTACAAGACATTATTAAGGAAAAATTGGACATCTTATGCAATGAAGTTCAGAATGATGTCCTGTCGCTTTTCAAATTTCTCCAAGCGCATATTTGCCTTTGAGTCACTACAATGCACAATCTGTTATTGATTTCATTTGTGTGTACAACAAATGCTACAGTTTGAATTTGTTTGTAGTTCTGTTGTATGTCAAGTTTGTGTAACAATTTTTTGCTTTAATGAAACATTTTTTATCAGCATTTGGCGCCGTAGATTCAGACAAATGTAGTTAACTGTTGTTTTGTGCGTTTACACTTGTGTGCAGTTTTCTGTTGAAGAATAAGCTAATTCCCTCTTCGGAATGGCGGATGAACTATACCTCTTCAGTTCTTATGTATAACAATGTTACCAATAAAGAGATGATAATTTTGATTTAATTTGATTTGTCATTCTCTTAATTAAAAGGCTGAACAGGAGAACGGTGGACAATTAGGAACTGAACGTAGAACGACCAAGAAGTGAAACCACCGTCCGCCATGTTTTTATTTGTACTGCAAGGAAGTACAAATAATTTTCCGATCTCTGCTGGGAGGTCGCATGAAAACACGGCTGATGTATGGTTGAGTGATGTTTCAAAAAGTTTCAGCTGGGGGATTATGTTAGAGGAGAGTTTGCTTCTGACAGTTTTTTCTTTATAAAATGAAATGACTTTGCACACCAAACATTAGGGCGTACTCGAATACATGCATCCATGCCGTGTTTTACGCAGAGGTCATGCAGGCTGGGCTGTAATTTGTATATTTCACAACAAATTTGAGAGTAAATTTTCTAGCATTCAAGGTATATGCTAAGGTCATATCTAGATCATTAAAATCCTGTACTAAGAGTTTCTAGCCAGCCGCAATACTTTGTTGTGAAACTCCAAAGTCCTCCGTTGTTTGATATTTCGGCATGTAATGATTTGAAGCAGGCACAGAAATTGTATGTCGTAGCACTAGACGAGCAGAGAGACGGAAATCCAATAGAGAACAGAAAAGAATATACAAGAATTAAAACTAATGTCTATTAAGATGAGTTGGAAGTTGGAACTACAAGTATTTAAAGCTGCTGTTCCCAAGCAATACAAACTCGTTGAACTCCGTTTACTTTACAAAGTAAAATGTAAAACATCACACAAAGTAAAATCTGAGATCCAAATGTTGATGACTGAAAGTATAATTTCGGAAGTCACTGATCATTTGAATTGTTTAGTTTCATTGTGACAGTAGAAAAAGTCTTCGGGTGATTTAAGGATCTATTTTAAATCTGACAGATGGCATTAAGTACTCTGTATGTGATCAGTTCAAAATTTCCTCAACGGAAGAACTGTCAAATTCCCACAACGGAAGAACTGTCAAGTTCACAATGTAAAGCTGTCAAATTCAACATGGTTTCCATGTAAAATTGTTTGGTCCGTCTTCATTTTGTCAGTTAAAATTAGACGAGGGCACACCATTCGGTAACTTCTTTTAAACCTATTTATTTATTTACTTGATTGGTGTTTTAGGCTGCATTCAAGAACAGTTCATTTATGTGACGGTGACCAGCATTATGGTGTGAGGAAACAGGGCAGATCCCGTGGGGAACCCATGGCCATCCACAGATTGCTGGCGGACCTTCTCATGTACAATCGGCGTAGGTATTTTTTTAAGAGCGGTAAGGCGAAGTTGTGATCCACAGCTGGAACGGACAGAACGCGGCTCACCGCAAACTGAAAACTGGGTCATGAAATAAGTGGGAAATTCCGTTTAAGGCCACATCGTATTCGGAATCAATATAAAATGTTAAATAGCGTGACATTTTTTAAATTAATCATTTACATGTTTTTTTTAAAAAAAAGACAACAATACACAGAATTCAATTACCCAAACTCGAACCCACGACCTCTCTCAACCCACAAAACTAGCTTGAATGTTTATGCTCGCAAACCATTGCATTGCAGTCGCAAGACCTGTCAATTGAGTATTTATTGTTTCAACATCAGTGTTTCAAAGAGTACACGTAAGAAAAATCACAAAGTTATTTGATTTTAGGTTAGAAGTAGTGAGATACAAGTCTTGTGCAAATTGTGTTATGGGGCACAACTTCCTTCATCCCTAAAACAAGGACAAGAAAGGTTTCCAGAAGTTCGTCAAATTGACCGAACTGAACATTGGGGCATTTTCAGTTGACTATATCATCTATAACGACACCAAAGTTGACATTTTGTTACAAATACATATACACTCGTGTATAATATGCTTTGAGTTGGTTAGTGCACAGCGCAATGACCTAGAAGCCTCCCACCAATGCGGTCGCTGTGAGTTCGTCCAAGTCATGCTAGCTTCCTCTCTTCCGTACGTGGGTAGGTCCGCCAGCAAGCTGCGGAAACTCTGCCCGGTTTCCTCCCACAATAATGCTGGCCGCCGTCGTATAAGTGAAATATTCTTGAGTGCGGCATAAAACACAAAATAAATAAATAAATATTATACGCTTTAAAGTGGTAAAAATTAAATTTGTAAGAAAATATTATTTTTGAACAGATTGAAGGCATCAGCTGTGGGCCAAATCTAGGCCATATCGCCTCAACTCCCCCTCCTTTGTCCTAAGAAGGATGACAACCAATTCAAATTTTGTTCATGTAGAGCTGGTGGAATAGAGCGTCTGTTACGTTCAGAGCCTTATGATTTTGTGTATGAGACGATTCAAGGGAAGCAACTCTTTAAGGAGAACGTCTGCCTTCGTTCCCCTCCAACTGTATGGTCCAGTGGATAAACATGTGCAATCAGATCTACAGTGTGACGTTTACCTGGTGTTGCTCCCATTTACATCAGACAAGATAAGCAATGTTAACAGCGGCATTGCCGTAGATACTATGCTGATATTTTCGAAAGTATTTCACTTTTTAAACATGTGACTGACGAAAGATCACCCGTGTGGAGAATAAACGAACCGACGCGACAAGAAGCAGATAAAAACAGATACCGGGTAAACTTAGCCTATCTTTTTCATTGTGTGGATAAATCAAGACAGGTGTTAGCGCGAATAGCGTAGCCAGTTAACCAAGGAGCTATTTGTACCCTCCTGACTAAACCAGCCTGGAGAGAAGTAGTTTCTTTGGTAAAAGCTAACACTGTATTTACCCTGCAAACAAGACGTGAGGATGTTGTGAAATACCAACAGTACAATATTGTCCCCAAACTGGTCACTCTGAATATTCAAGTCATCGTGCAGTCAGTTTATATTTCGGCTACTAAGTTTGTGCCATCATCAGAAAATATGATGAATAAATAAGGGACTGTAGAGACTTATATACATGTACAACACGAAGCCTGTATATCCCTTTATTCTAAATATTTCCTGATGATTTCACAAACTAAGTAGCCGAAATACAGAGTTGCCTTCGTACGATTTTATGCTAAACTGACCTGTGGAACCCCTGGTATAGTCCTATACGTGTATAAACTGTCAAGGAGAAGTGCGTGAATAAGAAAGGTCAGGGTTGTACTTATCCTAGTTTTACTTACAGTAGCTTCAAAGATATCGATGCTCAGACAAAGTTTCGAGCATCTAGGTAAGTCACAGGGTAAGCCGAGTTCCATCAAAATGACAATTTAAAGGATCACACTCTAATAAGCATTTTTCTATCATTGACATGAAACTACTCGGCTTTGTAATTACACTCACACTGCACCCACGCCCTTACGCGGTCTAATTAGTATATAAATAAACCTCAAAGGGCTGAATTTGAAATCTTTCTATGAAACCTCACTTAATTAGATGTCTTGGTGTCACTGCATGGAGTATGTGTTTCAAGCCGCGTTCAGGGATACAGTTAGACTTTTTTGTCAGATCTGTACTGCGCATTTACATGGCCTACATGATCCGACCTGGGCCTCCTTGACTGAGATGTTTGGCGCTCCAGTGCAGTGTGATGACCCAGACGACTCTCACTAATGCGATGGCTGTGGGATCAAGCCCAGTTGACGCAGTCGTAATCGCCGGTCGTTCGTAGGAAGCCTGCGGATGGTCATGGGTACTACCCCAAGTTCCACCCACCATAATGCTGGTCGTGGTCGTATAATTTAAATATTCTTGAGTATATGGGGTAAAACATCAATCATGACCCAACAAACCAATGTTGAAATCAAGCAACAGAAAGTGAATCCCAGCTCACTGTTCGATTGAGCAAACGACTTACATATACAGATGGTTACAGTGCCGGACCAGAAGAGAGATCGAATCCGTAGGTTCTACATCGGATTGATTTATTTTTTTGACAGATACTAAGATTTTGACAGCTACTAAGGGTCATACTTAATATATTTTCACATATGCATACCTTCTGCAAGTCGCTGACGAACGTTCGCACAAGTGACACACAACCACGATCACCATATTGGTGGAAGATCAGTTGCCGTCAGACTGCGTACGCACCCCCTCGGGGGTCGTCGCCCGCTTACTGACACAAAGCACGTGTCCAAGGTCGGATTTGAATCCGCACCTAACGTGTCCAAGCGCTTGAAGGGTACATGTCTCTAACCACTGGGATAGGGTCCGTTCCCATCATACATCTGATATATATATTACTCTGTATCGACATTTTTTAAACAAATACACTTCATTTTTTAGTACATATATTATTTTCCCCACATTTTCCGCAACAATTCGTCATTTAACGACCCAAAGCTTTCTTTCGGTCAGTCTATTAAGACCACAGCCCCCTTGTTACAATATTGACAGGCACTTAGGCAGTGCCACAATATAAATGCTGATTTACTGAGGTCGTTATCCTGTTCAGATCACCCGGTGACTATGATTATTGCCTACGGACTGATCACGTGACGGACGTAAACCAATCAATGCACATGCAAAATATACCGAGAAGTCATCAAATAATATAATTTATCATATTACCATTTGTTACTTGTTTTCGACATTTGCCAATTAAGGGCTTATATAAATTAACACTATTATAGATCAGTAAATGCTATGTATATTTAAGCTATGTCGTTCGTCACATTTATGAATATAGATTTCATCCAGCCATGAAAGGTCATATTTACCATCCTGGAGTCATTTATAATGGTATTGATACTGCTTGATTAGTTCTACAACAGTACACAGTTGTAGATATAAAAAGCATTGTATGCAAAACAATAGTCTGTTATTACGCAGCTGAATTCTCAGCCTGTTTTCACGTGTAGTAGGTCTATACGGTATTCAGCAGGTTTATGCAAGTATTCAGCATTACACGCACAAGTAATCTCAGAAGCTGTACACGCTCAGTGAAAGACAGCACAACGGTGTATAATGTAAATTATGTTTTACTTAAGCTCAAGTTTGGTTGAAAAGTGACACATAGGTTGGTCAGGGGTGTTTAATGGGGGTATTTCCCTTTTTCTATTTCAGCCCAAGCACTTCAATGACAATCACATGACAAAAAAAAAATGTACAACTTGACTGACATATATTCCCATTAAATATAAATATAAATGGTCACAATAAACTAAAATAAATCTGCATTTTTAATATTTATTTCTGTTGTTTTTAGAATTTTTGAATTCATTATTCTAAATATATTAAAAATATATCTTCCGTGAATCTAAAATGAAAAGGGCTTGACAAAGAAGGGTCACGTATGTAAGCATGTCTATAGCATGTTGAAGTACAACCCTGCTGCTTTTGGCATCAGTGACATTCAGTGTATAATAATCGAACTTCTTTCATGGGCGCCGCAAACCTCGCTGGCTCACTCAGCACATACAGCGCTAAACTGTGGAAATTGCAGAAACTCGAAAGGAGAGGTATCTACAAATAATATACTGCATGGCTGAGAATTATTGCTATATGGTCACAGCAGTGACGTTATTTTCTACCTGTAACCATAGATACGTCACGTATGTACATCTCCTGTGTCTGCCTTACGTAACATTGAATGCCTCGGGTTAATAAACAAGCCTGGATGAATTTCACAACTCTGACATGTGGAGCATCAAACGAGGCATGGGAAAACATATGATCTCGTTCTGACGACAAAATTTCTCGTCCGAACGAGATAGTTAGTCAGTAGAAATAGCGGTCACTTACAGCCCCCGCTTCCATAACTTTTACCTTAACTTAACCCACTGGTTACATATATGGTCTATTTTGTTTCCCATGTTCATTCCACAGCTCCGTAGTGAAATCTACATGATTAAACGTTACGATTGAAATCTGGATCAGTGCAGCGATCGCCTGAGCAATTCACGATTTGTGCAGGAATTAGCTGACCCCACAACCCCTCTTGACCTTCAATACGGTACGGCTGTCCTTGTATTTTTGTTTCCTGCTGGTTGCAGCTGCTACCGACGGGTCACGGCCATCTGTTTATACCAGACCTACCTATATGGCGAGAGTGCTCAGGCGGCTCTCGACCGTGTCCAATAGGGTAGGTTCTATAGCCCAGATCGGAGTCTCAAGCCCGCCTAGGGCCAGCCGTCTATTGTGTGCCGGGGACCCCCCTTCCCCCCTCCTGAACATTCACTTCCCAACACCCTTGAGGCGGGAACAGTCAACTAAGATAATTTAACATAGGTGAAAATGGAGTTTCCAGAATTTTCTCTGTTGAGTTTGAACATTCCGATTTTGCCAAAATTGCCATGCTTGCCCCAACCACTTTCGTTTTTATCGTTTTTAGAGTGTGATTTACTACCTTGTGTCCCAGATATGGAGCTCAGAGCATGTGCTATATGGATATATTTATAGATGAACTGTTTTCCATATACATTTATGAAAGATCCAGGTAGACAAATGAACTGAATACCTACTATTACATTACTCAGAAACTGTTAACATCCCCATAAACTGGGCCGTCTGTAACAATACCTTATCATGTTCACTTCACATTGTTGATCATATCAGGTGGAAGGCATTTTATAAGAACTGCAACTCTTCATTTATTCAATCAAAGATGTGATTTTTCAATTTTTGGTTATCACCCTAGAATGGCCTTTGTAATGCCTTCTCTCGCCCAAGATACTACCACAAATGGGGCTGTGTGAAAAGCACATGCGGGTGGAACCTCGTGCGTTCAGGTCATCTAGCCTTTTGTTAGAGGTCTTGTTTACCGGCATGTCTCTAATGCAGGTGAGTCAAAGGTAACGTTATTTGCTGTATCGTCTCAGTTGTTTTACGGTCAGGCTTCATCGATTGTAGTATACACATTTGTCTTACGTCATGGTATCTTAGGTTATCTGAGGGGAGAGTCAACACACAGGGGAGCGAGAAGGGCGTTGGCAAGGCGACAGCACGGCGAATAATTCAGTCAATCGTACAACAGCTCCATGCTGTCTTTTTCTTTACCAGTCGGTAACCATAGCAATAAATCACCTTTGGCTTTTTCTTTTCACGGAGCTCCCCCTTGATTCAACAGAAAGTTCCCTATTGCTTGTAAACCTGTTTCCATCCCCACACTCTAATGTAATCCACTATGTGTGGCCACACCTAATGTGATCCAGTGTCGAGCGAAACATTCTACTGTATTCCAGTTTCTGTCGCCCTAACTTATGTAATTTGGTGTCTATCACAACACCCTAATATAATCCGGTGTCTTTCGCCACAACCTTATGTAATCCCGTATCTATCGCCAGACCTTAAAGTAATCAAGCTTTTATCACCACTACCTAACGCAATACATATCTATCGCCATACCCTCATGTAATCCAGTATCCTAATGTAATCCAGCATCCTAATAATATAAATCCACGGGTATCTGTCCGGTTTCCTCCCACCATAATGCTGGCCGCCGTCGTACAAATGACATGCCACTCAAATATATAAATAATATAAATCCACTATCTACCGTCGATTACTAGTGTATTCCAATTTCTATCACTACATCCCCATGTAATCCCGTATCTATCACCACAGCCTAATGTAATCCAGTATGTATCGCTACACCCTAATGCAATCTAGTACGTATCGTCACAGCCTTATGTTATCCAGTATCAGTCACCACTACCTAACGCAATACATCTATTGCCACACCCTAATGTAATCCAGTATATATCACCACACCCCTATGTTATCCAGTATCTATCACCACACCCTAATGTAATCCAGTATGTATCGCCACACCTTAATGTAATCCAGTTTCTATCGCCACACCTTAATGAAATCCAGTTTCTATCGCCAAACTCTAATGTACTCCAGTATTTATCGCCACACGTTATATAATGTAATCCAGTATGTTTCTCCACATCATAGCGTTCTTGTGTGCAATGTAGGGCACGTGGGGGGACGGCGTACACTGTTAGTCGTCGTGGATGAAAACAACACATAAAAATAGCAAAAAACGCCCTGAGCTGCTGAATATCAGGAGGCTACGGTTTGCTGAGCGACTCCCCCAAACATGCACGCCTGCAGATGTAGGGCATTTATCGAGCGGCATACGCATGCGTCGTAACAGGCATTGTATACGATATAGTGAATAACAGTTAACCATTGTCGGCTGGATGAGAAGTGGCCTGTTATTGTATGTGGGACACACTGAACAGACATACTCTCTAAACGGAGGGTTTTCCTTAATGCAAGATATCGCAAAGCCATAATTCACGGAGATTATTTTGGGTATACACAGCAAGATATAAATATATTCCCGAGTCATGGTGCAAGACTAGGGTTTCTACCTACAAGCATTCGCGCTTGGTCTATGGTATCAGTTGCTGTAGCCGGCTTGATATTCACGCGTGTCAAAGTCCGCCAAGTTAATGCAGGGAAAAAGCATGTATTCAGAAAAGTTGGGAAATACGGCAGTATTTACACAGAAGCCACCGGGCTACTTGTACTCCAGCATGAGTCAGAATAGACAGAAAAAATCCTTTGCCCGGACACACTGTAATTTCTTGTTTTGTAATATTGGAGGACAGTCAACACGCCGTGATCTGTCATAGAAACATCACATGTGGAGTAAATAATAAATTATACACAAATCCTTGAAAATCTCTACATACCAACGCACGCGGTTCCGGTTTAATAACCTGACCTCGCGTACCTTGCTCCACCAAGACACACCTCATTCATCGAGCCGTACGTCATTCCGACGGCACGCCTTGCGCAAGACACGTGAATATCGTTTTAGAAAATACTGCCTGCTGCTAGAGTACAAGAAGACTTGTTAGTGTGACCAACGTGATTTGTACAGTGTGATATTACCTAGGCCGTTCAAACAGCGAGAGGACCTGTCAGTACTGTGACCTTAAACCTAACGCGCTGAGCTACGCCTGATATAGCTGTAGTGATGGACGCCAGGCTGTGTGTCTACGGCCTGCTGACGGCACTACTCACCCCTACACTGGCTGCCACAGGTAAGCCTTCTCGGCATTGGTAGATGCGCTGTTGTCTCAGTCTACAGGTAAACATACTGAGCCGGCTCTCCGTTGGACAATGTGTCGCCCCTATCTTATCACGCTTCATGCGTGTACATACACCTGCATATAACCGACCTGAACGCAATAGGGGTCTATATTACCTTGATGAATTGCATTTGTCGCAGAGCATATTGTACGCTTCGTGCCGTATGTAATTAGTGATACATGTACCTACCTCTCCTCTCTTCATACTTCCTTTACAATAGCAATGGTAGATAACATAGGGCTAAATGGGAGACATTTGTCTGATATTAAAACTTTAATTTTTCGTTCTTTAAGGATAAAATCTTATTTAAGCCTATAGCTCGCCCAAATGAATTTCGCGTGTTCACATCTTCAGTAGTCTCCTCACGTGACGAAAGATTAGCTCATAACAGCTATGACTGTGAAAAAATGTAAAATGATCTGTCAGATGACTGTATGCCGAAGCTAAAAGTTGTACATTTCATAATTTATAGATGAGTGTTAGCTGAATAGGTAACGGCATCGAATTACACATGTGATCATGGGCTGTTGTCACAGCAGACGTGTAATTTACGATGTGAATTTTGAGGTAAACAATGACTGTACAATTTCCAGCTGTTGTATTTCAAAATGTCCTTGACGTTGGAGTGCCTACCCGACCGTACCTTTTGAACAACTCTCAGCGTTGTTTTCCATAGAAAGCTTGTGCAATTAGTCCTGAAACCGGTATAGAGCGGATGACACTGGCTTACACGAATGGTTTTAATGTAATTGTTATTAAATAACATTTGATATAGGCCTGTATGTTTTTGACATTGTGACACAAAGTGTATTTTTCTTGCAGTGTATTTGTTACAATGTGTTACGACTCGTGAAATGGAGTGTATGGCATTCTATAAGTTCATGCTAATTTATGACCATAGTATGTATTCAAAGCGTCGTGTGTTTCGTCTGGGCTCTGCCCGGTTTCGTCCCACCATAATGCTGACCTCTGTCGTATAGGTGAAATATTAGTAAGTACGGCGTAAAACACCAATCAAATAAACGAATAAATAAATAAATTCAAAGCATTTTTCTAAAATAAATGAATTTAACTTTTAAGACAATATCAAAACACTTCTTATACACCATATGCTGTTTATAAAAGAAAAGACAACCAAAAATATAACCATTTCAGAAGAGGGGTCCATACAAACCTAAACAAGCATAAACATTTTTTCATGACGTGCTTGGTAACTCTATAAATGACAATTTAATCTAGAACTCTTACGAGGCCGTAGGATGCGCCATTTTAAAGAAACCGGAAACAAGATTTCTCGTCATCCATACCCTACCTAGAAATCTCCTGGATTAACCCCAGACGTATTCCACTATCACTTTCTCGATGAAAATGGCATTAAAGTACATCACAATTGCCATGTAACCACAAGAAAAACAGCTGATTTAACACCACATCTATATGGCAAAGTGGTGAACTATAGGAACTGTTGATGTCACAGGGGAAATCGATATCTTCTCAGGTGGTATAAATTTCTCGCCCTTGATTCGTTTAAATTGAGAATGTCGCGAGCAGTTCGATATTCCCCACGTGGAGGTTTTTGCTTGCGTTGAACTGCGATTTCTCGGTTATCATACATTGCAAAAATAAAAAGCGACGTGTTTTGAACTATGAATAGGATTCTTTTTCGATACATATAAACATTTGGTCTAGTGTTTTTACATTTGGTTGTCTCTGCATACGTTTATTTGCGTCGTTTTTGTAACAGCTGAAAGGTTTATCGTTGGAGGAAACCGAAGAATAAGGACTGAAACACCGTTCTCCACCAGGTGGCCGACAAATATGAAAGCCACAGCCGAAGTTGCGTGCGCGAGTTTCGAACCCTCGAGAGTCTTGTCAAGGGTCTGACAGTTGGAGTCAGCTATGTCTCCTCGGTGTATATGTATAATGCAGACACATGAAAACAAGTACGCATATCATGTATAATAGATTCTTATATATCTGTTGTGCTGTCGGCGTTTTATTCAGCTGCTGCAGACAGGATATAAAAGCTCGAATGTTTCCTGTGGAGAAGCCGAACCTCAACTTCTTCCACAACCTTACACATCAGTAGTCGTCAGTGCGTGTAACTATACTGTAAATGTTCAACATAAATAGGAACACAAACACCATAGTGATAAATCAATAGTAAATTGTACTTTCAAAGACCAACCGCGAGCGTAATACCGGAAAATGAATTCTTTCAGGCGATGTATGCATCACGCTTCTTGCCGTGTTCACAATGAATCCTCGTGGTGTGTTTCCATCGGACTGGAAGTATAAACTGGCTTCATCTGGCTGCATTGGAGACAAAAATGTTTTCAGGCATTTGTGATATTTTGCTGTTAAGTACAGCATACACAGGAGCTTAAGGCATAACTCCATCCAACTGGAGCGTTGCGTCGGGTCCTAAGCGCTCGTGTATGTAACAATGACGACGCGACTCAGCTGCTGTTGCACCCCAGTCGTTAGAACAATTGGAGACTATCTCTGTATGACCAGTTGCTGTTCAGTTAATGCGCACAGGATGTGAGGGTTCAAAACCGGGCTTTTCACTGGGCAGGGGATTTGTACCTCCCAAAATTCACTTGCCAGTGGATGTGTACCTTCCCACTTTCACTTGGGCAGGGAATTTTTGCCTCCCCACCTTCACTGCTGTTACAGTCTTTATGGGCTCAGTAAGGCACCTTTACAACCTTTGTGTGACCTTCCACCAGTTCCGTGTCTATGTCTGTACCTCACACGTCTGAAAGTTCGGTATTTACTTGACCAGTCAAAGGCCCCTTGTCATCACTGGACGTTCCAGTATCTTCCACCCGCAATACTGACTACCCATCGTATAAGCGAAATATTCTTGAGTATGGCGCTGCGCTACAATTAAATAAACCAACGAATTAACTAAACGAGGATGGCAATTTGCAGGAATATCTGTATGGGATTCTGTAAATTAATATGTAGTATGTAACAATCATACCTGGCTGCATGGACACATTGGTGTTTCGGAGTGAGACTAGATCTAATTCCTTAAAACATCTGAGCAATGTCGTTTAAACACTGTCACAAAAAATAACACTCAGGCGTCTCATCATCAGACTTCTTTGATATAAGTTAGACTATATCATATATTAATTTCTCTCCGTACATCATATACTTCTAATACGCCTTAAGCCATAATCATTCATTCATTTATTCCAGCAGTTTTCTGTGTATTTTGATTATTTGTTGTTTCCATTTGCCTGGCCACATGCCTTTCTTGCCTCTGCCATATTTTACTCAGGAAAAATCTTGTATCCAAATTTCATGGCAAATAAAGCCAAGATCGCATGTCAACAGTATAACTGAAAGATGAACAGCTGTGATGGAAGTTCGACCCAGTTTTAAAGAGGGAATTGCATGTTTAACTTCAACTGATATATTTACATATGTGTTTGCTCAATACTTATGCATATCTCTGCACGCTCTATCGCACCTCCCCGCATGCAGACCATTTATCTTACTGGCCGAGAGCTGATGTAAATATCTTGTATACGCCTATACCTCTTCAGTGGGATTTTTGGGAGGCCTTCCTGGCCGATGGAATTACTGTGCTACCGCAGTGGTCCAGGAACATATCATAGCAGTGCGCTTGGTGTGAGTTCAAGTTTAGCTCACATTGGCCTTCTCTCTGGTCGTACTTGATAACGTCCTCCACCAACCATCGGTGGTTGTTGGGGCACTGCCCGGTTTCTTCCCACTACATCCACCATGACGGCTGCCGTCGTATGAGGGAAATTTCTTGGGTATGGCATCAAGTATAAAAATGGACATTTTGGAGGCTGGTAATGGTGTATTGGTTAATGGTATTCGCCTTGCACTGGTAGCGCCACAATAGATGCGAGATCACACTCCATCTTAAAGAGGCAGGGAATTTGTAGGCTAACCCGGTCTCTCTGCTGTGTAACCTTGTAGATAGTAAGCGGCCGACGGCTCTCTTGTGACCGTTTGCGCAAAGTTCGCTGGAAGACCACTTGTCTTGTATAAACAGAAATGAAATAAATATAGAAATCAATGGACATTTTGGTTAATAAACTAAACTCTGTATATCCAAGAGCTTTTAATTTTATATGTTGAGCATTAAATATGGTTTTACTTTATCATTTCTTCTTAAAATGATATATTTTATATGTTTTTTCTGATCTGTCTTGTCTTCACAGAGCCACAATTTTTCTACTACTTCAACGGGTTGGGCAAAATTGCGTATACCCGACCTTCGGATCCGATTCCCGGTCATTTCAATATGTCATTTACGTTCTACCCGGAGAAAACCCAGTCTATTGACCAGGCCCAAGACGGGATCTTGTTCTATTCCAGAAGAGATAAGGGAGAGGTAGTGGTTGTGGAAATATTCGAGGGCTTTTTATACCAGCGATACAAAGCAGGTGAGTGGCTCTTGGTATACATATAACAAGGCAACGATTGCCTTTCAGTTTGCTCTGTAGCTTAACCGTAATTTAATTTGAGTAAAAGACTAACAGGTGTCTGGTATTGTCATACTTAATGGGTACATTACCTTACCTGAGAAATCCTTGGAAATCAGCCACATACCCTGAAATTTGATCTCTTTGGCTTGGCGCTCAGTGAATTGCATATAAACAATACATTACGCACAGTACCTAGTCGATAATATGGGACGCATTTTCAGTAACTGTATACCATGGTGCCTTACGAGGGATGTGACCTTATATCCAAAACTCTCTGTGTGTGGGGGCCTGGGAAGAGTGGTAGAAGATTACCGGTGATCGTTTCTGACAGTACTTCAGTCGACTTCAGTAAGCCTCAATAGTGGTTAAAAGGTTGACTTTCTGTACCCTTGAACGGCTGTTTTACCAATGCCGTTTAAGGATATTCACTCACTGATATGCAGTAAAATGCAATATTAATCAATTATCAGTGCATTTGTGATATATGCATTGATTTGCTGAGTTCAACTGGGCCAATAGAATTTCTCATTGAGATACAGTGTCAAAACGCGTGGTCGTGGGATTTTGAAGGCCATGTATTAATCGGACTAATTACTTATGTTTACCACTTACTACTTTCGCCAAGTTATGATCTAAAAAATTTAAGTTTGTTTGTGAAGGACCATTCTGATTTAAATTATTTGCATTCCATTTCTTGTCCGAGAAAGCGGGTTTAAATGAATCTGCAATCTACATCGTTATGTGCATTACATTTATGATATTTAACAAAGGCAGGGTAAACCTCGGATTTTTGCCATCTACCTGGCATGCCTTCAACGGAACCATCAAGAGCTGGAGTCCAACACGACCTTTGCGGCCTGATAGTCCAGCAATCCAGCGGTTTAATCATCTGGGCCAGCTGGAAGCTGACGCCATGCCGCCCTCCCAAGCTGGCCGGCCCTCCACCTCCGGCATTTTTCACTCATAACTGTCTGGAGTGAGACGTATTGTGTTAGTCGTTGTGGATGCGCTTGGCGAGGTTGTAAGTCCATTATATTCTATGGCATGTTTTGTGTTGTAGTAGGCGAATTGCGCACGTCCTCGGGTTGGAAGTTATGGGAGCGGGATTGGTACAATGTGACATTGCGAGTGGACGAACGTGGCACGCACCTGGCCGTGGGCCTGGCCTCATCTCTGTCACCTTTGACCACGTATATGCCTCTAGGAAATATTGTGAGTATATATATATATATATATATATATATATATGTTTTGTGAATGGATCATGGGGGTAATTGGAACAGACATAACAAAATGCGATTACATAAGATCTCAAGATGCATGCCCTGTTATAGTTTAACTCGTGCTTTAATGGTTCCATGCTCATGGTAACTGAGGTTGCTATAGATTTTCACCTCGTCTGTAAATCCGTCTGTCCGTCTGTAAGTTTTTGCACTGTCTTCGTCACGCGTTAAAATATTTGTTTGACGCTTTGCACACAAGTGCTGTAAGCAACGGAAACATGTTTTCCATGATGTTAGAGTAATTCTGAATTCATACCATCTTATTAAGCGGACGTAATAAGACCACAATGTGCCTGACTCGTCGACAACAAAGCAAACTTCAATAACCACCATTTTCAATTTCATTTGGCCTCACTCGGTATCGCCTGGGTAAAGTATAAACTCATAGAACATTTGGTTTGAAACCAAGTAAATACGCCATTAATGTGGCGATTGGCATCTTGCTTGGGAAGCTTATCTTTAATCTTTGCTTTAACAATGAACAGAAGATAGCCGAGTTCATCTTAGCAACTTGATTTTAGTGGTTTGCGAAATACGAATGCTGTCTGATTGAACGCATCGCTTACTTTTGTGTTGATTCCGATGTTGTGGATTATTATTCCGGCTTAATGAGATGGTATGAACTCAGAATTACTTTAAGATCATGACAAACCTGTTTTCGTCTCGCATATGTTCGGCACGGACAGCGCTGGCGACAGATTCTAGTTCCAGGTTAGTGAATGCAGCGATCAGGAGGGGTTAATGTGGACTCGGAGCTGGGAACGTGGGCAGCTGTTCCCAAAACTAGAAAACACCATGAGCATGTTTCGATAAAGCACTTGGTGACAAGTATTCACACCTTTGGTCTAAGTCTAATGTATAATATATGCATAACTCGTTGAGGTCTAGAAGTCGAATTTCAAGCTTGCACTTTGGTCGTTATGAAAGTCCTACTTTAAAAGGGTATGCTTTGCTAATCAAATGAAATTTTCTCTGGTTACGAAGAATAGCTCAAATTATAAATATCAAGCTCCTACCTGTACTAATTGAAGTGATAATTTGATTCTAATGTTCACAAAAATTATAAATTGACCGGCATTATAAATTTTACGAATTTAGCACTGATTTTGAACGGTAACATGTGTGCAGATCGAGCTGATATTTGTGAAATTTGAACTACTCTAAAATAACATAAAAATTTCTACTTGATTAGCGCTAATCTCGCGTGAAGTTTCTTCACAAATACCCATGCATGGGTGGAAAAATTTACTGCACATGATTTAAGGTGTACATTGGAGGGTATACGCCTAAGGATTCCAATGAGGAACTGGTCACAGAGTCTAAAGGAGGCTACAGAGGCTGCCTGGCAGATTTCTCGGTGAATGGTGTGAATGTTTTCGAGAAGGCGCAAAATGAAGACCTTGGCCCCATCTCGGCGGACGTGGGATGTCGTGAGGTAAGAAGTCATGTATATATCGTTGGCACTACATCAGACCAATGGCTCACCAAAAACATCGAGTTTGTCTAAAAACATACCATATCGAGCTTATATGGATAATAACCTTTTCAAGCATTATGCTTGAAAACGTGTATGTTTCATGCCTGGAACTGTGCAAAAGGATTAAGAAATTGATCAGTGTCCAGGAACATTGTCGCCCTCGCGAAAAAGGCTACGAGTTATGCCGTGACGAGTTCAAATCCACTCCCAGACTTGACTTTCTGCATATTTTGTCAGGAGATGTGACAGGATTAACTCTAATTCTTGTGAATAAAAAGTTTCACAGTAGGAAGTTTAATGCAGCGGATAGTGAAATTCTAACCGTGTAGATGACGCATTTCCCAAGGGGAATCGCCAAGTTGTTTTGAAGATTTGGTTATTTTACACTGAGAACAGGTACTTGTGCTACCGACCGTAGGTGGTTTACCTGTCGAAAGTTTCTATGTGATGCATTTTGTTATGGCTAGAGGACACCGGACAGAGCCCGATGGAAAACCTAAGTCCATCCGCAGGCTGCTGGTAGACCTTTCCCTAAATATGACCGGAGAGGGAGCCAGCATGAGCAGGATGTGAACTCAAGGGCTCCTGGGTCATTACGCTACACTAGCCCGTTAATCCCTCGGCCACGAAGCCGATGTAACGCGGTTACCTGATTATACTGCAGCCACTTGTGTTTATGTGCAGTATCATTTAAACGGTTGCCATTAAAGAAAACTGTTTAGACAAGTTTCCCCCTTGAGTAATTGCTATAAACGATTTAAACACTTGACTAATCTATGAGGTTCCCCCAACAGAGCCAGACCTACTTCGTATCGTTGTCTGGAGAGGACTCCTACGTTAAAATAGTACCCAAGAACATCACTGGAAACACCATCAATGACATAACCTTCGATTTCCGCACGCATGATTACAATGCCACCTTGCTACACATCGAGCTTACCGGTATGAATATTACGGTGAGTACAACAGCAGTGGGCATATGTCTTGAACTGGTGAGTATATGTAATGGTTGTTTCAAACGTAGCCCGCTATTACCACAAGGTATAAAGCTTTGCTAAAAGCAACCATACAAGTCATGTCGTGACTTAATACAGTTACTTTCATGTTAACTTGTGTCTAATCTTGCTGTGATTTACGATTATAGGGTATCTAAGAGTGGAGAGCGAATGTCTTTGTGGCAGCATATCATATGCTTAAGGCTGTGTATTTTGCTACTACAGTGTCTAAACATTTGCATGAGTCATTACTGTGATATGAAACCAAATGACAGAAGGAAAGTAGCAATCGGCAGGATTTCACTCGTCATTCGCCTACCGTCACAATGTCTCCACTGCTTTGAATTTTGTAGCCAAATAGGATTTTTGCTTAACGACTTGGCATTTGCTTCCATGTGCACATGTGTCGTTGGCTTGAATGGAATGTCAAGGTGTCGTTTGCTGCCCTGACTTGCCAGGGTGCAATTTGCTTCAGTGGTTTGCTTTTGGGTTTTATTCCATGGTTTTATGTCATAGTGAGATTCCCTCCGTGACCTTTCATGCCCATGTTTCCTTCAGTGATTTTCATGATGAGGTTTCCTTCCTTGACTTTCAAGGTAAGGTTTCCCTCATTGGCTTTTCATAATGAAGTTTCCGCACATGAATCGCCAGAGTTATCTGGTAAGGTTTTCCTTCTTTTCGTGCTATGAATTGAATTGAAAAGAATGTTCCCTATAAGGCAATTAAGCCTATGATATGGCGCTGATACATGGACATGCACGTCTATATAAGACGAGTGATAGGATCTGTATACACCGATGGATGAGCGAAGATTTTTGTGTGGTTATAGGTGAGGTACACAGAAAATTCCACTATTACCATGGCTAGGAGTGACGGCCCAGGCATCAGCACTCCCTTAGGTCAGTGTCTTTGTATATTGCATTCTGATTTTGCTTTATATTGTTTCATATTGTATATATATATTTATATTGCTTTATATTGCTTTTAATTTGCTTTCTATTGCTTCATGCCTTTCCTCTCCGCCCCGGTAAATGCACGCCGTAAAACTCTTTTACAGAAAAAATAATGAAGATATATGGGTGCCTTCATGGCAAAAGGCACAATAAATGAATGAACCATCATGGAACTATCCTGGACAACGGAGAACTCGTTCGATCGATTTTTTTCGATTTTGCGGCACTGGTTCTCATGTTGTACATTCATGACTTCCCCGATGACCTCACCTTATGCCCGTATTCCCCATTGTCTGCACCCGGTTTCCCCTTTGATCGGTCTGACTGCACGTGGTTCCCCATAGACAGCTCTTGACCTCACCTTATTTCCCCATTGACGGCACCTGGTTTTGCCACTGACTGCACAGACCGCCATACTGACCACATATGCTTCCCAAATTGACCAGGTATGATTTCCCCATTGCCCACAGTTAGTTCTCCATTGACCCGACCCGATTCCCCCCATTGACCAGACCTGGTTTTCCCCCTGAAAGGCTTGATTTCTCCATTGACTTCATCTTCTTTCCTCACTGACCCGGTCTGATTTTCCCTTTCACGCTCCTGCTATACTAGATGCTAGATTTCCCCATTGACCGACTTCCACATTTACCATACCTGGTTTCCCCTGTTCATTAAAATTTCTAATATAAATGAAACCACATTTATGCTATACCAGTTTTGTGATCTTTGGCAAAAAAAGTATTTCTAGAGGTAATCGTACACAGAAGTCAGGACCTCGTACATGATTTTAATAAAAAGGAAGTAACGCTTATTTGTCAAGTATCTTTAAAACGTTTTTCAATGTGAGTTCCAGTCTTTGAAGTCAACTCTTGATAAAAGAGTGTCTACTTGTTAACACTAATGCCTGGTAACACAATGTGTTTTTCCTAACATAAGAAGATGTTGGCCTTGTAGACAATAACATTGTCCATACCTACACAAGTCATTTTAAATTGGCATCTATACCCCAAGTAAAGAGCATCGGGTAAACACCTGTTAAATCCCGAACATTTACTTAAAAGTGAACTATCCCCGTTGATCATTTTTTTTGCACAAAATTATATCCTGGAAGTATTTGAGACACTGAGTGGGTTACAAAATAAATATCACTGGATTTTAAATTGTTTTTTTTTTTAAGACAGATAAGCTGAGTTTCCTGAAGCTTGGTATTCTGTACACGCTTATCTGCCCTTGATGTCCGCTAGTGTTTGACAGTAGTAGATTGGAGTTTTGTGCAGCAATCAACCGTGTTAACTACAGACTGAGTTACGATGGGATTAGTTTTTCTGCCTTCTCATCGAACCTCTCCATGCTAGGAAAATTGCCAGTTGCCATGCCAGGTGACAATTTCGAACGAAATAAGCACTCTAAATTATGCTCTAGCTATTTGGAGGAGACATGTCTTGATACGGTACACACACTAATAAACATTGCGGCTCAAAAGCGGAAAGGCCACAATTACCTCATACATATTTGGTACACTAGCGGCATTCGAGGGCAGAGAAGCAATGCGAGAATTTCTTCTCTCATTTTTTGGTGGTGAATATATTTTTATTTTCTATATGTAAAACACGAAACAAAATACCATTTTAGCTTGCATCATTTTTATTTATATCACAGGTATATCATTCAGTTAGGTAAAGTGAAAAATATAACTGGCACAGTTCACCTTTAAGGTAACATGTACAATTGTGAATTTGTACATTTTGTCTTGATAGGTTAATAAATTCTTTGTGAAATATTCTCTGTTCCAGATCATGGTCTTGCGTCAGGAATGTATTATAGAATGCAGTTGATCAAAACTTCATCCAGCGTTGGTGTCAACATTGGGAAACCAATGTATGTAAATAATTTCTTTAGCGAGGCCTTCGATGAAATGACAGTAGACATTCAGAAAGTTTACATTGGTGAGTACAATTTGGCTGAATGGTCCGTTACTCTTCATGTGGATGAGGGCCATTTTCCGCAATTTAAAAATATTAAGCGGATAGGTATATTAAAATGTAAAAGTCATAATGATTTAGCTCAGTTCACTAATTGGCCAATTTGCATGATTCTAATTTAATGGCCAGAGCACATATAATACGAAAGTGGGATACATGGGGAGATTTGTAGAGAAATCACGGGACACAATTTAAGTTGATAGACTCCACTCCAATCACCTTCTGAAATTTTTCCTGCTTGTTGGATAGTTTAACTGGTAATAATATCTCACCTATGCTGTTGAATTTAAACTGTGTTCCTTCTATCCATAGGCGGATATCCTGGGGACGTGGGATTGATGGCATGCCTCAAGAATTTCATCGTTAATCAGAAGAGGTTTGATGTAGCGAATTTGCCAGCGGAAAACATCCCAAATGTTAAGCTTGGGGAATGTGCTCTGATAAACAGGTGAGTCCACGTTGTGCCTGTATAATGTAAAGATGGAGCACCATAGATACGAACTGTGTGTCATGGTCTGGATAAAGAGCCCAAATAAAACTGGGTTGGTACGATATGAACAAGAGCAGAAACAAAACGGAGCCCACACGGTATGATCATGATCAAAACTGTGCTGGCACAGTATGTAAAGGCAGTGCAATCAAAACTGTGCTGGTGCGGTATGTAAAGGCAGTGCAATCAAAACTGTGCTGGTGCGGTATGTAAAGGCAGTGAAATCAAAACTGTGCTGGTGCGGTATGTAAAGGCAGTGCAATCAAAACTGTGCTGGTGCGGTATGTAAAGACAGTGCAATCAAAACTGTGCTGGCACAGTATGTAAAGGCAGTGCAATCAAAACTGTGCTGGTGCGGTATGTAAAGGCAGTGCAATCAAAACTGTGCTGGTGCGGTATATAAAGGCAGTGCAATCAAAACTGTGCTGGTGCGGTATGTAAAGGCAGTGCAATCAAAACTGTGCTGGCGCGGTATGTAAAGACAGTGCAATCAAAACTGTGCTGGCACAGTATGTAAAGGCAGTGCAATCAAAACTGTGCTGGTGCGGTATGTAAAGGCAGTGCAATCAAAACTGTGCTGGTGCGGTATGTAAAGGCAGTGCAATCAAAACTGTGCTGGTGTGGTATGTAAAGGCGGTGCAATCAAAACTGTGCTGGCACAGTATGTAAAGGCAGTGCAATCAAAACTGTGCTGGTGCGGTATGTAAAGACAGTAAAATCAAAACTGGGCTGGTGTGGTATGAACGATGAGCACAATCAAAACTATGCTGGCGCAGTATGTAAAGACAGTGAAATCAAAACTGGGCTGGTGTGGTATGAACAATGAATACAATCAAAACTGAACTGGCGCGGTATGAACAATGAACACAGTCAAAACTGTGCTAGCGCGGTATGAACAATGAATACAATCAAAACTGTGCTTGCACGGTTTGCAAAGGCACTGCACTCAAAACTGTACTGGCACGGTATGAACAACGAACACAACCCCAAGTTGCCACGGCAAGGACAAGAGGCACAATCAAAACTGTGTCGACGCGGGATGAACACTGAGTAGAATCAAAAGTGTGGCGGTATGGTATGAAGAAAGAGTACAGTCAAAACTGTGGCCATATGATAAGAAGAAAGAGTATGATAAAATCTGGCGGTATGGTATGAAAAAAGAGTAGAATCAAAACTGTAGCGGTCTGGTATGAAGTTAGAGTACAATAAAGGCTGTGGCAGTGTGGTGTGAAGAAAGTGTATAATCATAACTGTGGCGGTATGGTATGGAGAAAGGGTACAGTCAAAATTTTATGAGATATCACTTGTTTCGTTATTGTTGTTCTTTTTTTTGTTACAAGAGACCAAACAAAAACAGTTGCCGAAATACAAATTGGTGGTCGGCCTATCTTTCAATACGATATCGTGTCATAAAACTGTTGCCTGTGTTTTTAGATGCGAACGTGCTTGTGCCCACGGAGGAACGTGTTATCGTACCAGGGAGGATGTACAATGTGACTGTAACGGTACAATGTACGGGGGTCCCTCCTGTTACACACGTGAGTGTCAACGACAGTCATACCCTTATCCCTCTCTTATAGGCAGCTTTTTTTTTCACAGTGTGGCTGGATGGAAATTAGAAAACTGAAGCCCTATATGCAGTTTTCAGCATATTTTCACATTTCAGAAAAATCCCTCCAATGTGGTCGCTGTGAGTTCAAGTCCAGTCCTTGCCGGCCTCCTCTACGGCCAAACGTGGGAGGCCTGCCAGCAACCTGCGGATGGTCGTGGGTTTCCGCCCGACTTCCTCCCATCTTAATGCTTTCCGCCGTCGTATAAGTGAAATATTCTTGAGTGCAGCGTAAAACATCAATAAAATGAATGAATGAATAAATAAATAAATAAATAAGTAAATAAATAAATAAATTAATTAAGTAATGCACTAAGCCAAACATCAACATCCTATGATAACGATTTCGGATTTTGTGTTTTGTGTGCGAAACCTCAGATTTTCCGAAAAAAAAAAAAACGCATCCTTGTATATTAATTCACATATATATCAGTTTTCTTTATACATGTGTCACTTTATGGAGTTTGTGTTTCAGCCTTGTACCCAAGGAGCTGTGAGCAAGCTGTGTTCCCGGAGAACACCAGTGAGATGCCTTTTGTAGTTGATGTAGACGGTACTGGGCCCCTGGCGCCAGTCACTGTTAAGTGTGTTGATGGTAAGCCAAACTTCTTACAATTTTGTAATAAGACAACTATACATATTTACCTGTAAAAATAAAAAACAGAGAAAAAGAAAACAACGAAATCGGTATATACCCATTCGCTTTACACAATGTATTGTGATGTGAAACGTGGAACAACATTATCCCTATGGTCCATACAACCCACTATACAATCAAAACATATTTTCAGATACAGGTTTTAATGGTCTTTCCTACCGTAACAACATTTTCATGGGTTCTGTCCCCTTAAGCCACGCAGCATGGCGAGTGTAGGTTGCTGCTTTTTAGAATTTGCATAAAACGCTAACGGAAGTAATCTGATGCTGTCGAATATGGTATGGTGAAGTATCATACTTGGTCATTCCAACCTTACAAACAAATTATTGATTTCCTATAGACCTGGACAGCTATGCCCACGTTGAGATATTCTTGAGCTCTTCCAAAGTTGTGTATTCGTTAACTGTTAAGTGTAAAGCATTCTGCTTATCGTATGCTTTCATCCTCCAGCTGGTGGTGTCATGCAGACTGTCATAGAGAACAATGTGACTAGCCCTATCCGTATTGATGGCTTCCAAGAGCCAGGGTCTTACCGCAGAAACATTGACTATAAAGTGAACATCGACGCTGCCATTGCAATCATCAACAAAGCCAAAACTTGCTGTCAGTTCGTTACGTACAAATGTAACAACTCCAAACTGATGGCCTCTCCTCGTAAGTCAAATCTTTTTATCTTCTTCTTTGTGTTCTTGAGGTGAAATATCTAGAACTTTAACAGTTCTTTAACCACTTCTTTCCAGTTAAGAGTCAAAAGACCATTCAAAATTAATCTTCATAAGAAAATGGGGTAAGGTATTTTCAGATATATATTGCTTTGATTGCTTTTTCGTATTGGGGATTGCCGTTTCGTATTGGGGATTCTTATGGCTGTTGGGGAATTTATTGGTGTAATGCATTAGGTCCTTACTGTATACTGGTTGAAGATCGACTTCCCTATGTACTTAACATTGTGGCCTACTGTATAGCATTTTGCCTATTCCTTGGTCAATGTCTTGCTTCTTTACCCACACAGCCATATGACTTTGTGCAGTTATATTACAGTGGCGTTTTATAAAGCACGTGTTATCTTAAATGCATGCATTCATTCATAAAGTTCATGACTTAAACAAAGATCGAATAAAAGAAATAGGTGCACTTTTCACAAATTCAGAAAAAAAATCTACTTCGTGTTTCAGCGGGTTCCTCTGAACCATACGGTTGGTGGGTCGGTCGGGACAACGTGCGTCATTTCTACTGGGGCGAAGCACCGCCCGATTCCAGGAACTGTAGCTGCTCCACCACCCAAGCCGGGTGTGTGAACGGATTAGGGTGTAACTGTGACGCAGGATTGGAAACCCCAGAGACTGATGACGGCTGCCTCAGTAACAAGGACCACTTACCTGTAACACAAGTGCGCTTTGGAGACACTGGGGATAGAACGGACGCCAAAAAGGCTGTGTTTCAAATAATGGACGTAAAATGCTCAGGAGATGGCAAGTTATTTCAGTATTTTATACATTCTACTATTTTGTTTTTGGTTGTTGGGTGGGGGTGGGGAGTGTAACATGACCTTTTTATTGACACCAGATGATTTGCGTTTACCCCACTTTTTATAGGAAATGTGCGTTGTGGTTAGAATACGAATGTGCCGGTGGCGCTTATTTAGTAAACCATAACAAACAGATTTTGTCATCACAATTTCTGAACGATTGTCATCTCATGATCATTGCTGTTAAACAAAAAGCTTTGAATTGAAAATGATAACAATCAACAATAAATGTGCCTTTTTAACACCGGAAAGGTTAGATTGAATTACACGTATGATTAATCAATCTTTAGTATAGGTTTATGGCGATAATACTTCAAAATTTTTGAAAAGTGTTACAATTTAAAGTATAAAATGTGCTTTTTGCCTCTTCCGTGTGTTAAGTCATGTTAGGTTAACTCTCTGCAGCTGATTCAAATGCCAACTGATCTTGACCTGCTTCCATCTACAGCTGTTCCGGAGAAAACTGTTTCATTGCAATCTTTGGACTCGTCCATAAAGATGACAGGAACGTTTGCATACTTACCTGTTGACGTCAGCTTTCAATTCAAGACCACAATGCCTAAAGCCCAACTGTTCTCCATACCAGGTTTCCTATCGGTTATGTTGGAAGGTAATTTGACTTTGATTTTTACCATTCTATAACACTGAAGTACACAACCTAGTGTACGAAATTTGCTTTACTCGATACTAGGCTCTGGTACATCCTTTATCGATTTCCATGTCTTAAAACTAATGCTAAATTGAGTTGGGCGTGAGGATCTGGATATACTGCTGTCCAGTGTGATACACGATGAGAAGTCGGAAATCATTTTATTGAGATCATCCTTGTGCAAAAAATTGAAGTGAGAGCAAATTATGGCATGTCTCAGCGTTTAACAACAGAACTGCTCTCAAGGAAGGAATTATATACTGGACGAAAAATCCACCCCTCTCAACGACGGATACATGTTTAATGATATGTGTTCTCCATGTACTTGAAATGTGATTATTGTATTCCCCAGAGGTTATTTTAAAAGCCTACTCTTGTAGGTTGTGCTGTTGCTATGGGGTTGTTATAATTGTTTTGTCTCATGGCGTGGTTTATATAGTTCAGACAAGGTCCTTTCCGTATCTGACGGCATGTGTTTAATTGTCTTGCGTTGAGATTACCTGTGAGTATATTTTGTGTTATCATCTCAAAAAACTCACATATTGATTAAAAAAGTTCCCCACATTAATCACTGTGTATTTTGAACACGAATAAAATATGAATTAGAATTCCTCTAGTTGAGAATTCAAGGGTATGCGTATGTTTTCAGCCTGTTGGAAATGTCCCAACAAGACATAACTTTTCGAAAGGAACAAGCTTTCCAATTCCATTCCTTATCTTAACGTATTACTGAACATCCTTTAAGTCTTACTTTAAAACCCATCTGTAAAGTGAACTACTAAGTTGAGAATTTCAAAACTATATCTTTGTTTTTCAGCCCCGAACAGAATACGGGTGGAAATGACCTCACGATACATATCTTTTCGAAAGGAACAAACCCTCCAATTCAGTCTGAATGACAATAGCTGGCATGCTATTTACTTCGAAGCGACCACCAAACGGGCGATGCTGCAAGTAGATTTAAAAGACTATGATGTGTGGGCTCCCATGGAACCGGTTTATGAGAAGATCGCCGCAGGACACACTGTCATCATTGGTAGGCTGGGATATGTCCGATTCAGTCTTTCACACATCAAACCTGTTTGCAATATGTGAATTTTTTTTGTCATGTTTGAGGGATACCTATTTCTCTATAGCTTCTAGTAATGCAAAGTTGAGACAGAGTATAAGACTGTTCTCAGTTAGCTGGCGATTGGTTTCATAACTGCTGACCGGTTCCCACCATAATGCTGACGACCGTCGTGTAAGTGAAATATTCTTGAGTAGCGCTTAAAATACCAGTCAAGTAAATAAATAAATAAATACTATCTGGTTAAGTACCATGGGTGGACAAAAGCACAACTCCATGAGTTCCCTTCAACTTCTCAAGAACAGGTTTCCTTAATTGCGAAATATCGAATCCTGTTGCATGTTGGATTCACTTTCCGGATACTTGGGATCTGTTCAGTGCCCTCATAGTACTGAGAACGGTAAAGCGCACTAGATAAATTAATCCATAAATGAATATCATGTTACTGGGTTACCATTCCTGAAAATGGACACGATAACTTTCTGTCATCTGACAATACTTCTGACAAGATTATTACAAAATATAGGACATTGGATACTGGATTATTTGAACAGGTAAATCTGTAGACAAACAAAGGTATCGGCTGTTATTGATAAGTATATACGAGCTCACGCAGGTTTGCTGTTAGATGTTTGTGAATCTTTGGAGGTTTATATCTGAAATCAGAAATTAAACAATGCCATATCCCGTTGTTTATTTTTAGGGGGCAACTCGATGGGTACCTTTGGATTCGCTGGGTGTATTAGGGATGCTGTTTTCAATGGTGTAGAATACGACATTGTGAACATAGTAAACACTGACGATGACAACGCAACAATGCCAGGTAGATGTTTAGTACTGCTGTTAATTATCGTCTTTTCACATCTGGTTTCGGGTAATTGTTGAATAGGCAGTATGTGCACAAGCTGAACAGCTTTTAATCAAATTGCCGTTATCATCACTGCATGTTTCCCATCCAAATTTTGCTTTAGTCAGTGTGCTAAGGGAGTTCAAATTTCCACTTCTTCATCAAATTGCACGAATGGCTAGAATAAAACCCTAAGTGACAGGAGGCCGGGTTTCACCCCTTACGTGTGACCGACCATATACCAACCATTATCCCATGTAGTGGATGGTCTGGTTTTACACTCAAGCCGGTAGACTTTTGCATTTAGTATATACGCTTGTTTACTTAATATCCACTGTTATGTGTTTAATATGTATTCTTACGTGTTTAACGTGTGTACCATTGCAGTGTAGGACATGGTGCTAGGGTAGTATAAATTATTACTTCTTAAACACTTACATGAACAACTATAATAAAACCCTAAAGGAGATAAATCAGCAGGAATCCGGATTTCACCCGTAACGTGTGACCATTTGCCAACTTCCACACTGTCGTTACTGCTCTGGTTTTACTCTCTGCGCTGTAGTCTTTTATATTGTGTATTTAATATATCATTGCGTCCTAGAACACGGTAAGCATTTGTTAGGTACCAGTATGCTATGTTCTACTTCATCGGAGGTCATATGGATTACTTTCTGAAGAGATAATAACAGAATGCTGTCTGTCGGAAGAAAAAGCGATCTCTGCTTGATTTAAGATGTGATAATATATATTCAATTGTCAAAACAAGGTTAAATTGAACATTGTCTTTTGCCTGGCGAACCCTTATAGTCGTTGGTATAGCGGTGCATTGGTTTGTGTTTGCAGGCTGTGCAGGACAATGTGTTGGCAATTCGATGTGCCAGAATGGGGGGACGTGTACGGAGTATTATGCCACATACATGTGTGATTGCTCGGCCACAGCCTTTTCCGGATGTTATTGTGGGAAAGGTAAGACACATATTGTTTTAATAATTAGGATATCGAATTTTCTGAATTACCTTGCATGTAATACTCTCTTCTGTACAAGATGCGGATTTGCTGTCAGAGTGCATGGGCGACACTCGATATATGCTATCTATACTGACTCATCATCTGTATTTAACCTTTATCTGTATCCTCCACAATCTAGCATAGACACAAAACTATTTATATACATTTTTTGAATGTGTTCATAGAGCCCGGCATGATGTTGACTGTTCAAAACCAAATAATGTCATTATTGTTTCTAAGCCCATCCTCGTTTGTTATACATGTACTTATACATGGTTTTGTGTTTGCGTTTTTCCAGCTGTCGGTGTTACCTTCCCGGCTGGATCCTTCCTGAGGTTCAGGACTCAGGAACGACTAACACCGAATCACAGTTTTCGGTCACTGGAACTCTATTTCCGAACCTCTCAGACAGCAGGAGTTCTCGCCCATGTCACTGGAAACTCACAAAATGAGCTTCTGACTCTTGAACTTAACGCTGCAGGTTAGATTCCTGAAAATACCGAAATCGGCTGTGAATAAATTTCCAAACTATAGTTAACATTTAGACTGAATATATTACATGAAAAAGACTAATCACTGTGATGTTTCAAGGTCAATTTCATCACACTGTTTTAAACCATTAATTTCTTTATCTTTCAATACCTTGAAAGGATGTAAAGACACATCCTATCAAATCCCAGAACAAATGTGTCAACGGTTTTAACCAAAACGATTGAACAAAGCCGCGTGTTCAAAGCCAGTCACCGCTGGGTTGATTTTAGCTTTAATTAATAACATTGTTAGGTATCTGGCCAGGTGTTCAGCGTTCCATCCACCATAAGCCTGATGGAACTCATAACTGAGCGCGACCAGGAACAGATCGTAAAACGTCCAGCAAATAAATAAATAAATGAATAAACAAATAGAACTCTGATAAGAAAGACTTGCGTAATGAGAAAAATTCTTATCAGTATATTATTTCTTTTACATTTTTACCTTTTTGGCTTGTTCTAGGGTACGTTGTGCTGACATATACAGTTGGGAATCAACCAAAGACCATGACATCTGGCAAAATTCTGGCCGACGGCAACTCGCACAAGGTGGCAGTGTCGGTTACCAGATCACAAGACAACGCCTCTGATACATGGAAGGTAACATCACAGTCAACATGTATGTCACTGAAAATAGTAAGGTGGGGATGGAAATGGAGGTGGAGGATCATGCTGGTTCAGAAGGTTAAACCGATGGCTCGCTGCGACTATCAAGCCGTTGAACAATGAGGTCGCGCGTTGAAATCCAGCTCTGGCTGCGTTTAACTGCAGCTTTGGGTCAGGAGGTGGATGGTTCACGCGGAACTCCCCGATTTCTTCAAGTCATAAACCAGACCAGGGTCATCTAAGTAAAAAATTCTTGAACACAGGGTTGTACTAAATTATAACAAAAAATTGAATTGGCTTAAAAATGATTATTTCAATAAATAATAATATGCTATGAATGAAAATATTCAATAAATAATAATATTCATTAAATAATGATATTTAGAAATACGAATTATAGAAATATGTTTAAGACCATGAGAGGGTAACCTGATACATCGTAAATGACAGGGTATATTTGCGACTTTCAGCACTGTTAATTGCACACCTGCCAGCGGTACAAGGTTGAATATATGTGACAAATATTTGTGTTAAACAGGTGATGTTTGATAACGAAGACCAGACGGATTCTACACAGTTATTAACAACTTTTCCTGAGGATTTGTTTTTGGCCGCCAAAAGTATGTACCACTGAAATATCACTATTTGAAAACAAGAAAATTGAAACTTATGCTATATCATTATTTATATATAGACCTATACAGTATCTCTTATTCCAGTAATCTACTTTGGTCATGCTAATAAAACCGTCTACTCTGTTTACATTCCTGTATTCTTTCGATTTGCAGTCATGGTAAGAGAAACGATGATTCAGAGTATTAATTTCTTTTAGTATTACAGATATCATAGGAATATAACATGCTTACATCCTGTTCAAATTTAACGGCCTTTAGTTGTCAGATGTTTTCACAAAGAGCAGAAAGTAATATATTGTTGAAATCTGGAAAAAATGTTACTTTCATTTAAAACCGGTGCTCTGTACGTAGGTACATGGTTGACAGGTGAATGCTTTGGTAATTCCTTGCAGGCACCGTACCCGCCAATGTCAGCTTTACTGGCTGTATATTCGGTTTGAAATATAATGGAGAAACTTTCCTGAAGGAGGCCAAGACAATGCCCTTGCCAGACTATATATCTCACAGCGACATTGGTAAATATACCAGGCTAGCCATATGCAGTGATGAAGCCAAATATAATTATACTGGTATCCTTACTATACACGCTCCCGGGGTAGAAAATGCGGGTTTTATTCCTGGAGTACCCATTTGTAGTATAGAGATCACAATTGTATTTTTATTAAATACGCTTAAATAAATAGGCTTAACCAATAATGTCGTTTGATGGCTATGGATCTGAAGAATGTTTGCTTCCAAGCATATATAAATTCAGAAGCACAAACACTACACATCACGCGTGCAATAAGACATTATTATGAGTTTTGCACACTTGTAGTGAATCCGGACACAGACTGTGGCGACATGGAGCCTGTAGTACAAAGTCCAGGTGAGTGCATATAATATTAGGGCTTCTGGTTAGACTCATATACTCCCTGTATAGAACCATCATACGTACCGGATGTAAAGCATTGCTCGGTTTGATATGTTGCCAATTATATGTAGTGTGAGTCAATGAGTGCTTGGGATTAACGTCGTACTTAACAATGTTTCCGCCATATGACGACGATATGTGTGGTGTGAAACTGTAGCTGGAAGCCACCTGTCATTTTTAATGTCAACAGATTAGTATTATGTGGTGAACTTATTATCATAGTGGGTCAGATGTTGGCGTCATTTATTCGTGTAATGAAGTATTATAAATTGGGGCTCTACAATGTAATGCGCTCTATGTTTATATACGTATATAACTGTGTAAAGTCTAGCCTAGTTGGAAACCACATGTATGTTGTTGTATAGTACCAGGTGACACATGCAGTGACCATTGGCTCGCCAAGATATGGCTGAAATCTGAGAGCTGTATATTACATTCAAACAATACCAATGTTTCCTTGTTTTACTTTTTACTCAGAGTTTACTGGATCGACAGGACACAAAAAGCCTGTTTCGCTCAAGTTTTTCGGGCAATTGTCACGTGATCCCATGTCCATGGATGCAGCCCTGGTGCAGGTGAACAGCCTGGTGTGTAATGCGTCACCTATGTCAAGGTAAATAAGTACAAACTGCTAAACTTTGACTCTTCTACAGCTTAATCAGGTACCTCAATACTCTTTAATATCAACCAAGACAAAAACAAGATAAGAGCACGGTAAAAACGAGGCAAGAGCAAGATAAACATTTCAAAATATCTTACCTGTACAATTCCTTTCCTTTCACTTTCCAGGTACACCATTACACACAATGGCGGACCGGTGGCTTGTCCTCATCTGTATGTCAATAATAACCGACTGCTATTGCCTCCTGATGTCAGAGTTACCGGACAGTACCAGTGTATCGTCAATAACAGCTGGACACAGGCGCTCTCCGACTACGCAACTGTGCGTCTAGCCAGTAAGTGTACATAAGACAGGGTCACTAGTGGTCTAGCGGGCTACACAACTGTGCGTCTGGCCAGTAAGTGTGCATAATACACAGTCACTAGTGGGGTAGCTGACTACACAGCTCTGCGTCTGGCCAGTAAATGTGCATAATACACAGTTACTAGTGGGCTAGCTGATTACACAGCTGTGCGTCTGGCCAGTAAGACACAATCACTAGTGGGCTAGCTGACTACACAACTGTGCGTCTGGCCAGTAAGTGTGCACAAGACACAATCAGTAGAGTGAACTGACTATGCAGCTGTGCTTCTGGTCAGTAAGTGTGCATAACACCAGAGTGGACTAGCTGATACACAGCTGTGCGTCTGGAATGTAAGACACAATCACTAGTGAGCTAGCTGACTACAAAACTGTGCGTCTGGCCAGTAAGCGTGCATAATACACAATCAGTAGAGTGAACTGACTATGCAGCTGTGCTTCTGGTCAGTAAGTGTGCATAACACCAGAGTGGGCTAGCTGATACACAGCTGTGCGTCTGGAATGTAAGACACAATCACTAGTGAGCTAGCTGACTACAAAACTGTGCGTCTGGCCAGTAAGCGTGCATAATACACAGTCACTAATGTGGACTAGCTGACTACACAAGTGTGCGTCTAGCTAGTTAGTGTGTATAAGACACAGTCACTACAGTGGAATAGCTGACTAAACAGCCGTGCATCTGGCCAGTAAGTGTGAGCAAGCGTACTACAACTGCGCAGGTTTCCCGCGTGCTGCGAAACGTCAATGTTACGTCATTTAGGAACTTTAATTTTATAGTCATGATAATACACCTCAAGAAATTTAAAATATCATTTTTATAAAAGCCTCTTTTATAGAAGAAATTCAAAGTTTTATTTTTTTAAATGTTTGGAATGGTTTTTTTAACCACTGTCTTCAATGTCCTTAATGTAGGACCACCAGTTGTCGACCAAGTGATTGCAGAATCCGTCAGTTTGGTGCAGGGGCAATATGCGCGCCTTATGTGTAACGTCAGCACAGGAAGTGTGCCCAGAGCGGATACTCAATGGGCCACGCCTCAGGGAACCAGTCCCACTAATCCCAGATTCTACCAGGATGTTAATGGTAAGAACCTAAAACCATGCATTCAAAGAAATATGTTGTATTTTTCATGCTACAGCTCAGCTCTGTTTGAACCACAGCAGTTGAGAAACTTGGACCACACACTCACTTGTACTATGAAGAACCGAATCATTTTGTATTGTTTCCTGCCAAGGTCCGCTTCGTTGCAAACGTCAACAGTTGACTGACCTGAATCATACAGAAGTACACTACTTGATGTTACATTTTTTGCTAAGGTCCTCTCTGTTTAAAACGTCAACCGTTGACAGACTTGAACCATAAAGAACCGAATCAGTTGGTATTGTTTCCTACCAGGGTTCTTTCTTTTTCAGACATCAACAATTCAGTGACTCGAACCATAGAGAACTGCCACATTTGATATTGTTTTCTACTCTGAAGTTTCAACCTTGGTAATTAAAGTCACAGTGACTTTTTGTGGTTGTGACTTCAAGAATGTTCTGTTCAAAAAATTTCAAACTTGATTTTTTGTCAATTTTAAAAAATTGAAATGGTTTTATGAACACCATAACCATACCTGTGCCATTAGTGTTTCAGTAAGCATTGCATCTGTGTCCTGTTAAGGTGTTTTATCATTTACCGTTATCTTTATCAGGTGATCTGCACATCGTTTCTGTGGATGTGAATGATGCTGGAACTTTCGCATGCTCCAAGTTTAATCGTGATTTAGGTGTTACTGAACTGGTGAAATCCATCACCGTTACCGTGAATGCAGGTAAGAGCTAAAATACATGTTATGTATTGTATACTATAGCTTTTTTTACCGATGTTAACTGTAACACTCACCAATCTGAGGCCGGCAACAGTATGTTTTTTTGATTTAGCCGGAAACAGTTGATGTAGATGTTTGTGAGAGTTTGAAAATTTCAAGATCAAACAACTGATGTGAATGTGTAACAGATTTTTCCTTTTGCTGGAGGTCTATCATTTATTCTAACAAATATATATATTTATTTATTATTGTTAGGAAATAATGACATTGTAAAGACGTTGTAAATATATCCCCAGAGACAGAATCAAATACAGCCACAGATACAGCAACAGTTTAACATGACTGTTAAATCTTATCCTTCAAAGATCCTTTTACAAATCTCTCCCCCAGCTACGGGTAATCAAGAGCCCCTGGAGCTACTCTACTCCTCTCCCAATATGTCTGTGGAGGTGCACACCTATGTGGTACTGGAATGTCTATTATCTGGATCAGAGTAAGTAAATAAGCGTATTTAGTAGAGTGTCACAAAATCCACGGAAATATGCATTGGGAAAACTGTTAAGGATTTTAATTATTTTTGCCTGGATCCGCGAAGGAAGTTATGCTGATGTTTTAGTCGATCGCTGTAGAACGGAGTTCGTCAGGTATTTATACTTTTTCCACGTTCAGATGCGAAGGAAACCTGAGATTGTGTAAAGAAACTATTAAGACGTCGGATAAAGATGGCATCTGAACAACCTCTGGTTGTTTTTGAGGAAGGACTGTTAAGAGGGTTTGACTAGCTGGGATCCTCGAAGCGAGTTAATGCGGTGATCGGACGCATTGATATATACTAAAACTCCCGCTGTATTGTTTGCCCAGTTTACCTTCAGAGACGATGAGAGTGTTTTAATTTCGTGATGATTATGAATAACAAAAATAAAAAATAAAAACAATAAAAACTAATTTTGTGTGTGTGGGGGGGGGGGGGCAAATGTTGATATACAATGTGCTCTTTTTAAAACTTAAGAGATACACTGGTTTCTGGTGAGATATTTTAATGAGTGAAGACATGAGATCCAGGACAGATATATACAATACAACACATTCGGAAAAGTGGCCATCATCTTGATAAGAGCAATGAATATATACACATTGGTTGTTTCATTTGCTCGAACAGTCCATCTGTGATAACATGGGGAAAAGGAGAGGGTAACGGAACGAATGGACGACAGGTGAATGGGTCCCAAGGGAGACAACTTGTACTCGCAAACGTTCAGCCGAACGATGCCGGAGACTATTTCTGTAAATCTGAGAACAATACCTTTGCTACTATTACCATTGATTTGTCTGGTGAGTTGTAGATTCTTACCTGTTCAGTTGCTTATTACCTATTCTCTCGTATCATAAATATTCAGAGATTATTATCGTTTGCTCACTACACTGAATTGGTGTAAAATGCTAGCATTTTAGTTGCGGGCAGATTTCGAGAAATAAAGGGACACACTTTGAGTAACTTTTTCAATGTAAAGACGAACTGCTCATTACCTACCTCTTTTAAAGCACTGTGATATTTTGGAAAGTAAACCACTCACATGGGAAAGATGTCTTAATGATGTATGTTTTTGTTGACTCCACTACAGCTAAGCCTACCTGGGAGAAGGGGCCTATTGATACGGCTGCGTACATGGACATGACTGTTGAGCTCTATTGTAAGGTCCTCTCTGTACCGGGAGACCCGACTTATAACAGGACCTGGCTCATCAATGGACAGCCTCTAAAAGGTAGCCTAGACTAGAAATCATTTTTCTCTTTCGTAATTAGATCTTTTAATGGAAAAAAATGGTGTTTTTCGTCGAGGATTTTCCTTCACAATAAACAAATTTAGTTTATAATGTTGATTGTGTTGTCAAATAGTCCAACTATATATTAATAGTAAAATGACTTTACTTTATTATTCTATGCTCAAATGCGTTGCTATATAGGCCAAGAATTGTGATATGCTGAATTGTACTTATGCTCACTCGCTTCGGAGTTACGCTTCGGATATTGAAATTGACAAGATAAAACTGTGTTATGTTTGCTGATTTGATTATATTAGTGTGGTTTAACACTAAGCCAGAATGGTTTTAATCCTGTCTAATCACCATGGTTTACGTGTTTCAGAATCGCCTAGGTACAAGCTAAACGACGAAGGTGATGTGTTAACCATCACAAATGTCTCCAAGGCAATGGATATTTTAGCCTTCCAGTGTAACGTCTCAAACGACCAAGGCTATGTATATGGCACGGGCAGTCTTCACGTAGTCTGTAAGATATGCTTTAGTTCATCTTGCATTTCAATTTCAAAAGTTGCCATGTTAATGCTTTTTCTGTCTTTCTCACAAAGAAGCAACCGGCTTCAAAGGTCTACCAACCTCCTCCCTGATGGAAAGCTTTGCCAGTAACGTGTGGATCGTCGAATGTTTCTCTCGGGCTTTGTCTGATTTCCTCCCACTATGATGCTGGCCACCGTCGTATAAGTGAAATATTGTTGAGTTGGACGTAATGTCATAAATAAGATTTAAATAAACAAATAAATACACCCACTCTGTTTCAACCCCATACTATCGATTTCTTCTGCACTCAGACGTGTCGTTGTGGCTTTGTTTGCAAAAAACAACTCATTTAACACTTTTTTATTTACAACTACTGTAATGAATATTAATGGCTTCGCTTTCAAGTTTGAACAACAGGGTGCAGTTTTTGGCTGGAAATCGTTTACAATGTTCTGTTGGCGAAAATGCATCGGAGTGATGATGACATTCTAATAATACGTGGCAAAACGCGATGTTAAACAAATTTTGGGATTCTAAATGAGGAATCTTTGTGCTTTCCGGGAAAAGTAGAAAGATTTGTGCTTCTTAAGTGAAAGCCGTATTTGGTGAATATCATGGCGAACTGACCTACATGCTTTAGTCTACCCTAACTATGTGCGGTGTCTTGCAAATAAATATGCGTAAGCTCCTTATGTATAAGACGAGGAGTAACACCAACGCGACTTTTTAGACTTACAGGACAAACGTGAGAAAGAAGCTCACCCAAATTGTTATCTTTTTCTTGCAGCGCCGACAGTTGTCACTGAACACCCAGAATCTAAGATCATGATATCTCGGGACTACCCCTACCCGAAACTGAACGTGAAGTGCGAGAAAGACATGGACACGAACCTTACATTCACGTGGTACCATGGCAAGGAAAAGATTGACAGACTCGATTACAAATATTACATCACGAGTGAGAAGTCTCAAAGCAGCCTGCTGCTGAACATAGATAACCTGTCCAAGGGTCTGGATCTTGACGTTTACGTGGGTCCTTACAGGTGCGTCATTGACGATGGTATCAAGGAACACACCGTGTCATCGTTGGTAGAAGTTAAGCCAGGCTCGGGAGGTAAGGGATCTCATGTTATACTCAAGTGATAATTAAGGGTATAGCATAATGTATTTACTTTTGCCATTAAGGAAGTTAAACTGACCTGAAACACTGTCAAATACCATCGAGGGCAGAAAGCTGTGATCTAGTGATGTAAAGTGCTTACCCTTCAGTCGCTGGGAGATACGGTGTGCGTGGATGTCTTCTGTCAGTGTGATATGCACATCTGATGGAAGACATGTGTATGTTACGTCTGGAAATATTTGAGTAACTTGCCAAAGGAAAGTGGTTAATTCTAAACGCTCCGATTTCCTCCACCCATAATACTGACAGTCATCATATAAATGAAGAAACTGGGTATAGTGTTAAACATCAAGTACATATAAATAAATGAATAAAAATAAATAAATAAATAAAAAATTAATAGAAATAGAAATAAGGAAAGCAAATGCAAACTGCATACACAGGATGGATCAGTTTAAAGTCGTGGACGAACTTTCTGAGCTTTTACCGCATTAGTCAAAATGAATGTGGTCTGAAACCAAAGTGACGTGGTAGATCAACATATTCCAAAGGTTGATCAAGCCTGGTATTGAGTCATGCTAGCTTACCTGTTCCAAAGGTTGATCAAACCTGGTATGGAGTCATGCTAGCTTACCTGTTCCAAAGGTTGATCAAACCTGGTATGGAGTCATGCTAGCTTACCTGTTCCAAAGGTTGATCAAACCTGGTATGGAGTCATGCTAGCTTACCTGTTCCAGAGGTTGATCAAACCTGGTATGGAGTCATGCTAGCTTACGTAAGGAAAGCGCGAGAGTAGCAGACCAACATCCTCAGCACAAAAACAGAAGGAAGTTGTTGCTCTCGAAGTCGTCCAGAAATGGTTGGGAATGCTTAAACGTCTTAATCTGGTGTAATGGTAATTGCTCCAAAGGACCCTGGAAATTCAACACGCTCTTATCAAAACTGAATGCATTTTCATTCATCAGTTAACGAATTTATTTCTTTTCTGAGATAATAGGAAGCTCTGCAGGTCAGGCGACTTCGTCTGTAAACCAGGGAACACAAACCTCATATATTTATATTTCTGTTTTCTGTTTCTCTGATAACAGGTTCAGGGGGATCTCAGACGACAACGCCTGTAAACCTAGGAACACAAGGTAGATATCTATCTCCGTATTTTATATTATAATTGGACCAACTTGTAGAAATTTTATTTATTTATTTGATTGGTGTTATACACCGTACTCAAGAGTAATTCACTTATACGACGGTGGACAGCATTATGGTGGGAGGAAACCGGGCAGAGCTCGGGGGAAACCCACGACCATCCGCAGGTGGCAGACCTTCCCACATACGGTCGGAGAGGACCACGAGGGGACAGTTGTGTGTTTCTTAGGAGCACAGGTGTTATTCACCTAATACATCTTAGTGATAACTGTTCATTTGAAATTGCTTAATTCCTGAATGCCCTCGGTCTTTTTATTGGGAATAACCTAAATTATCTGAATGAACCAAGAAGGTGGTTTTCTCAACACGAATAACTTTGGATGCACAGAACAATGCTCATATGATTTATACTTGTTTTTTGTAGCGAGGAGCATGACTCTGATTTCCGTGTATTTGATGTCAACTTTTGCACTTCTCACCGTTAAGCTGATGTAAGCCGAGAGACGCCAAAGATGCTCCAGGTGATGTGTAGCAATAAGCGGATTGTATATATCAGCAAAACGATGACGTCCGTCAACAATACGATGATGTGAATCGCCAATACGGTGACACGTATCAACAACACAATGATGTATAAACAATACGGTGATGAGTGACAACAATAATTTGATGTGTGTCAACAATACGATGAAGTGGCAACAATGCGATGATGCGTATCAGCAGTACGCTCATGTGTCAACAGTACCATGATGTGTATCCACAAATGATATGTATGACAAGGTTGAAAAAATCTATCGAACTTAGCTTTGCTATGGTTATGATATTTAAGGTGAGCTTTTTGTCATGGGCCAAGTTTGTGAAGGAAAGAATTAGTCTGGAGAATAGACTCCTTGTGAAAATCAGCTCCTGGTGAAAACTGACTCCTGGTGAGAATTGACTCGAATAGACTCTCCTGTCAAAAATGACCTATATTTGTATGAAATCTTTGCAAGCATTCCTGTCTGTGTCCGGTTTTTTCTGTTGTTTGAAGAAAAACTTCAGACATTCAATGTACTATTGAGGATGGTTTGCCCGATACCTGGAAATGGTGGAAGCCTATGATTTGATCTCCCATCCATAAACCTGACCGGTCCTGTTGAAGTGGAAACTTGGGAAGTGCTGCCTTAAGACGTTAATCAAATAATACAAAAGATCATGTCACCTGATATCTGTACATTAATATAGAGCTTATGCTCTTATGTCTAAATGAGTCGTTTCTCATTCCAGTGTGCAGTCAAGCTACAGTAAAAAGTCCGTGTTAGGTTGTAAAATTTCTTATAGTATTGCATGATATCCAGTGTCACAGTTTTGACTGAAGTGGGGAATTTCGTGGGCACATATCTCTGCTAATGTGGAGTTAGGCCTCTGTTTAATGTATATGTTACAGTGAATCTCTAGAATCTCTCCCTGCCCGAGCAAGTCGTGGTTCATGAACAGTATACTGAGGCACAAACGTACCATACATTACCAACTGCATTAACCATGCATTAATCTTCCATTATTTGTACATAAGTTTTTTGGGGGGTTTACATGATCGGAACGGAGAGATAATTTACAAAGCACCTTGACTTTAGGTACACTTAGTTACCACAGCGATGGGCGTGTGATACCGATAGTGACGGTTGCCCATGTAACTGATGCATTTAAATGATGAAAATTTATGAAATGTTCCAAAAGCATAGATGTACGAAATATGATATGTATTGTTCTTCATTCTCAGGTAGCGCTATGATGTTTAAATTTACTGCATACGGTATTATCATTTATTGGCCAGATTATTTCAGCATATATATATAAATTAATTGAATATTTTTAACTCGTGTGGTGGGAATACGCTCACGAGGATTTATCCCATACATTTTTGTTCATTATTGAAGTGAAGTAGACCATATCTGATGCTGACCGAGTTATTAAGTTAAAATGCTACCTGATATTCAGCAAAATTTGCATGCAAAACAAAACATAAAGCACAGGATAAACATGCATGGATGAATATCAGGCAACGAGAAGATAACTCATTAATCTGGACTTAAAAAGTGGGAGACGCTGTATTCGTGAGAGCACACATATTGTAAAATATTAGATGTAATAATGTGTAAGTAGATATACAATTATCATGCATAGCGCTTAGGAACGGCATGAACGGCATGAATCTGTACTAATGAAAAGGATAAAAAAAAATCAACTTTTATGAGTTGAAAATACGGATGGTTGAAATATCAGTCGTGTCTACATCAAATGGAATACTTTTGCGAGAGTTTTATACATACATATATATATATATATATATATATATATATTATTTCTATGCTATGCATAATCTTCATCACAGGTTTTTCATGTTCAACTTCATGTTCAATGATATGTATAAGATAGACTTTTTTTATAGCTTTAATGCAGGTTAGATTGTCAATTGCTCATTTAGCTTGAACTGAATAAAAACTACTTTCATTAAATGGACTTCTTTGTGTGATCAGGTTGTTTTCGTTATCTCGGTGTCATAGAGCATATACGTGTAAGAGACAGCGTCATGTATCAAAAGGTGTGTAAGAATCTGTATGGAAAATATTCGAATATCGCATGCATACAATTAGTATGTTTTTATAAGTATGTATACACTCAACTTTGTGGGCTATTGGCGCATCATCTTTGTGCAGAAATCCTATATATATCTAGAAACAAAAGGTGTATTTTAGATACCGACATGATAGGAGCATATCCCACTTCCTCGGTTGGCCAAGTTGGCATCCAACTTTGCTTTCACATTAACCCCTCGGAATAGTTGCATTTACTGACCTCGAAATCGGTCATAGGCCCTATGTAGTAACTATTTTTGAAAGAAAAGTACCAGATTTAAAACAGACAACTTTGGAAATTAAAAAATGCCCATTTTGGAAATAAATTCGGCCTTTAAAATAAAAATGGGCAAGTCTTGAGAAAATTTTGCTGAACACTTATGAAATAAACTGGGAAAGGTCACCCAGATTATCTCGAAAGCGGTCAATGTTTATTTTGAAATTGAAACTTGTTTCAAACCTGGTCAGTTAATTGTGACTTCAAAATGACTGACATATCATTTCAAATTCAGTTCCTACGGCGTGTCAAACGTGTCAAAAATGTACGTCTCAAAGGTAGGTTTCTGTTTGCCCTGAAGTAATTCGGACTTCACATCACCGTGTTGTTCGTGAATAATAATGATATTATTATGCCACAATTAAGACAAGGTTATCATGCGAATTACATGATTACAAATGAAGCGACTGGACTGTAAGGATTGAATAAACTGCCTTCCCCAAATACATGAGATCTTTTTCTTCCTATATAACAGTTGTCAATGGTTGATTCTGTTCGTTGAGTGTCGTTGAAGTTAAGCCTCATAAATACGCGCGATGTATGTCACCATATGAATGATGTTATCCACATGTTCCGCGAGTTTGTCATTTCCTGGCAAATGCCTTATTTATCCGAGTCGAACATAGCAATAGACCGTGGACCGGTGATATCCCGTGGAAGGTCGAATCCTTAGCTGTGATCCAACTCCAGGAGAGATTTTGCGATACCAAAGATATACTGTAGCGGTTTCTTCTACTGAGATTCACTCATTCCGAAACTAGATTAGTGCCATACTACTGAAATAATCTTCAGAGAGACATCAATCAGTACATTTAAAGCTGTGCGTTGAATTCTGGTTTGAAGGGTGCACATTTAGGTATCCCAGAGATACCGATAAGGAATGTTTTGTATATATTTTGTATATCTTTCAGTTCATTACTGCCACGGTTATAAAACTAAAACATGGGTTTCCACTACAAAGTTCAGAAATACACGTTTTAAGAAGATTGAAGGACACCCGAAGAGGATCAATTTAAGGGATTACCAGAAGGAATAATCACACATTCGTCTTATTCACTCCTGTTCATTTTTTTGTTACAAAAAATAAGAAAAGACAAAATTACGGTGTCTAAAGCCACCTCTAAGCGCAGTTACTGCTACTACCGGAAATCCACAAAGCCAGTGTGATGAGGCAGTAACTGATGTCAGAAATAAGAAAGATAAGAAAGAAGCTACCATTGTTTACACTATAACTTGATACTCATGCATTACGTTTTGTCGAAAGTATCCAATACGATTTCAGTGGACACTTAAAGCACAATTTCTTGAAGAATGCATCCACTAAGCCGCGGGCGAGGTGAGCTTAAGCCTTAACTCCAGTAGTGAGGTAGAGGTTGAAAGATCAAACATGCCAAGAGGTGATAATATATGCATGCATGTATGTAAGTGTGTATGTATGCTTGGATATTACACCATACTCAACAATTTTTCAGTTATATGACGACGGAGGAGTCCTTAGAATGTATGTATATACACCGTGTCTTCTTGTGACAATCGACCCCATGGCACCAAAGTGCTGCCACCACAGGAACATCATGCCGAAGACACCAGACATGAAACCCCACCCAGTCACATTACATGCATATTGACACCGGGCCGATCAGTCCTGTTTCCTTGCTCTAACCTCTCAGAGCTGAGCGCCAAGCGAGGCGGCAGAAAGTACCATTTTTAAAGTCTTTGGTATGAACCGACCGGGAGTTGATCCCGGATCTACCGACCGAAGGAGCACGCTCTAATCAATAGCACACCGATGCGGGGGAGGTAGTTCGTTCCTTTGCTGAACTGCTGCTATTAACTTTTGTGTCAAACATTTATTAACAAGACAACATTGGTTTACCCGCAAAGCAATATTTAGTCTCGTACTCTTGATATATGACTAAATCCTTACATATGTAATACTAGATAATAAATCGACATTTATCCGGATCCTTATTAGGAGAAATTCCGACATTGATTCGATAACTGCTGCGCACCTGCAAGGGCGGAACACCTGTGGGATGACAGATCAAGTGCTGTCATTCCGGGAATGTCAGAAATAGACACTGAGGAATGTCTGTTGACCGGGGGACATCAATCAGCGTCGTGGTGTGAGTGATATGTCATGGTCGCCTGCAAGTATTAAACGTTCCGACATGTCTTAATTACGAATTAGACAGTGTTTGCAGGCCTCATCAATTTGTGTGCTCTATGTGATGTATCTTGGCTGTACGCTGGAATTCCCAGTGTGTGCAACGTACACCAGCCCCCAAATATCTTGTGAAGTAAGTTTAATTTCTGCACTGAATTGTATGAGAAATAATCTCGTACCATTGATACTATTTTCGCTAACAAACTTGAGTCAAATTTTTGATTGCAAACACTGAGTAAAAGGCAGAATTTAATAAAACCAAAAGTGGCGCCAGCAGCATAAAAATGCAGGACCTATACTTTCGCGGGAACAACAAACGGTCGCGGTGATCGTATTCATAATCATATGTGAATACGCAGCTTCGTGAAACCTCTTTTATAAAGTACAAAATAAACTAGGGCCTACAGGTTTGGTTTATTGACTGGCGCTTTACTCTAGAATGTTTCACTGACCCGAAGCCCCATCCGTTTTATGGGTGAAGGAAATACAAATGCCCGTGATAAACCACAAACCTTTGGAATGTGACTTACGAGCCTTCCTGCCCACCAGATGGGCCAGCTAAACATGAATGCTGTATTGATGAGTAGATCTCTAATTAACTTCTTGTAGGACCGTCCACCTAAGGTGTATATATGAGGATTATTGGACCGTTTATTGCCCCGAGGGTCTGGATAACAGTGAAGACAGGGCGTGTCCCAAATCCCAGTACAGTACTGTACATGCTGGACCGCTAAAAGACAAAGCATCTCGATCAACTCACATCTATGACCAGTACAATGACACAATGCTCGACAGCGCATTGTGTCATTTATTTATTGGGGTTGTACACCGTACTCAAGAATATTTCACTTATATGATGGTGGCCAGCATTGTGTTGGGTACCGTGCTAAGATAACGAAAAAGTTTATATAATTAGCACAGCAAATATTTTAGGACATTGTTCCTACTTTACACTTTGGTGAAGTTCTTCTTCGTTGCTCTTTTTATATAATTATTTTTTAACAGAGCAGTTCTAAGTAAATAACATATGCAAACGTTTATTGTCTTTGGCATTACCCACAGTGTAGCTATAGGTAATCAGAAATGGAAAAGTGATTCTCTGGCTACTTATATTTATATATTTATATTGTAATATTTCCAAGTAGATATTCTTTCTTTCTTTCAAATTAAAAAGACCGTGGTTATGTGATTAAAGCGTGTAGTATAAGAAATGCAAAGAATGTCTCTATTTGTACACCGTAGGCTTTATTCTCCACTTAAAATCTCACACGCTGAGGATTGCACCCCATTTATCACCTTCTGTCCTCGCCGACGATCGTCAAGGTGAGATAGACTTCCCCGTGTCAAGTTGAAGCCAGGGTCACTCCCCCACGGAGATTTATTTTTAAATTTTCTAAAAGAAAAAGAGAAATTATCATTATAATGGTAGTAAGTCTATTGGATGGTATCCGAAATCGTGAAAGAAAATTGTATCATTGACGATGTAACCAAATTTATATTGAAATTGCTGCATTTTCATCAAGATACAAAGTAATGATTAAATTGGAGATGACAGCTACGGTTGTGTTGAATGAATGCTTATCACCTATCATTTCAAGCACCTTTTAACAACCCCCCAGAGGTCTGTGTGGAAACTATCTATTTTTATAAGATTAAAAATTCTTGAGGCTACTTGAGCGCCCGGTGAGGTTTGCGGATATAGCCCCCTACCAGTGCAGTTATAAGAGCCCCGACGTGCTCTTGACAGAAGTCACAGCTCTCACAAGTCTCAGTTTAACAGGTAATGCTGTTAGGCTGTACACTGGACAAACATCGACAGCTGAGGAATCCGTTTTGTGCACGTTGTCCTGTCCGTAGTCCAGCAGTTAAATTGAAGGTAAACACACCAACTAAAGTTTATTTGAACGTTTATGATCATACCTGTACAAATATAGATTATTACTGTTATGACGTTTTCCATGCAATTTACCTGCAACTGGTTCCGGAGTGTTCACAGTCTAGACGATTAAGTGTTTCTTTTGTTTTACGAAATGTACAAAGTCACTTGAAAGTTTTCGCTGTGGATAAATATGAATAAATCATCTTGAAAAAGAGCATGAGTTAAAATATTTCCTCTCTTGAAATTACTTTTAAAAAGTAATAATTTTCAGTAAAGTGGAAACAGTCAAAAGGTTTTTTCTCACATGGAAATGAGCAACTTGTATTAGGTTTCCCTTTCTTTATTAGCAAAGTGTTATATGGCAAACGATAACCTCTATTCATACATTGCTACCATATTTCGCAGCACTTACCAAGACAGGAGAAAGAAGGACTTTCTAATCTGTCACATTACTTACATGTAGATGAATTAATGGATCCCTTTAATGGATCACCTCAATATCTTTCCACTTACAGGTCCTATCCAAGATGGATTTGAAACTTGGGATGAGCGTGTTGAGTTTATTTACTCTAGCGGAGAGCTTTATTATAGAAATGCCCATGAAAAAGGAACGTGTTGGTAACGAGATAGATATTAACTCGGATATGAAGACAACCAGGAAAGATGCAGCATATCTCAAAGATGACGATCCTCAGGCACAAACGGAGTCAAAAAACACTTTCTCTAGGAATAAAAATGTACGGTTGACATCGGGAAAGCGACCATCTGAGAGTACCATAGCGTTCGTCGTCAAGAAACATCGCCTCATGGACGTGCTTATGAGGGTTGTGTCTGATGAGATGATTTCTACTGGACGAAGAACCCACTCGTCAAGATCCAGGCGAGAAACGTCCACAAGCATTTACGAGAACCCTGATGTCCAGAACGTACTGAAGGAATACATGCAAATAAAGAGTTCCTCAGGTGTTGTGTTTTACATTCCCAGGTGGGGCCGATGATTTTGTCTACCCGACACAGTGGTATTCCGGAACAGAACGATGATTATCTCAAGTGGTTCATTGAGGCTTTCTGCTAAAGAAAAACCTCGATAAAAAAACTTATGCTTTTCCAACGACGTGATGATTCCGGTGGCATGTATTATATTTTCTCCGGGTAACTTTTGCATCAAAACACGTGGGCATTTATAGGGAACCGCCCACATTGTTTGTTTTTGGGTTGCTGTGCACGTGGCAAAGCTAAGCACATTATAGAAACTGTGGTTTGGAAATTTGTCAGGAAATTTTTCACCATGTAGTTGTCTTTAATACTCACTGATTTATTGACTTTGGATAACAAACACAGAAAGCAGCTTCATTAGTGACCAGGAAATATTAAAGCAATGATAAAACCTTCCGGGCTTAAAATAATTCGCTGTATCTTATTGTTAATTCCTGTTTGTACAGTGACGCTTTGTGAACAAACTGGTAACGAAGCACTAATGCGTTGAAAAGGATCAGTGCTTAATTCAACTTGAACCAAAGTTGCCATTTCTCAAAAAAGGCACTCTATTTCACGATTATGCAATCTGCTTTGATTTCAAAGTTATGTAAATTAGATAAAACCAGTTTATATTGCACGTTTTTTTTTTTGCTTTCCTTATGCTGATTAATTTTAGGCTGAGCTGCAAAGTCACTTCATCAGCCAAAATCATTGATTTATTCTTCAAAGTACAAAACGAAAAAAAATATGTTTACTGTATTAATTTGTCTCCTTTAACTTGAACGCTAATATTTGGAGCTAAGTTGTATTTTTACATTGAATTGTTTGCAAATTTGAATGGGTGTATGGACTTCAAAGTGTGTCGTCAACTTCCGGAACTATTTTACATAGACCTATTATATAAACTTTAGTTACGGTGTATCAGGGCAAAGACGTAACACAATTTCTACGACTGAAAATTAAATTCGATTTCAAGTTGATGTACATACCTAAATAAATACCTCTGAATTCCCTTCTCCCTTGACCTTGGATCGTTTCACGTAATCAGTCGATGACAGACCACAGATGACCTGCCCTGGAGTGTATGTACACAGGCTTATCAGGATATATCGTCTTGTTAACACAGTGTACTGACACATGTAAGATTTCTAATATCATCATGCCGGTGACTTCTTGCGATATCACTCACCAGGATTAGCTGATGTCTTCTGCGACTTGATAGGGTCGGTGTGAGGGCTGGAGGTGGAAGTCAGATACCTTAGTGTTATGCCTTAGGCAGTCAGTTTAATCAGTGAAAGTAGATGGAGTGCCCATTTTAACCCCCTAACCTTTGGCAAGTTATTGACGCTCAAATGTGCACATGCTATTGGTGGAATTCAAGATGCCCTGACGAAGGTATACAAATTCCCTCTCCAAGACCTGTTTAAACGAGCACTTCGTGGGTTCTAACTATTGAATGCTATAAGGCAATAATAACATCTATTACTTGTAATCGCGACTGGAATATTATCCAAATTCATTTGAGAAAACAATGTTAAGCTTAATGATAGTAATAGAGGGAATATAAATTGAGCCGACAAGAAATCCACAAGGAAACTGTAATTGGTCCTTTAGAATTAAAAAATAATATTAGAAGACAGCTTCTAGTAAGTTGACATTGCATTGTGGTTTTTTCTTCCCCAGTCGTTGTATTAATCGAAGGTATATAAGAATTAAATATGAGTTCATTCGATGGAACAGAAAACTAGGAAATGTGGACATTGTAACACACAATTGTTTACCAAGCGTCCACCATATTGGACGCTCTATGTCAATAATTGTAATATCAGTTTGCAAAGAAAAATTTAACTAAAACCAACAAAGAAGAAGAAAATATATAAGCTAAAGAAATTAGGCGCATCTTATGAAAACTTGCCAGAAGTGATAGCCGAGAGAGGCATCCGAATCGTGTATCACGTTAGTTTTCAAGTTATCATTAATCAAACATATTTGTTTCAACTGAGATTTGCCCGGGCAGAGCACAGAGGAAACCAATGTCTCTAATCATGAACCTGACCAATCTAAAAGACTACAGCATATTTGTTTATTTATTTGCTTATTGTTTTACACCGTACTGAAGAATATTTCTCTTATACGATGGCGGACAGCCTTACGGTGGGAGGAAACTGGGCAGAGCCCGGGGAAAACCCACGGCAATCTGCAAGTAGCTGGCAGACCTTTCCACGTCCGGCCGGATGACAGCATATAGAGTAAAAGCAGAACAGCTGCGACGGTGTAATATTTGGCAAATGTTCACACATTACCGGTGAAATCCGGTCTCTTGTCTATTTACTTCAGTTAGTGTTTCGGAAATAAAAATTACACGCCCCCTATCTCACAAGCAGAATTAGACAAAAATTACAGAGATATTAATAGCAAAATACTGGACGACAGTGGACCAGAACTACTCAAAATGCTGTGTCGTGATCACAGTCCCATGACGTTAAACTGTTGCTGGATTGAAGAAACTGGGCAAAGAGGAAACCAATGGCACGTGTCCAAGGCCATGATATTATTAAGCACGATATATATACAATTACTTGCTCAAGTTAAGCAGAATATATTTGAGGCTGCATTCATAGTTACTCATCAGATAACTGGCCCGCCAGCAACATATGCATGGTCGTGGGTTTCCTCCGGGCTCTGCCAGGTTCCTCCCACCATAACGCTGATCGCCGTCGTGTAAGTTCCATATTCTTCAGTACGGCGTAAAACACCAATCAAATAAATAAATAAATAAATTATATAATTATATACTTTCGTAAAAATGAAGAGTCATCGCGTTGTAATAAATATCCTTGACACACTATTTCTTACAGCTATATCTTGTGGCGTTCATTGATTTATTGAGTGACTGACAGATTGTTGTTTTAACGTGCTATGAACCCCGCCTTTAAAATAATGTATTATATTTTTATTTGTTCTGCGGTAACCGTGTCTGATCTATATTTTTCGTCTGTGTACGTTATAGTCTGCACTGGATTTCAGTAGCATGTTCTGGAAGCTTCTGTGTTTATCAGTTTCATGTCATCGTACATAGAGCGTAGATTCCTTAAAGACGTATCTGTGTTGTAAACATGTTTATCCAGAATCCAGAATATCCAGAATATTCTCTACATTAGTCTATAAATATTAGCGACGAAGTTATTAAGCTGGCAGTCTTTCACTCAAGTCCACTTGCGGACAGTCATTTTAATAATGTCCACTTAGAAGGCGATTTGGAGATATCGGCTTTCATGCCATTCGGCATACGTCCATTTGTGCTGTATTTTTCTGTACGTAGCACTTTGTTGCTTGTGTTTCGCCATTTGCTGCTTTCTTTTGAGACATTATTTTGGAGCTTGTATGGCTCATTGTATCTTTGTGCGATTACGTACATTTCAGCCAGTTTACCCTGAAAGTGACTTGGTGTATAATTCTGAGAACTGGAACATACATAGCCATCTCGGCATAACGCACGCTACTGTCAACCCGTCCGCCCTGGAGTTACATCTGTTCGGGGAGTTAGATATTGAAACCATAGCCAGTGAACCGTGCTCTCTGCTGTTCGTCACTACAGAAGTGTCAACCTTCGATTCGAGAATTCCCAAGAACTGTTGATTCTATATTTACGTGCACTCACTTACATTTGGAAGCAGGAATATCCCATCCGGATTTGGACGCTATCATCAGTAAGAAACTATAAATTTTGTAATTATCTGTATTGTTTTGCATATTGTCATTTGTACTATTTGCCTATTTTGCTCAAATGTATGTATTGAAATTAATCAAGCGTCTTCGTGTTTCTTTGTTTGATCTTTTGTTAAGCCTGTTGCTGTCTGAGAGTTCAACAGGCCATTTGTGTATCGCTTTTACTCTCCGATAGTGGTATCCTTACAAACTCTCTACTCATATTTTTCCCTTGACTGAAACTGTTGCCGTCTTTGTACACATGCAGTAAAGGCGGATGTACTTTTTCCAAGCTATTGCTATATAAAGGGTTTTATTAGTCAGGGGATTGCCTGATAAACGACAAGGATCTTGACTCATATTACTCAAGTGTTACACGCGAATTAATGGAAGTAAAAATTAAAATAACCTTAAGACTCTTACACAAATCACAAACTTCTGCTTCCTATCGTCGTTGTTGCCCTTCTGATTTGGGCAAAAAATGATTCCACACTCACTGGGCTTTGACTCGAAGTAATGGTACATGAAACTCTGAGACAGGCAATTGAAGACAGCGCTTTATAAATGACGTTTAAAGGGAGGTAACTTTCACCAATCAATGCACTGGGGCTGCATGACACCGCTTTGCGATGTAAAGTTACCCATGGACAGCTGAAACAGGGCAAAGAGGAAGCACGTAGTATTCCTCAGCGGATACCGAGAAAAGCTGATGGTGTAAGGTAGATAAAAGAAACTGGGCAGAGAGGAAACCAGTGTTCTTCAGCAGGTATCGGACAAGAATCAGACGTGAAGGAGGAAACTAGGCAGAAGTAGAGAGGAGACCAGTGTCCCTCATTAGCTACCTCACAAAGCCTCGCTAGAAATCTGACAATGCCTTACTACATAATACGGTGCTAACCGAACACTGAGGGTGTCCAACACCTCACTAATAAAGTGTTGCTAGTTTCAGGCATAGTAGATTGCAGTGCTCGTTTGGGAAGTATTACCCATTGCCCATTGACTGCATATGTAGAATAAATGAAGGGATTAATATTAATAGAGGGCGCTATTTCAGCCATATTGTGGCGCGAACAGTTATGACTTTTAACATGGATATGATTACAAGCAAAATCAGAGAGAAAAACGAAAACATATGTTTTCAATATTAGTCAAAAATATGAAAATCATTTATAAACTATAAATCACATTAAGTAAAGTTTAGACACAATATCATTACATCTTTAAAATATTTAAAATTTTTATGTATACCATCTCCCGCGACGATAAATGACCTATTCTATGCACGGGTGACACACGACAGAGTTCTGGGAAGGTTAGGGATTTGCCCACTAAGAAGGGCTCGAGCCAATGATAACATTAGCTTGAACTATCATGAAGTCTTCCGCATGGCAAGCATATATGGCACCATTTATCTGAAACCAGATACAAAATATCTCACAACAAAAAGCACATAACTTAGTACACGATTTTTACCCAAAACACGAAAAAATGTTTTGTTCATCCTTTTCATAGTTTTTCATCACGACACGTTCTGTTTACATCGTTCCATGATTCTTACACTCAACCTACCGTAATTGACATTATACATGAACTTGATTATGCAGGCTCTTGTTTCTATACAAACGTTTTGACATACATGAAATGGATCCCTCTTTTGAGCTGGACCGTCTTTGGGACCTTGCGAATAAACTGTATTATATGCGATTAGTATTGACTTTGCTAAATGAAACCTATTGCTAATCCCAGTGACGAACAGGAGATTTTCAAAATTCTGTTGCTTCCAATGCTTCTTGAGCCGTGATGGCAAGAAGTTCCCTCTTGTGTAGTAGGAACATGAGTGTCATATTTGTAAATAAATATAAAAACAAATCTCGGACCGACTGTATATTGGTAGATCACACTGTACAGACATGAAACTGTATGCCCTTCGCTCCTGTGTATGTGTGTGGGTATCTGTGCCCACTAATCACGGTGTAAATAAGTCCAATTCCACCTACATGTAGTCTCTGCGCATGTATATCTTAGCATGTATCTTCCTCAGTCACTGAACTTGTGTGTAAGTTTGTAACTGCGCAAGCTAATATCCCACGTGCGTAAGATGTTCCGTAAGTTACTTTGTGTATCTTAAAGCCGTTTGAGCCTCTCACCCATGTAGTCGTTTGAGCCTCTCACCCATGTAGTCGTTTGAGCCTCTCACCCATGTAGTCGCTGTGAGTTGAGGTCCTGCTCAAACAGGCGACCTCTCCCGCCGTACTTCGGTAGATTTGCCAGCAAGACCTGTGGATGGTTTGGGATTTCTCCAGGCTTTGTCCGTTTTCCTCCCAGCATGATACCGACCGTTGTCGTACAAGGGATATATTCTTGAGTACGGCAAAATAAATAAATCAATAAATAAAATCTGTGACCATGTCAATCACTCTAATGACATGTGAGTCAGTCTAGTCACATGTGCATGTAAAGAAGTCTATCGGTTAGAATGCAAGTCAATCGCCATATCACTCAGTCTATCCGCATGTTCTCCGATGACATGTTAATCTGTCTCTCAGCAGTCTATCTGCATGTGAGTCATTTTGCTGGCAAGCAAGTTAGCCCTTCCTGGCGTGTGAATCAGTCTATCGGCCTGCGAGTGAGCCTATTCGCACTCAGTCACTTTATCGATACACGGGTTCGTTCGTCGGTCTGTGAACCCGTTTTGTGTGGAGAAAAGAGAACTTTAGCATTTCCTTCTGAAAATATAGATTATTATCACCCAACATTATAACACAAGATGGGGAGTCGCTGAGGGGAGAAAATAATTAAGTTTGAATGGTAGTCTGTTTTCTACCAAAAGCTTTTTCCGTAATGGTCCTCAGTTCATCAGTGGGCGAATACCATATCGTAAGCCATTAGCTACCAAATACTCCGCAATTATAGGCAGGATAGCCGCAGGATGTGAACCACCTTCCATAACTCTTCAGTGTCCTTTAGAGTGGAACATCAGGTTGGGGAATTCCCGGATTACAGGTCTGATCTCCTGTTGGTTATGTTTATATTCGTCTGGATAATTCCTCTAATCTGTCTGAGTGCCAAAAAACCGCTTAGTCGTCCGTATCTATAACGATTTAGCTTACCCTAAATATCTGAGCGATAGGCATTAAATCTTTAGACGTGGAAATGAATACTGAATAGATAGTAGGCTACCTTGGCGTGAACCGTGGTTTGAGACCGTGGTCATCTTTGATTTATTAGTGTTTAACTCCCACAGAGGAATATTACACGTTAATAGACTTGTGACTTTATTGTGAGATTGTAAGACAGTTTTCCTGGTTTGATGTTCTAAATCGTACTAATTTAACTAATAATCTCACCTTACTCGTCCCTGAACACGAGTATACGTTTCTTCTTCATGCACTGGCACATTATAGTCGGCTATAAGACAAGAAAAACACAATTAAGAAGATGGGCAAGAACACGGTTGTCTAGATACTGCTCTCTTAACGTCTCTTTATCCCACGGAAGAACCACCAGTGGTGATTTACATTCTTCCGTAGCTAGGATTTCGTGACATGTGTCCTAAAACGAGGCTAACTGATCTCTTTTGACATATTTGCAAACAAATGAATGTTAAACTGTGCAAAAAGTTACCACGCATAGTGTTTTGAAAAACAAAATAGGTTAAAATTCGTATACTATGTGGTTAACTTATACTTGTATAAAATGGATTATGTGTAAGGTTAATGTAAGACGATGGAAACAGCTGCATCAGCAAATTTGTGCTCTTAAAAGGGTTAGATGACAATGGCAGCATCAAGAATCTTCTCCGTTACGCGTAGATGAGGAAAAGATTATATCTGCAACTATAATTCAGTTGTATGAATACATATAATTTTCTAATTACATTGTATACTGCTGTTAAAATACCTCCCTAAAATATATACTTTGTTATCAGTATGAACAATTCAAACTTCGTGAGTAAGATGTGTAAAATAAACCCTGTGTTTTTCTTACCATTGCTCTAGATTATAAATTGCACCATGTTTATTTATGCTTCAAGTGCCGGCTCACTGCGACTATAGAACATTGACCGATGAAGTTGAGCGTTCAAATACCGCTCTCGCTGTCTCGGCTGAGGCTGTAGGTCAGGAAATTTGTCATGTATACCTGAGGAAAGGCGGTGGTTTACTCCGGGTACTCTGGTTTCGTGCACTCATAAGCCTGATCGTCGTGTTAGGAGAAAAAATCTGTAGTAAATCCTAATACACCAATCAAATAAATTAATAAAATGTATATCTTTGGAAAGTTGGTAAAAGAATTTCCTTGAGTGAAACAAAGCTATGAACACAAAAACACCGAAAGGAAAGAACAAAAGAGCACCCAGCGCTGGATAGCTTTGTGAAAGGCCTATTACTGGGGTTTAACGAGGTGCTTTGTTTAATAGATTCAGATGAAAGCAAAGTGTTTCTCCCTGAAGTTCCTGTTGTATGTCATCCTCAAGACAGCAAGCAATACTCGGGGGAAAACATTGCTTTCTCTGGTATGGATTTTTTCGTGGTGAAAAACGGCAATACAGTCATTATCACAGTATTCCATTAGATTAAACAGCATGCGTGGTGGGGTGGTGGACTTGTCAGTATACTGGTCACTATCAACACTACAGGCGACTCGAAACTAGAAGGCCTATATACTCTTGGTGACCGATGAGTTTAGACTTCCTTAGTCATAAAGAGGACTCGCCCACTGCATTAAGTAATCGCGCGGTCAAATATAAGCACGGTTGATTCAGCTAGAATATTAAGTCAGGAGGTTTGTCAGACATCAGAGGCAATTATGGTGCAGTGGCTGCAAATGGTCACAAGTAACGAGTGAAAATTGACCTGAAATTTGCCCCCGTTGGGGTTTTTCATCTAACTGGTCACTCTTTCTGTATTAAAAACTTAATTTACTCAATTTCCCACTGATTCTATGTTTGTGTTTCAAATGTGTGCTTGACCAAAGAACCTGTTTGCCATCCATGTGTGTGAATTATACTATACTGTATGCTGTGGGTAAAGTGGCTTTCCGTAGTTAAGTCCAGTCACTCACCTAAACGCTTAAATAGTAGGAAATAGTACCTAAAGTTGTTGTCTATGCCATCGAAATTCCGGCGAGTAACGCGGAGTGGTTTTATGTTTATCGGAGTAACATGTCTCATTGCGTAAGAAGATATTCTAAGATAAGCCATGTCCTTTGAAGTGACATCAAATCCTTTCGGCTCCAAACATTTTATCCGCACTGGTCATCTGAACAGAAAAATTTGTCCAGAAACTAGGTAGAAATGTCACAGTTTTTTTTAAAAAGAAAGCCATGTTCAGATACTTATGCTGTTAAAAGGGAATTGTTAGAAGACATGAAAATGGCTTGTTTTTCTCACCATTCATGGACATATTTTTTCGGAGGAAGATCCAGGGCGACAAAAACTAGAGAACTAAAAGAACTGTCCCAGTTTCTGGACACGGTCGGCTGCTGAAACGGCTATATTCCGGCTGACCTTCCCCTTGACTCTACACTCGTAAACTCCAGGAGCAAGGTAAAGGACGTCCAGACACCCTGGCACTCTCTGAGCACAGGTAATGTTTATTTTACATTATGCAATAGCTTGTATCATGAAGCATATTGTACGGCCGGCTTCTGTGGCTTTAGTTTTACATGTGACTTCAGTTTGGGTAGGCCCAATTTACGGTTACAAAGCAGGTGAGGTCAATGCCACAAAACATGTAGTTTTGCCAAGGAAGCTTTCTTTGAAACTGTTATCCAGCTTTTTATGATTACATAGGGTTTATCAATAGTAAAGCCAATAGCGTTCACAAGCACTGCTGCGCATAACTGCAAATAATGTGTACTAACACAGGCTGGAACCGACTTGCTTACGCGATGAAAAGTCCTCCAATGCCTGTAATAGCATATGATACAGCACCGATAATAGCACCGAGGCATGCAATTTCTGAGATAAAGTCTGGCAAGTTAAGCATAATGTCATTTAGACCATCACCAACAGAGCATGGCCTCTGTCAACGTCCAGTCTGCACCAAATGGATATTACTCCAAAGACTGGCGATCCTACGTACCAGAAAAGCATTTCCCAATGATCAAGCGGTTTAATCCTGTTATTGACCACAACTACATCTTCTGGTCCGGAGTGACTGCCCATTTGACAGTGATAACTTGGTCACCGGAAATTATCCCGCTCGTGATTGGTGAAGAGACTTGCTGGCATGACAAGAAGGAATTAGGGCATCAGATTGTACCTTGATACATTAGCCTAAATCTGCGTAACATCTCCGGGTTTCTCTGAACCGGGGAAAATTCTGTGATATACACTACACCCAGCCCCTGAGCACATGCCGTAATTTGTGTGGTAAAATGAGAATCTTTGCCTATACATATGTATGTAATTGCATTCATATTGACTGGATTTTCAGTGATAAACAAACTATCAGTGATGACGAAACAAGGAGAACACATTCATACTAAAGTTGAGGCAGATTTCGGGGTCATTGGGTGAGATCATTTCTCGTGAATTACATTTGGAGAACAGCATTATATTCCATAAGCCAGTGATTTGCTTATTTGATTACTCCGTAAAACCAGTCAGGTATATGGTTGTTGTTAATTTTATTACAATTTATGGGGAAATGCATGACCTTTGACTAATTGAAATTTAAGACCAGTAATGTAACGTCACCCACCTTTCCAGATTAGCAGCGAACTTTCCAGTGAAGAAGATTACTCCTATAAAACGATCAGTTGTCGAGACCGCGGAGTAACTACAATGACCACACAAACAGTCGTGTATAGTTCAGGCTGCGTTCAAGCTACATGGCCAGAAATGATAAGAGCAGTCAACGTGCCAGTCAAACATTGGATATGCTGGAGATCTGAAATGCCAAAGTGACAAAACACGATACGTGTGTGTGGAAATATCTAAACACGCGTCTCTAAGAATCTCTAACGAAATGAATTTAACTCGGCTGTATGTTTTAGAAAAAAAGGCATTTTTTCTTCCCGAAGTTGATAAGGGATAGTAAGACGGGCATAGAGGGATTGAAATATTCGTGGCTACTCATGCGTCTAAAACAAGCGTTAACATACACAGCCGACTCATGCAAACACAGCATAGTATTACAACAGACGAGAATGCTGGACATGAGCTGTTGATCTGTACTGAAGAATTCTCGACTGCTCTGTCAGTCTGGGCTCATCAACATACACGCGAATGTTTTAAGTTTAGAATGTATCTCTAGAATACCCGGGCGTTATAAATGTAATGCTAATATATATAGACTTCAGTGAGAAAATGTGGAGGTGCGTGTTATGTCCTACGTTTCAGCGAGTGCTCTGAAGGTACATGTACCATACTTCAACGAGTACTCCTCAGATATTACTCGACATTATGTAACATCTTGTACTAAATTATGCACTCCAGAGATGCACATGTATGTGTAATATCCTACACTTCACTGAGTGCTCTGGATATGTAGATGAATGTGTAGCGTTCTAATATACTTCAGTGAGTGCTCTGGAGATATAAATGAATGTGTAATGTTCTAATATCCTTCAGAGAGTGCTCTGGAGATGTAGATGAAAGTGTAATGTTCTAATATACTTCGGTGAGTGCTCCAGAGATGTAGATGAAGATGTAATGATCTAATATACTTCGGTGAGTGCTCTGGAGATATAGATGAAGGTGTAATGCTCTAATATACTTCTGTGAGTGCTCTGGAGATATAAATGAATGTGTAATGTTCTAATATACCTCAGTGAGTGCTCTGGAGATATAGATGAATGTGTAATGTTCTAATATACCTCAGTGAGTGCTCTGGAGATATGGATAAATGTGTAATGTTCTAATGTACTTCAGTGAGTGCTCTGGAGATATAGATGAATGTGTAATGTTCTAATTTACTTCGGTGAGTGCTCTGGAGATATAGATGAAGGTGTAATGTTCTAATATACTTCAGCGAGTGCTCTGGAGAGACACATATATGGAAATATTACTAGAGTTTATCATGAGTGCATACTCTGGAGAAACATATATATTATCTACTACGCTGACGCGTAGATTAGAACACTATATTAGTACTATATCTGTTTTGCAGAGTAACTGTAGGAACACCTGGGGACAAAAACACTGAGCTCCAGGAGAGACTATTTACATCTTGCCCCTTAGGGCAAGATGTAGGTTTTCGGAATCAGGATTAAATACCGTTTTATCAAAAAATAATTCTTATTTTCAATGAAAACGAAATAAGTGAAAGAGCTGAATGCGTGATATCTCCGCCAATCGATAGTACGCCACTGGTGGATAACCTTGCGCTCGTACTGCTTCTATGCCAACAGCACTACTAAAAGTGGAGTTTGTCCAGATAAATAATATTGCAATCTATATAGAGGGTGCAGTAGTTTATAAGATATAATGTGAGTGGTCGTGTTCATGATTGACGAACATTCTCACAATTAAGATTGGACCCCACTCCAACTTTTCTCAGGGCTGCATTCTAGCCATGCTAATAAATGGCAAATACGAAAGATCATGGATACTATCTAGAGAGGTTGTTGGCATGTTGACAGGAGAGCCACCTGTCAACCGAGGAGCCGAGGAATATCGGTTTGCCATGTGCGTGTTACTGTGGACACTGGACAAAGGTTAATGAAGAGTAGACCCGAATGTGGTGACTATTGTTCGAGGAATATGATTGTTATCGTCATCGATCTGCTCTGCACTGTACACATGATCCTTTGCGTCACGACATGATACTGAGACCATCCAGATAACCGGACAGACCGCTTATTAAATATCAGTTAACATAAGTATTATGTAACAGATAATTAGCTCTAGCTATTGTTAACTGTCAACATCCCTTGCACAATTTGATGCAAAAAAATGTAATGAATAATTTCTACAGATAAACTGTTTTTATATTTTGTCCAATGATATTCTCTTATGAAACAATTTGTAATCATAACTTAGTATCAAACATACAACATTTGTAAACTTCATATTACTACAGAAAAATAAATCTTTCTTGTAGTACATCTGTTCAGTTTGTGTGTTTATTTGATTGGTGCCTAACGCCATGCTGACATGTTAAAGGATGTGACGGCGGTCGAGTTCTGCGAATTTGAAGGGAAGTCACCACCTTTTGCCATGAATAAGTGCAAGTGGACATCTTTTGATAAAAATACGCTCAGAATTTGTAAAATATGCGTGGTCCTAAACTATGTGCAAATTTTGATCCATCATATATTTCCGTTCGATTGGTTTTTGCACAGGAATTTTGATTGAGGATAAGTGATCGATTAAAAAGTGATTTTCAAGCACGTGTTTTGGGGGAAGAATAAATTGTTTTGACTGACAACAGTTTGGGTCATGATTCACAGCTGCCGACCTTGCTTGTCCTCCGTAGGTTCACTTTTTCCACGATGTCTCAATCGTTTTCTCTTAAGACACTCTCATTTATTGTATACGAGTACAAAATATGAGCAAAAAACTCTCCGAAATCTTCCTGATATTTAATTCAATTCTACTTAGTTCGTCTTTCGAAATAGCATGTACATCATGTTAAGCCAGACATCAGCATACGTCATTTTAACAGTAACATTTTAAAGTTAGAATGAAATTTGGTCTTACACTCCAAAAGAAAAACCTGCGAAAATCATTCATTTTCGGTAGAAATCAGATCTTGACAACTTAGACGATGCATACTCTTGCCTCTGTCACAGGCGAGGCCTCCTTATTTTTTTAACAGCTCAGATTGTCTTTTCATCGATTCAATGGTTCTTGCACACTGCGGTTTTGAGATCAAATCCATCTCTCGCTGGCTCGGCTTACGTCACCAAAGAATTGCGGAAACTAAAATCTTCGTCGAACTAATAACAGGCTAAGTGTGCGCGCAAAAGAATACAGCGATGTCTTATTATTTGTTCAGTGTTTTTTCTGTTTTTTTTTATTAAATTCTACAGAGTTTTTATGATGTGAATAACACTAACTCCTTATGGCAAATAAGTACACAATTACGACACGGTTTAGGGTTAATAATAACTTTTCATTTAAATTGATCATGTTTTAACACAGTGTCCATTAAAGATAAACCTTAGATATAACTGGTCAAAAGACTGTGAATCCCGGCAATTTAAAAGATGCATCATTTGTTCAAAACAGGCCGTGTTTTCTTAGAACGGCTTTGAGCCCGCATCCCGTTAGCCTTAACGATTGAAAAGCAAACTTCAAACAGTTAAGCAGTGACGACTGGATAACCTACTTGCATAAGATAGATAGGACTATAAAAGTTTGTTCTACATGGACATACCGCGTTTAAAGCTTAAAACATTTCAGGCTTTAGTTACGCTGGGAATAATTTACGAGTCAGACACACATATTAGGATTAAAAATATATTCGCAGAATTACCACTACACACAAGCTGAAAATTAAGCATTTCACCGATCCATTATTACACTGACTAACCTATAGATCTGTAGGTTCCATGTCTGACTTCGCCTGAACTTTACACAGTGAAGAAGACAGGGTGACCTTAGTTCGAGGGACTAACCAAGGGAAATATGACATTTCTTTATGTCACTAAAATATAGGAGACCCACTCCCGCAGTCACCCGCATACTCCTTTGGCTGAAAAAAGACCCCAGAGACATTTCGCAGCGATCGGGCATTGAGTGCTTGTACCAGCACAGCTATTGTGTTTAAAAAGATGAAAGATTAGGATATACCCAAAATAGAAAGGAGGGCTTTGTTTTGAAATAAGGTATCGTGTAGCAGATACGAAGCAGGCACAGAAAAACAAATGGGCGAAAGTCGGCGTGACCGCCGTATGTTGTGGCGTGCTGTTATTGTTACTATGATAGCAGCCGTGACAGACATCGTGGGAAAGCATGTTATAATGAGGGGTTCGTCATCACAATGTTAACTCTTAACATCGACAAAGACAGCATCCATGATTGAAACAAACATTGCGGATTGTTGCGTTCCCTCTGTTTATTTGCCCGGAGGTTGTTGTAGTTTTCAATATCATTGTCGTTATTTCACCAATAGGAGGACCTGGTGTACAAATACAACGCAACGAAATGTGGCGCAATGTCAATTAACGTGGCAATGCCACTTGATGAGATTGATTAACAGGTATGCTTTGGTTTGGAATATAAATTACTCACATAAAGCACTAGTTTCGGGTTTGATCATTCAGTGACAGAGTTCGCTTCTCCACGACTCCTCGGCCGCTAACCAAGCAGGGCCCAAACAAATGCTGCTCCTTATCTGGTTCAAGTGAGGCTTTTAGTCAGGAGGTGTGTTAAGCCTCTGGAAAACGGTCGCCACTGGCTTACTATAGGCATTCTGATTTACTCTAGACATTACGGTTTACTCTAGACATTCCAGTTTACTTCAGGCATTCTGGTTTACTGTAGGCATTCTGAAATTCTCTAGGCATACTTGTTTACTCTAGACATTCTGATTTACTCTAAACATTCCGGTTTACTTCAGGCATTCTGGTTTACTCTAGGCATACTGGTTTACTCTAGACATTCAGGTTTACTCTGGACATTTCGATTACTCTAGGCATTTTGGTTTACTCTAGACATTTTATATTTACTCTAGACATTTCGATTTACTCTAGACATCCCGGTTTACCATGGGCATACCCGCCTACTCCACGCATAGATATGGCCGACATCGTTTAGATAATTTTTTTTCAGTTGAAATAAATATTGAAATAAATAAAAGAAATAAATGTCTACATGAGAAATTCTATTTTTTGGCTGTTTGCCACTACAAGCAAGATAAGTGAGGTATGTCGGCATATGGCGTTACGTTAACCGATGACGTCACAACTACATGCACAGGAATGAATACCTGTAGTCCAGCGCACGCGCCAAGTTCTCTCTAGAATATTCCTAGGAAACACTTAAGCCACATGCAAGCCTACAAACATGATGCTACTTTAGCAGACTTTATGTATTTCTTGTTTTTCCTCCTTTATCTTTTTATATGTGAATCTCTTTCACCACTTTATTGTCCAATAAGACAACGTGACAAAGGAGAAAATGCGTCAATTGGTTTACGAAGTCTTATGAAGGTGTGACGAAATCTACCGCTGTCGAAAGGTAGTGTTATACATAACTATAACAAATTACACAAGATCTGCTGCAATTCAGATTTTACGAGGAAAACATCGATGTCAGCCATTGATGTGATCATTGGTCATCGACAAAATCCCGAATTTCTTGGACCTCATTATTTGGCCAAAAAACTGTACAAGTGCAGCCACAATCTTCACATTGTGCTACTTGTGATTTATCCAACGACATAGGGCGAATAAATTTATAATAAATAATTTAACCTTGCCCATTTCCATTTATCTACAATCGCAAATGATGGAATGGTGTACTCTATGAAAAACTAGCGAGAAATAAAACTGAAATGTTAAATACCATATATAATCCAATCCCTTTGGTTAAGGCCGGGAAGTGGATTAGTCTTTTTGGTGGACATGGAGTTTGACCTTAAATTTTGATACCGTGTAAAAGTGAGATACGTAAGATTTGGAATCTGTCGTATGGTACATGTAAATCAGCTGATTTCATCATGCGGTTTGCCAGCAGATCCACGTTTTTAAAGCGATCTTACTCTTCTACACGTAACCAATAATCGTCCCACAGGAGGGAAAAGGAGAGAATTCAGCTTCCACACATAGTATTTGTACATGTCACTTAGATAAATACATTATGGCCATTATCACTCTTATATATATATATATAAATATACTCTTCCAGTATATATATTGTTGCCTTCCATGGTGCTCCATAATAACATCTTCCGCTGGTTCTTACACTACCGATATAATTTCAGCACTTCTGCTATGTTTGCAAGCAATGTCATATATCAGTTGATGAGGTTATTTGTAAATCTGTGTATGGATTTAGAAATCGACTTGAACGGAGTTTCAAATTGTGTATTGAGGAACCTGCTAGAATGAGACATCAGGAACACATCCGTTCTTATGCCCAAATGGCACAATACTCTGTTTGTCCAATAGTGCCTATTATTATTATTTTTCTAATTATTATTACACTTTCTGAAACAGTTATAAAGTACAAATCCTTGTGTCGAATATTAGGCTACTTATTGATAACAACTTGCTACACAAAATATAGCTAAGGATCATGTCTTTGAGGCAAAAATGTATTTCACCTCTAATGATCTCTGTAGTGTATGATCATCAGAAGTGTAAAATCTGTTTTTTTTTTTCAGTTTTCCTTGAACTGACCACTGGGCATTTATTTTCCATATAGAGAGTACTATCAACCAGCATTGCCCTCGTCTAGACAGATAACACCGACTGGTCATATAACCTGCACAACGTCATTTGCGATTTATTTATTTATTTATTTTGATTTTGTGTTTTACGCCGTAGTCAAGAATATTTCACTTATACCACAGCAGCCAACATTATAGTGGGAGGAAACTGGGCAGAACCCGGCCAGCGGAAACCTACAACCATTCTCAGGTTGCTGACAGACCTTCCTGTGTACATTTACAGAAAGATTTACAACATTTGGGAAAGTAGACCTTGTACTTATGTTTAACTAGCTTTATAAATTTTTTATCTCTAACACTGTTAGCTGAACGGTAGGTTGAAAAATCCTAACAGTCAGTGGAACTGTATGTGGAAACTGAATAATTCAACTGCAGAGTGTGTTTAATGCCCGGCTCTGTCGTTGTACTTAGTGACCTCTCAGTTTTCTTTGCCGTCTGGGCGCGGGTATTTTGTTCTTTGTGACATTTGTCGGGTATACGACTGTGATCGGAGCGGATGTGCAGGTGCTAGATTCAGAGAGAAGCCACCACAGTCTCCGTCTGGTACCCGGTAATCACATAGCATCATGCAACCTACAGGAAGCACTATATAAGAACTTAGTCACCCAAAGTCTTTGCATGTCTTAACACTGGCTTGATGAGTATAACCAAAAGCGACAGTATACAGTCTCCAGAAGAATCACAGTACTCGTAGAAGCTCCGAACTTAGGTATTTCCAGGTAGGTCGGCTATGTTTTTTTGCTATATATTTTTACGGTTAAATTCAAAATGATAACGTTTTACACGCCACTTAAGTTGTTCAGAGTGGTCATATTTGTGTTTTCGGATAACAGCTGAATGTGGTAAATCAGTTTATCTTCTTACATGTCGAGTAAACACATAACTCAAGCGAGGTGTACAGAAACTGTTGTGAGTTGGCTGAAAATAACTAACAGTGACATTATTCTACGGAAACATCCGTTACATTACAGTTGATTCTCTTTGGAAAATAGAAACAGTTTTACGGAAGGCATGCAGGTAAAAGCATTTATGCTGTAAAACCATAAATTGTTCTCAACCAAGACCTATATATTTTCTTTATACCAATACAATCTCTGTATTGTACGCCAGCACTTATCATGAACTAAACGCATAAACTTCCCGAACCGGCTTTAACAGACTATAAAATGAAAATTTAGTACCTTAAGGCAAAGGTGTGACGATCACCACAATTGTAAGAAGTTCAGAACGAGCCACTTGACCAGGTTACAGCTGATACCTGTATAGTGGGCGACAGCGGAAAATATGTAATTGTGTTGTGTCGTGGGATGCAGGTGTACAAGAGTATGCGCATAAAATTCTCAACACAATGGCCGTACTCCGCCTGATTATACACCCTAGTTTGCGTTGACACTCTCCCACACACAAACTATAAAATTCATATTTATGCTAAAAATGGATCCGTCTCTGTGCACAGATGCTTTTCCACTTCAGATATAAATATATGTTCGTACGTTGCTTACTGTATCTAGACAAAAGCAATTGTCATGGTGTATTTCAGTTTATCATGTCGAACAATACTTTGTACGAAATTATATTCTTTTTCTGACAAATCGTGGTTTATTTTGTGTTCAACCTGTTTCAAAGCTCGATGCATTCATGACTACCGGTACAAGGTTCGGTGTGGTGGTGTAGCAGCTAAAAGCGTTTGCCGAAATCAGATTCGATGACTTTTGCCCCTACAGTGGGATAACGCGACGCTTTATGTATTTTATGACCGCTTGCACACGTGTTTCTGTCTCAGACAATGGGTTACGTTGACCAAGTGACCTACGTTATAAGTGCGCACATTTGTCAGTACTGAAAGCATAATCGAAACTAAAGAAACAACGGTCGACTGGGATATCAATGTCTTCAAGTCTTGCATCCGTCGCCCGTTTTACACCGCTTCTTAAACTATCCACTTCACCAGCCATTGCCCAAGACATTAATTTTTGGCAGGTAAGACATTTCATTCCTCTGCATGAGTCAAATCATATACTACCATGCATGCAATGCTGTCCACGTCAAGCGACGTTGTATAGTTCTCCTACGTTGTATGTTTCTGAGTGTTTGATGATAGGTTTCCACTAATCTGTCAGATTATTTGCTACCATGCTGAATTGTTATATTTAACCCTATTTTATTTTGCCTTTTTATTTACACATGACGTCGATGAAAGATAAAAGTTCAATGAACACACAATTGAAGATTAACTTAAAATTCATTAATGGGTAATGCAAGACTCAGTTATTACTATCGCTGAGAGCAAAACCTAACAGCTCCCCACGAAGGGCATCTTACTTTAATAATAGTGAGAAACAAAAAAAATACAAAGGTTAATTTCTATTTTGGGAAAATGTCAGGTTAAAAATAGGATACGTTACTTACTTTGGGGCTGTTCACAAAACCCAAGTACGTTAGGCAAACAATTCCTCCAGCGGCATATACCAGTAAACACCAGTTTGTGTTTTTGGGGGCCCAAAATGAGAGATAATTTGTGTTCTCTACATCCATGTTCTTCTGCAAAAGACATACATTATCCCCACACTCATCCTGATTTCATTCTAATGACAACGTCATTTTTGAAACATTAAACAAAAGCCACCTTCTGTAATCCAACTTGACATAATTCCAATTCCATATGCAAAAAGATTGAGAACCAGAAAGGAATGACATAAACGTTGGCGATGGAACTTAAACATGCTCCTTAAATAATATTTTTATATATTTATTATTATTATTGTTACTATTTGTTCGGTGTTTTACGCCCTACTCAAGAATATTTCACTTATACGACGGCTGCCAGCATTATGGTGGGAGGAAACCGGACAGAACCCGGGGGAAACCCACGACCATCCGCAGGTTATATATATATATATATAACCGTGGACCAACACCAAATAAGGTTGCCTGAGAAATAGGTTCCTCGGAAAACGATACTCCTGGTAGTGTCTGTATCGTCGTACTCTCTGACAGTCTTCCCGTCCAAGCTTTTATTTTTCTATGCTGTGATTCTGGATACGCTGTCGTGCATAAACCAGTATTCTGCCTCAGAACTCAGCCTCTTCAGGGCCTGGTTCCTTTGCATTGTTTTTTGTAAATATTCTTTAAAACGGAGTAATTCTAGACTGGTGACTCCTAATGCAATGCAATGAACATCACTCATCTTTTAATCTAATTATGTTAAGGCTTGGTGGAATGGGGTTGTACGTTGATATTATTTAATCTCTTGACAATTATCACTCAGTCGTCGGTGCCCTGGGTTTACCCTCCACGTTGCAGTGTTTTACATTACATATAGCGTCCATCCACATTCATATGTGAGCTGTGAATAATCATGAATAAATTTAAAAGGTCCAAACCGATGTTCGCCATACTACTCCTGGACTGGGAAGTAGTGTTCCATGCAAATGAAAGCGCCATTTTCCTAAGGAATATGTAAGAAATATGGAAGTTGGATGATATCCAAATTAATTTCAAACTTAGAGTTTGTGAGTAATTTCCAGGTTGAATCTTAATGTAGGTATCTCGGTCGTACTTTGATTGCCGTTGTTAATAAAACACTTACAGATGTATGACACCTTTAATAGTTTAAGATATCTACTCGGTATGTACTTTAAATCAGAATTTAGGTTATATGTGGATTTATAAATAATGCCGTGATAAGTGTATACTTTGCATATGTGTAAAAGAACAGTAGATGTCAGTAAATATATACCAGTTGCTTAATTCAGTAAATAAATGGTTGTATTGAAGACACTGTTGCGCTGTGCCTATACGTTGGCTCTGAGTCAAAGACTAATATGATTTTTGCAGGAGGATGGCACCATTAGCACAAAATTAACAGCTTCTGTCAGGACGTCATTAGCACAAAATTAACAGCTTCTGTCAGTAAGTGTATATCTAATCCTACGGGAATGGTGACAATTTCCTGGGGTGAATTTCAATATTCGTGAGAAATCAAGTCCAATAAATTTATTTATAGACAGCGATAGCATTTTTAAAACCAGACTCTTACTGTATACGATGTTTGTGGTTATGACCGAGGGTTTACAATTCTCTTTCCTCGGAACACGGAACCATTTGATTCGACTTTGTTCGTGCTCCTCATGCCTAGGTAATACTGTATGTAGTTGCAGTTAGAGTTTGTTATTGGGTATTAATCAAACCAACATTAATCACAGCAACACGTGGCTACCATTATTCGTGCGAGTGTAGAGAGACTGTAATTATATCTGCAAATGATCCTATCCTTGTAATCTCACCCTTGTTTTCTAACGACACGTTCTACCATGAACTCGCATATTTCGAGTAATTTTAGACCAGTGAGATCCAGTAAATAGCAAAGAACATAACTCCTTTTTTAAACTTTAATTTGCCTAAGTCAAGGTGCTACATTGATATTTTTTAAGCATTAACATGAACAGTTAGAATCAAACCGTAACAGAGGTAAACTGACAAGAGATCGTATTTGTCATTTGTCAACTATTAAACTGTTGTCGCACCTCTGGTTTTGCTCTCCATGTTGTAAAGGTACTTCGTCTGAACTTTTATAAATACATTTTATAACATATTCACGTCGATCACTTACATGTGGATTCAGCCAGATTAACACTTGCTCAAATTTTTGCTTGGCATTTTTATAGTAACACAGTAACTTTTAATACTGAGACTTTTCAATACACCGAAGTAGTTAAGAAGAAGTAAGGTAACAGCTTTGTATCGGTATCTGAATTCTTGACCCATACTTTCCCTGACACAATCCTTAAAATGTTCACTGCATACTGCAAGTCTGCCATCTCCCTTACTGTGGACGAAGTTCAAAATCCACTATCATCAGTTTTATGAGGAATGGTGGTCAAAACCGCCACACACTTCATTTGGTGGCAATTGTTTGCCTCAGAGATAGAGATAGAATCGATTCACGGATTAAAAATCCCGTTTAATGTTATCCCATATAGCTGGGCACTCTATCCAGAGAGGTATGTGTATGTTTTATATAATATTACCATTACATATGGTTTCTCTGAACAGCGCATGAACATCAAAGGTAATTCCAGGTAATTGGGAATTAAGCCGTCCCCGAAGTTTCTTTGCTAATAAAACTAGCTCTCCTTCCCAAGAATACGGAGTCTTTGTGCTAACTAGGGATCCCCTGACGAACAATCACATTGTGACTTTGTAGACTGCCAGCGATTTGGATCAATACCTCTGAAAAAAGAGAAATGGTCGCTAATTTCTCTGCTCGGCATCCTTTACTGATTCCCAGGTCTCTTGCAGAGAAAAACTAGAAAGCCTGGTCTAATTGGTTTATGTGCCACAGACTTGTTGCCCCAAACAGACAACGGGGTTCTCTAACAATCTGAAAGCTCTCTGTGAGGCCTTAGAACACGAGACGTCGTGTGTATGCAATGCGTAGTTTGGACAACCTTTTGGTTTAATACTTATTTCAGCAATCTATGCCTTGGCTTGTTATGTGGAAGCATGCTGCAGTTACTGTATAATATATATTTGCCACTAAGCTGCCTGGATGGTTTCATGTTCTTTAAAATATTGTCTCCGACCTTGTGCCCTGTAAAATCTCCACTATAACCGTTCATTGTAGACTGTAGACGCCATGTAAAGCAAGGGTCAAGTTATTCTTTTTAATATTTCTAAATAGTTTTTAATAGCAATATTGATTTTTGATCTTCCACACATGCGTATTCTCAATGTTTTAATTAAAAGCACTGAGAATGGTCAGGTCTGGAAATTCGTTAGTGGAATGTTGTGATTACATCAGACAATTTATAGCTCCTTATGTTCAGTTGATACCTAGATACTTTGTCTTCCAAAATCGTATGTATCACCATGAACGAAATGCTCTTCATATTAAATGCATAAAGCAGAATTAAATGATTTGTCCAAGTTATTAATATGCCAGCATTTACAAAGAAGGGAAAATTTGTACCCGTATCAAATTTAATAATTTGAGTTGTAAAATTTGCAGTTAATGTTTTCATAGGTTTAATATAATAATGGCATGAACAATTCTGCAAATAAGGAATTAAGGTGTCACTAAGGAGTGTTTATGGTTGCAGACAGAATGGGGACAATTCTGCTGATGACCTTTATTCTGATGACTACTGTTGGATCCGAAAAAACGACCAAAGTGGACTGCAAATGGCTATGCAGGTGAGTTAGAAGTGAAACCAGCTCTAGCAGGAACGTCGTGAAACGTGGTCTGCCTAGGCAGGTGCCGTGTTGTGCAGAAATTTTATGTGATGACAACACAGAGATTAAATATAGTAGTCAAATCAGACATTCGTGAATTAACTGATGACGTCTACTGAACTGCTTGTGGCAACTCTGCATTTTTTTTCTTACCTAAATGTGCTTTGGTTATGTTGCTTGAGTCGTGTGAGTTGATACTATTTAAGTATTTACATAACCTACAATAGAATAAAACCCTAACCGCACTAGCGCAACGCAATGAACCAGAAGCCTCCCACTAATTTGGTCGCTGTGAGTCCAGCTCATGCTGGCTTCCTCTCCGGCCGTACGTGGTAAATTCTGCCAGCAACCTGCGGACAGTCGTTGATTTCCCCCAGGCTCTTCCCGGTTTCCTGCCACCATATTGCAGGCCGCCATCGTATAAGAGAAATATTCTTGGGTACGTTGTAAAACAACAATCAAATAAATAAATAAATAAGTAGATAAATAAATAAATAAATAATTAAATAAAACCCCAACTGAAGTAAAGTGTCCAGCGGCTGGATTTCTCGGGTCACGTTCAACCAGTTGCTTCTGGTTTTACTCTCTATGCCTTTGTCTTTTATATTGTAACATAGTTTTACAGATCGGTTCACGTAATGCACAACTGCTGCAATAACCGCTACACGTATTGCTTCATTGCTCGTTGAAATTGTCACTCAGGCAGTTTTGTGTTCCCACACAGTAACGTCCCTAGTCAGTCAAGCACTACACTCTCGAATTCCCAATGTTTTATAACGCATAAGCTGCTTTTCAGCGCTCCAACTCGCTTATGTTAAACTTTTAATAATATTTTTCGTGTCTTATGTGGATCGAGAATGGCTTGTGTTAAGCTACAGCTCTGGCCTTTACTGCTAAGACCTAAAATTGAAATCCTTATTCCCATGTGGGACATAAAAGGAAATCTTGAACGTTAGAAACGTCCCCGGTTTAATCTACGTGTTCACTAGTCGTTTGATGCTCGCTTTGACGTTTTCTTTCTCAGATATATGAGTCCTCAGAGCTGTTACTGTAAGCAAATCCAAGGCTGGAAGCGGTCTGTCAGACAACGGGATGTGTCTCTCTCTCTGAAAAGGTAAAAAAAAGGGGAAAAGGAAGTAAAAGGAAAGAAAGAAAAAAGAATGTAAAATGCTAGCAACAGTGCAGACCTATGTTAGAATGTTTAATAATAACACATGGGCTCAACCTTGGTATTTTGTTCTTTTCAAATGAATCAATTGTCACATTTAGTTTATTTTCACTAGGGTTTTGTAGAACTTTTGATTACAACTACAAAGGGTTGTTATCCGTCTGAAACCCCCGCTCCCTCCCTCTTTGAATCTCAGCGATTGTCAGAATCGAAAGCAGGGATCAAAGCATCTGTGTGTTCAAATCTCTACGCGGTCATAAACGGGTGAAAATATTCTTGTTGTCAGCTTTAAATGGCAATCCCAAAATATAACTGTATTAGTATATATTGAATGGAACATGAAGTTATTAGTTTTTGTGTTTCAGGTTATTTTCAATCCCTCGCTTGAGAAGAACGAGTGTTGAAGACTGAAGCTGGTGAGTTATGTCTTATTATTCAATTGTTCATGTCTACATTGTTCCCCATATATAATGCATCGTTCTGTATTTGATGTTGAAGAGGGAAATTATCAATCGAAACTCGAACATTTAGCACTATATATCTATTAGGCTGACTTCTTATATGTACATTAAAACATAATAAAGTGATTTACTGTGAACAGGATAAACTATTTATATTCTAGTAATCAAATGGTGATCTTTCTCCCTTCACTTTGGAAATGCAGCCTCAAAAAGAACCAGTGGCATAGCCTCTGTAGTTACAAATTATTGGTACACTGAAGCGACACTACTGCTTCTCACCTCTCCATTAATGTTTTATTGACTCTGTCTGATGTATGCTTTGTGTTCCATCTTTTCAGATCAATTTTCCGGGAGATAGTGGATCTGTTGCGGAGCCAATGTGGTTTCACAACTGTCTCAATCCATTGCTTTGTCTCCCGTTCGCTGATAATGTGCCAAACTTTTTTTCATCAGCCTTTTGTCACGGGCCTTATCTCCTGAAATGTCATCTCGACAATTTCTCATTCATCGCTTTATGTCGTGTGGGAATTGACATACCCATGGTGCTTGTTGTCAGATCGACCAGATCTCACGCTGATTGCTGCGAAAATACAATAAGCAGAACGGGGTGGTATGCATGTGTAACCTTTACTAACTCCAGGAGGCCTCATCCCGGTTGTAACATACTGGGATTCCCCGGGTCACTGTTACAACCGAAGCAGTACGCACACGTTCCGTAAACAAGCTATGAAGTAACCGTGCCGGAAATCCGTTATATACACTGGTTTTGTGAATAATTCTTACCATCTTCATTGAAGCAGTGGGAAGTGTTGGACATGTAATAGCAGTGGTGGACTGTTCTACAAATTAAATGAAACCAAATTTTCTCCCTTAAATGGAAAGATCACACAAACCTGAAGTTAAGGTGATTGATAAAAAACATCAAAAACTGAATCTGGACAGTTGTTCGCTAATTTTTTTATCAGATTTTATTCCCACCAAATTAAACATAGTTTAATGTTTTAATTGTATGGTGGGTTTTATGGATCATATTGATAGTGCGTCAATGGCGTCACGTGCGACTTTTCTCTGGCCCTAAAGCAGAACTCCTATCAGCATTTCCATACACAGGCATTCATTACATGAGTACACTTCACGAAAACTTCATTAAGGGCTGAACATAAAGTTGGAGTGCACAAGATTTTGTGACGTCTCTGATGAACCTGTATATCAGTATGGTGCACAACCCATCATACAGTCAAAACATTTGATTGCATTTAATTTGTTGAAAAACAATCTTTAAAATTCAGAGAAGGTAAAAATCAGATGCAGATTTTTTACGGTCTTTTTATTTACCGTAACTTCATTCCGTCGGGATCCTTTCCTTGGTGACGCTATTTAATATGCTTGTAGGCTAAGAGCGCGAATCAATGGATTGGAGTTTTTTTTTATGGAATAACTAAGAAATTGTTTTAGTTGATTTGTTTGGTATTTTAAAGTTTTGTTTACTGTGTTATAGCTACAGCTGTATGCTATTTTTCTGACCATCTACACCAAAGGAGTAGCACTTCACACCTACTAGAATGATTCTCAAAAATGGTACGATATATATATCCAAAAGAAATGGTGTATGAGGTCAGATGTGTAAACAACACGTCTAATCCCACGGTCCCTTTCTAATGTTATTCTTAGAATGGACGATTTCTGTCATGGTAGATTTTCAAAAAGTTTCGAGTCATATAATGGTAAGTTTATGAACTTGACCGGTGGAATAAATTTCCGAAAGATTTCGGAGTACAAATGCATGTGAGGATATCAAGTCTTTACCGGTGTAAATATGATGTTGGTGCGTTTTGGTCTCACTTACATGTCAATTTTATAACATTCATCTGTTCTCTCTTGTCAGTTTTTCTTGGTAATTATTTGTTAAGTAGTGAGCCAAACCAGCTGCACCATGTAATGAGTACAGTTAATACTATTAATAAAGCTACAATTGAGGGAAATTTTGTGGAAATTAACTGTTGGATAAAAATCACATTGTATTATAATTTACTTGTGTCATGTAACGTTACTGTGCCTTAAAGCAAATACTTAAACTTAGGTATTTTAATCACATTTTGTTAAACGATATTTAACAATTATATAGGCATAGTTGTATAGTCGATCTTCCCATATGAAATCACCATACTTTAGTTACAACTGATAGTGTTCCATTGCAACATGATGGTGTGTTTTGCATTACTTTCACGTGCATTGCGAAATATTGTTATGCAAGTAACTTTAACATACATAATCCACAACAATGCATGCACACACAATTTATGAAATGTGCTTTAAATAATTCTGATGTATGACCACTGGCCTAATAAAAATTTTACCAAAATGTGTCCTAGTGCTTATGGACAAAAGGTAGCTTTGTGAACGTTTCTTCGCAGTATTTGCGTTATGTACATGTATCCTTGTTGAATACTGGCCATATACCAGTATTCCACAATACACGACAGAAACAATGAAGTATAAATCGTATTTCAAAGGGGTCATTTTGCAAAATACTGATCAAACTGATTGTGTTGCTATAGTAACGTATACACTCAGCACCCTCTCAATTACTGACTGGAAACCTTAGCGCATATTTGCTACAAAGTATCAGTATTACCAGCTCGTTTTTCACGGAATTATTCTCGAAAATTGCAACCCATATTGTGATAGGAGGCCATTCGTGTCACATTGGTCTCCGTTAATTCTCACACCGTCAGTGACTTCAATCGGGCTTTAAGGTAAATAACCTGGATGAACAACGCCCGCTTCCGCGAAAAAACGCCAGCTATATGATTACGTTCATCGGTATATCAGCGTGATTCGTAACGCGACACCTCGTCCCACATCTCTATGATCGTGCTAAATGCCGGTTGCCTTAGTTACCAGAAAGTTGCAAAGCGTTTGGATGTTCTCAAAGAGCACCCACCACGTCATCCGTTTTGTCACACAAGCTCCACCCATCGTATGGCCAGTCAGGTTAATTTCGTTAGGTACATAACGGAATCGCTCGAGCATTCCCTTATATCTTCGGCTGCCCACACCTCTCGCCAGTCACTGCACGTCCAGTCACTTGAAGAAAGCCACCTTCCTGTTACCCCGGTCTGCGGAAGGATAATTGCCATCTAGTCCATTCCATTGGTATGTTACAAGTCTTTTTTTCTTCTGTACCGTTGTTGTCGAACTTTAATCAGCAACGACAGCATATTTGTTTTGGCTGCAAGTAAATTTGAGCTGAGAGAGAGCTACATCTAACTTACCATGACAACGTAACCGAGAAGGCGTTATGTAATGGAGCGGTCATTTGTAATTAGCGTACTGTCTTGGACATAAGATATAGATTTCTGCAAGTTATTCAGTTCTGGTGTCATTTTGTAATTATTTGCACACGCAGTTAGGTGCATTCGCTCACGAAAACGATCAGAAACTAGTTTTTCAGGCGCTTGTTGTGATTCATATTCGTTTTCAGGAACGAACGCTCTGATATTAGTGGTATAAGCGATCATGGCTTCAGACCAGTCGACTTAAGCAATATCAACTACGCGACATCATATTAGTACAGGTTTTAACCCGATTAAGTGCCAGGGGTTTCCCTGGGGGACGTTATTCTCTTTGATGTAATATTTATGCCGACACCCCATGGCTTCCCCTTGACGTCACAGTCCTAGAACTGCGGAAGTACATAATCTCATCAAGGCTATCATAAAAGTTATAACATGTACATAAGATTAAACCCAAATCGAATGTACCATGTAGAAGTTTTAAAAGTTTTTGCGTTTATGATAGGAAAGTCAAATCCTATATTATATCTAGGCACCAACACAACAACGTTTGCTATGTGTTGGTTTTCGTGTAGATTGATAGTTTCATTAATTTGATTTATTTTCCGTTAAAAGGTTTATTACTAAAAAAAAAATGGAGCTATTGCATGTGTTTGATGTACCTATGTGGTTTCAGTTGGTTACTGACCCGTTATGAGGGCATCAAGTCCCTAACTAGAAATCTAATCTGTCATTGAGCGTGATTTGTGTGAATGGGCATCGATTTAGTTTGTTGACATCTCCTCTGACCTGGACGCCGCATACGTTGCTGAGTGTTGTAATTCGACTTCATTCGACAACTGGACATTGCTTTCATGGCTGAGCACTTGGACATTTCATTTGGGCTTTAAATAGATTCTGGATGTCGAATCCGTAAATGCACATAATCCTCTTATTGACGGAACGAATTATGACAAAAGAGAACTCTATCTTAGAGACAGATGCCTTAAATGTACATGCGTGGTTTCAGTTGGGCATTGACTCGGTATGAGATCGCGAAGTCCATGACTAGATATCTAGTCCGTGATTTAGCATAATTCATAAAATGGGCATCTAATTAGTATGTTAGCATCTCAGCATAACTGGATGTTGCATAAGTTTCTGACTGTTGTATTTGGTCTCCAATCGGCAACTGGACATCGCTTTCATGACTGAGCATATAGGCATTGCACATTGGCTTTAAACAGATTTCTGGGTGTCGAATCCGTAAATGCACGCAGTCCTCTTAGTCATCGAACGAGTTATGAAAAAAGAAAACTCTAAATGTTCGTGTATGAGGACATAGTCGCTATACAATGCTTATACAGGGGTTCGTACTATCTCACGTTCGTTGAAGGCCATCTGCCCGCAAATCGGATATGGGTGTATATATATCTTTACATAACATGCTAGAAAGTTCATCAACAACTTGCATAGTGTACAAAATAACTACATGTTTGAAGAAAGCGGTGGATAGATATATTAATTGTATTCATAAGGTATAAATACTGTATCTTGGTCATCCTCGTGGTCTAAGTAAAAACAATTTATGTACAGAGTTAAACATCAAACAGAAATACCGCCTCGAGGTCGGAACATACGGGATCAATCCCCGGTCGGGTCATACCAAAAATTTTAAAAATGATACTTGTTACTGTTTCGCTTGGCGCTCAGCACTGGGAGGTTAGAGCGAAGAAACAGGGCTGGTCGGCCTGGTGTCAGTATAATGTGACTTTTGGGGTGTCATGTCTGGTGTCTTCGGCATGATGCTCCAGTGGAGGCATGGACTTGTCATGCCACATGGAGACACAGCATGCATACATACCAATCAGAAATATGAGAGATTACAGTTATCTGTGTAACAATACCATAATTCTAGCAGCCATCTTTACACTTCATTTTCCCTCTCTTACGTTACAATGTTTGTCAAATACCTGCTAACGAGAACCAGTTTCGCTGAGCAGCAAACCTGACCGCAGTCACTGACCACATGCCTTCCGTTATTCTGGACAGGTCCGTCTTGCCCGCGGATGGGGTGGGGTGGGGGCGGCTTTCAGGGCCTTGACCAATGGGCTCGTGCGCTCGAATACAGGTGTCGGTGTTTGGGTTGTGGCTTTAAGTCAGACGGTTTCCTCCGATAATAAAGCTAACCGCTGTCATATGTCTGATACCGAGTTAAACACCGACTGAACCCATTCACCCACCGAAACGATAGCTGTCGATTATAGGTGGGATATATTTGAAGTAAGATGTTAAAATAAATGATATAAATATACGTGTTAAGCAACGTTACTCCAGCAGCTTGTGTGAAGGTTTCAGCCTTGTGAAAACTTGTGAATTTTCGAAATTAAATCGTTGTTGTAGTGTGGTCCTTATCACTGACCTCAGTATCTATTCCTTTTTAAGTCAAAAGCCCACCTTTTATATCATACTTCCAAACTACTAAACTGTACGTCTGCTACAAACATGCTTGACGTAATTACCCACAGATGGCATCACACTGTTTTCAAAACCTGTTTGTTATATTTTGCCTTTTAGACGAAGAATGAAGTCTGTGTTACTGTGCCTGGGGTTGGCTGCGTTTTGTCTGATGTTTGTGATGGCAGAGGACCAACAACCTGGCAAGCAGGAAGACGACCCCAAAAAGGCATTAGAAGTTTTCTGTAAAGTAACATGTCGGTGAGTACGTTACTGTATTTCCCTTGTACGATCCAAAAACCTGATGTCGTATGGCGTATCACTTACCGTTGGCGCCAAGGACAACCTTTAATTAGTACCCGAGTGAGGAATATACTCATCGCCTGAAGTCACGAGGGAAAACCCACCAGCCTTTCATATACATCGCCGTTGTGAAGAACAATGTGTGCCGAACACAGGATATTTAACGATATGGCATTTTTTTGTGCATGGTATTTGTCGTCTAATGATCTCCATGATGCACTAAACGTACCAAACCTTGTATTTCACTCATTTTTTAATCGTGACGTACAAGAATACTTTCGATAACCCGGTAAGTTACAGACAAATGAGAAAGTACGGTAATAAGTAGAGTTTTCATTTATCATAAGTACACCGCTGAATTATGTTAACTAAATTTGCTTAAGGCATGGTACTATAGTCCTTTTCTTTTAATTTGTCGCCTATATTTAGCTATGTGTAAATCAGTCACACTCTCTACAAAATTACTATTAATCAGTGACATGTAACATTCCAAGCACAGGTATGTTACACCTCCATATTATTGCAGCGAAAATGTAGTTAAAACATTTTTTTCTAATTCATAACGTTAAACTCTATGGATGTGTTTTCCACACCAAGATGGCATTGCCTCGGATGACATCATGTTATTAATTAAACAATAGCATGCTGGACAGAAGACGTGTTGATGTAATCTGTTTTACAAATATAGAAGCACGTCATATGGTTAGGACAAACTCGGAAGAGAAAAAATCAACACTACAGTCTCCGGGAACTGACTATATTGCTTTTCATAACAGAACTTTGGAACAGTTATTTCCAAAGCAATACCATCCTGACATCGTGAATAGCAAACGAGAGAAAAGATAAGTTTCATTTACTAAGGTTATATTATAGTAAAACTTGATAACAGTTTTAAACACGACAGTCTCATAAACAGGGTTTAAAGTCGAGCACCACTCTACGTTAAAAATGCTGAACTCCGCCCATTTCCAGCATGCCACAGGTTTTTGAATAATTTTGACGTCACACGAGGCAATGGAGTCTTCGCCCCACCCCCAAAACAAGCTTGTGGAGTTTACCACTATGAATTGGAAAAAGTGTTTAAGGTGCGTTTTCCTTGTAATAATATGGACATCCAACATATCAATGTACAAAGCTTGAAGTTCTGCATGCGTCTCACCATTCAGTTTTGGTAGTGACTATGTGTGATTTTGCAGAGAGCTGAAAACAGGCGACACGTTGAAAGAAACGAACTTTGTTGGGCGTCTAAGCCGCTGTTGTTAAGCATTTACATGCACACTTAGAATAACACTCTGAGGTAAGCTAACAGTAGATTTCACCTGTTACGTCTGACCAATGACTAGCTATCACATTGTCGTCGCTACACTTCTCTCTTTGCTCTCAATGCTGTAATCTTTTGTAATCCAGTCTTCAAACTTAAAATCTGTTTTCACCGTCCTGTGTAGGCTATGCACTGCTCTCAGATGTTTATTACTGCAAATAGTATCTCTGTGGACAATTAATAGTGCTTAATGACATGGGAGAATTCGTGTCTCAGTCAGAGGATGCGTGGAATGTCAACCCCGCGTTGACATTTTCTTTACGCGATGGAGATTGATTAATGTTGCGATAAAGGGTGTCTCCACATCATATACGTTAGGTAACATATGATCCTACGCTGGATGCCTGTACGTAACGTAATGGCGAAGTTTAACTTGAATCAATACAAGGCCATCTTTCAAGTCAAAAAGGCAATTATTTTGAGATCTGTCATAGCAAGAGAAATATAGTAGCAATTTGCGCGTTGCATGTTCACCCTGATATACTCGATGTTTCTATGTCTCTCACGATGTCTAAGGTTGTAGTAATTTGAAATTTTAATTTGTCCCTGATATTTCTATGTTTAAAATACGGTATACCAACGACTTCGGTGGGCGTACCATAATCATAATCACAATGTGAAACACAGAGTTTTCCATCCGTTAATAACTTCACATTACCAGGCTTTTTAGGAGAAAATGGTTGACACAGTTTGTCATGAAAGCAATCACAGACATTTGTTCTACACGTTCTTCCGTTCTTTTGTTCATCAGTAATGTTTCCATTTGAATGAAACGTACAAACACAGGGCCGCGGATTAACAGGAACATCATGCATAAGTAATCAGGACACGCTGACCATTGATTAGCGTCAGGACAATAACGGGTTACTCGCTGCATATTCGGCAAATATAGACTAAATGAATGTTAGTAGCGCAGATGTGACCTATGTCAACATCGGCACGCCACCAGTTGTGCGGACTCTCGTCCTGTAGTGGATTACATTTCCATATGTGAGCCCTTGGTTTGTGTCCTTGTTTTCACATCAAAGATTGGTTGGTGATCTGGAAACGTTATAATGAAATTTCCACACCATTAAGGCATGACTTTTATCTGTCAGTCAGATGCTCTGCAACTTCCCTGTCACTCATTCAACAATATCCTTCGATGATGACAAGGCTTAAGCTAAATGATTGATCTATCGCTGGCGTTAATCTGCAGCAAACCGTCGTGGAATGAAACGTTTCTCTGATGTCCTTGCACCAAAGTTACATCATCTATGAAAAAGGCAAGCTCTTTGTTACCTTATGTTATATGAGCTATTCAGAAGAGAATAAAGCGGGCACATAATCTGTCCTTTATGAATTATGTGACTTTCCAAGTGTCTTTAGTAGAAGCGATTATTACAGCCCAACGCATCTGGCTGAGAAAAGTTCTATTCGACAGTATCATTATGGCTCTTGTAAAGAAAAAGAATGGATGATTATGGCTTAAAGGCCACTTCATGCAGCAATATTGCAGACATATCGTGACGACCAAAGGGAAAGGCAACAACGGTAAGGAGTCGCGCAAAGGCGTTAAGAGGACTGAGGAAAAAGGGACATACTTCAAGTGAAAGTGAAGATTTCAAGGTTCATCTCAACTGTAGCAAGTGGCAAACATTTCAGAACATAGAAGTCTTACTATATTTGGTGCCGGTTTGCTAGAATGCAGGAGTCGATGGCCAGTACAATGCCAAGCAAACTGGGATCAATGGCCTGATAACCAGTTTTTCTTCAAAGGTGACGCTGGGGATAACACACCACAACGCATATCTACTGAGCCTGAAGAGATTCCTCAATCGCAACAAAAGAGAAACTAATTTCAATTAGTTGCTTTCAAACTTCTGGTCGATAAGTTACAGTTCTTGTATTAGATGAAGGCATTTTTTTCGGTCTTTGGTGTATTGAATTCAAATATTAACCTGTTTATAGAGGCATTACACACATTTGGCCTTCATGCCGAGCGTAATATCAGTTTATAATTCTAAGGCTTGGGTGTTCAGCCAACCAACCGCGGTCACAAGTCCGGTCGCTGTGAGTTCAAGTCAACAACCCGCGGATGGTCACAGGTTTCCCCCGGGCTCTGCCCCGTTTCCTCCCACCATGAAGCTGGCCGCCGTCGTATAAGCCAAATAGTCTTGAGTACGACGTAAAACACTAAATAAATAAATAAATATATAACACTCACAAGTCTTCAAAGTAGAACACATGATAAAAACGCTTCTTTTCTTATGTTCATTTATGCATCCCCAACACACTGTTTCTCCAAATCTAAATTTGGAATTTAATCCTCTTGGTAGACAATGTTGTATTTTTTAATTTCAGTAATGTTTGTTTGATTAACTGATTGAACGAGAGACGGCGCAACCCGCCCACAAGCATCGTCCATTTTTGTCCCCTGGGACAATGAAATGGAAAAATCTTCATTCCCCGTTTAAAGCAGTAATTAAGGTTTATCCTCAGGCGCTTCGCTGAAAACAGAAAGTTTTTCTCTGAAATCTTGGTCTCATTAAAACTGCATCTGACAAATCATCGATGTTCAAAGTGAATAAGATTTTTAATGGAGTAATACAGCAATTATACAGCATATGTCGTGGTAGTAATACGTGTGTGCATGGTTTATTTTCATATCTGTGTTCACATCATTCTGCTCTAGCTAGTGGTTAGAGTGGTAATGCATTACGATGACACAGGGACCTCTCACCAATGCTGAGTTCAAACCCAGATCTGGCTGGCTTCCTCTCTTCTTATAGTTGGGAAGCTTAGCCAGCGATTTGCGGAGGGTTGTAGGTTTCCACTGGGCCCTGCCCGGTTTTCTCTCATCATAATGCTGGCCGCCGTCATATAAGTGAAATATTCTTGAGTACGGTGTCAAACACCAATCAAATAAAGAGATAAATAAAATATATATATCATATATATATCAGATATATATCACTGCCTGTGTAAGGGTGTATTCAAAAATCTGGATCAGATCTTGATACATACTGGCACATGGTTTCAACGATTGAAATGGTCCTCAATGGGCTTAACCGATTAGAAACATAGTCCAACCGGGCCCAGGTAAACACACTCAATTCTTCACAGAGAGTGGACATTCTAGTTTCTTTGATCCTCTGTTAAGAACCTCTTCGGAAAACCTTCAAGTATTAAGTCCGAGGAGTTCTGATAGAAAAAAAAAAGATGTGTTGAACAAAGCTTTTTCATCTCTGATCTTCAGTGTATTACGTCCAAGAGCGTTCTGAAAAACTATTTGAATGCTGTTCGTTTTGAGCATCCTCGATCAAACACGATCGAGGAGCTCTGTAGTCCTCAGATAATGCAATTACACTGATTCCAGGGGTATACCGACAATTTCATATACCAGGGAATACTAAATACTCAGAATAAATGTCGAATCCGTGGACGTTTAGCGTTCTGGCACAGGATAAAGCCTCTAATACGATAGGTATGGATTCACGTCCAGCTGATGTTGGCTTCCTCTCCGGCCGTGCGCGGGAAAGTGCCAGCAATCTGCGGATGGCCCTGGGTTTCTTCCGGACTCTGCACTGTTTCCTCCCATTATTGTGCTGGCCGTAGAAGTGAAATATTTTGTCGTGAAACAGCAATCGAACCAAAACAAATCGAAATCGTTGGACAGCTTGAAAGGCGAAGTTTTCTCTCGTCTACCTCTAAAATGCGACGAACCCTTCTCTGAACCAACAAGTTAAGAGATTTACAGTTGAGACCATCATATTGATATCATTTCAGCTATTTGAAAATGACAGCGTACTTAAAACTTAAGTATCATCTAGGAATGCATGCGTTAAGTTAAACTATAAGGACAATCATGCGTTAGCCAAACATCACACTGGCGTCGCTGCTTTATGGAAAGAGATATGAGGTGAATGATGTTAAAAGAGTCAACGCCATCATATTTTTCATTTCTATGTGGTGATCACACATGCAGTCCTAGATGAGCCAAGCGTTACTCCGTAACTTATGTTCATAACATCGTACTAATTGTCTTGTATACCATCAAAATCAACATCTTTGCGTTTTTCTTGAATCTTCACAAACTGCGATACAACATCATTATAATGATGAGGAACTGCCCCTTAAAAACTTCTCTTCTCCAATTTTATATGAGCAACGATAAAATCAGCATTGTTTTAGATTCTTTGTTTGAAGGACAAGTCCCTTTTTGATCATGGGATTTGTTTTCTGCAAATACATAAGAAAAGTGACTGTGTATAGTGAGATTCGTCGACTGTCTGTCAAATGTTATTTTAAACCACGATTCAGAAATAACGAATACTGGTTCTGTTCTTTCCGGTAGTGTTGGGTTTAACGTAATGACAGAACTCGTTTTCTTTTCCGATGTATCCCACCTGTCTGTCCTAAAATTCAATTCCCTCACTGTTCTCGTTTCCCTGACGAAACTCACTTTTCTGACGAATGAACTCCTCTGTCGGAACTTGCTCATTTCACGGAACTCATTTTTCTGAGGTATTTCACTTTCGTTTCACAAACCAGGTCACTTCAACGCTGTCCAGAAATATGCCCTCAGAAAACAACAGGAAGTTGGACAAAGCGCAGGGGGTTTATGGGAAGTCCTGGAATCGGAGATCTCAGGTAAACCCTTATTTACAATTACAATTGTGAAATGCATTTTCCAGAGAAAAGGTTTGTTGGCTTAGATTTCACCAGAGCATTCACTTTTAAAATTGAAGTTATGGTAAGTAAAAATAAGTAAGTACGTAAAACTGAAACTGAAAATACCTTCACTGATTTTTTTCAAATTTTTTTCACCAAATTAAAAGGCTGTATATTGGGCTTTATTGACCATATTGGTGATGCGTGTCACCACAAACGTCACGCTGACTTTTCCCTAGCCCCAAAGCAGAACTTTAATATCATATTGGCTTTACATACAGAGGCACACATTGTAGAAACACGGTTGTCAAGAGGATTATTCACAGCGATTAAAAAAGATGTACAAATAGTTTTGTGACGGGCTTGGCGATCAACTTTATTAATATGGTCCACAAAACCCATCATACAATCGAAACATTTCACTGCATTTTTCACTGCAAATCTTAAAAATAAGTAAATCTATTTTGAGAAATTTCAATGATCTCTTTTCTGGAGATCACCACATTTTAAGTGGTCATTTCATTTTAAGTAGTCAAAAAATGCAAACGTGCAATTATGAGTGGTAGCGAGTATATTGTTGCATCCCTCAATATGTGAAAAACATAACGATTCATGTGCTATGTGAGTTTATATTGGGAGAAATGATTAGCTTAAATGCAATGCATCCGTCTGACAATGGAAGTAGACGTGGTGTGAGAGATAGGCTAGTACAGGCAATACCTAGGGTAAGCTGAATTTAGATATGGTAAATTTATTCAAGCGTGATCAAATCCTCGCGAGCTAACCCAGTAACTCCTCGCTCCAATGAGCCGGTATCCTTTTACGACTCAGAAAATCATAACAGTCAATGCATGTCTAGTAATAGAAAAATACATCGCCCTTCTTTAGGGAATACTATGTGAACCGAACTTTCATTTCTTACATAAAAGCATTAATGCATTTATTATATTTGCAAGGTCATAGTGAATCAGAAACACGACTATAAGGCCCACAGGAGTGAGTTATAGTAGCATGGAGCTCTTTAAAAATGGCCGATTTTAAACGATTGATGATTTAACAGCTCCAAATTCATCAGTACCTGTCGAATTCGTACCAGTGTAATGAACAAGATTTTGCTGAAAGCATTTTATGCAGTTATGTAAGTTTGGAGCTAGAGGCCAGTTTTTGAAATTAAGTTACCTGTAAGACCGATGCTGACACCACGTTCAAAATGCCAAATGGGTTGTTCATAGGTAAATCTTCCTGTTATTCTCGGCCAAACCTGAGTGAGAATCGATCTCCAGTCTTTAAATGAGCAACAATCGCCACATGTTCACTTTTCTTATTGCTTAAGGTAATGTCACATGGGAAATCTTCACCTTTTAAAGTGATTTGCCGACAGCAGCTAAATGAGATTTGCCTTGACAATGTCGGCCATTACTCATTACACTTCGAACTTGTTTCCCGCTCCAAGCTCTAATTTCATAAACTTTTCCAAAGTACCTCATCTTAGCATGGTGTTTATCTCATTTTCCATCAAGACCTGAAGTTATCCATTTTTCACCTTTAATGCCACAGTTTTGTCTTCGATAATAATAATAAAAAATAATGGTGAGACCACAGAAAAATGGGTTGACTTAATGTATTCAAAATACCAGTAAAAAGTGGCTGTGGCCTTCACAATCCATAGCAATAAGGTGTGCAATCTGCTGAGTGCCATTTCTAGTCGAAAGAAAAAACTACCAACTCAATAATTAAATCTGTTGCTATGCATATTTTATTATTAAAATTGAAAACTTCTACTTAAGAAAAGGTTTAAGCATTATGACGTCGATTTTTACCAACCATTTACGGAGAAGTTCTTAACAAACACTAAGTCATTTTGTCAATAAGTACATACAATATAAAACATATAACAAGAATAAATTAACAATTGTCGAATTTTACAGAGGGTTTGGCTATGTATTTAGATAAAACTATAGACCAACGAAGTGTATGTTTTCTCTTTCCTTTACACCACAGCTAATGGGCTGTGGTTTGACCTTATCACGGAGTATATAGATTTCATTGGAATATACTTTTCCCTGTTGAGTTCCGTATTTTTGATAATAATTTAATTATCCCATCTTTTAATATATTATACACTGCTATGTTAGTCATAGTCAGTCCATCAGTAAACTTAAAATTTGTTCAGGTTTCAAATAACTCTGAGAGAAATGACAATTCCCAACGACACTCATGGGGCATTTTGAGAAGCAGTGCGATGCATTTGGGTATTTTCTTCAATTTTATTGCCAATGTCATAGAAAGAAACAATACAGGAATGCATAATGCCACGTCATGAGATGGTATCATTTGAAAATAGAACAGTTAAAAAGGGAAAAATAAAAATATTTTAAAACACTACTAAGTACGGAGATCTTATGCTGTAATATATATCCTGATAGCCACATTAGTTTTGTGAATCGATAAAACGCCTTGGATAAGATATTTTGGCCATGCGGAGGGAAATGCGAATGATGGGATTTTGGACACAATGCCTTGGAATAGATGCCTGAGCTGTAGGGTAATGGCCTAGGAGTGCCATTGCCTACAGCTACATAATCAATATAAACGTCTTGAACTGTACAGAGCTAGACAAGGAAGGAAATTGATTTCACAGTCCAGATAACAGGCTTGAGAACACGTGGTTCTACCCTACAGAGGCAGTATCGCCCACTTAGGCAAGAGTAGTGGCAAAAGGTTATTTTTTGACATTGAGTGGACTCCATTATGTTTTCAAGATAGGACAATACACCCTTGGGGCACAGACAGACATAAACCTAGTACCGCGGACCATTGGTAGCGTTCGTTACTGGTAATGCAATAATCTCTGAGAACTGTTTCTGCTTGCGGACCTTATTACGAATTTGTTACCGAAGAATCAGCGGATGTGCACGAAAATAAACAATTGGTTTGCATTTCCACAAAGATGTATTTAGATGTCCGTGAAGAAAAATGGCTCCACTCAGTATTTGCGCAGTATTTAAGTGCCATTGCGGTCTAGTTTGCCTCTGTGCATGGATTGACGTAGAGGAGAACTTTTCTCAAAAAAAGAGTACAGAGAAATGACTATATTTGACAGGAAATGTGGCCATGAAGGCTTTGTCTTGTTATTAAACAGAAGTTTAATCAACCCAAAGACTCTGCCGGTGTCCTATGCCTTGCTTAAGCTCGAGTTCCAGTTATAACCTCTTGTTACATGCTGTCATATGCGGATTTAGCGAACACGGACAGTTTCAAATATGTCATCTTCATTTTATCAAGTCAGACACTTCGCCTATAGATTTCCTGCCTTGATCCAACAGGCAGAAATAACCGATCCACCCGATTCGACAGTTGATGAATAATAATATAAATATATCATCCTATGAAATAGCAGTTCCCCTAATTGATGAAAAGCAAAGACAAAACAACACGTGTCCGCGCACACAGTGGAAGGCACTTAAAATCTTAGAAACACAAGAACTTTCCAAGGATGGGGACAAAACCGACATAAACAGACAAATGCTGGCCTGCTGTCATATTAAGACGTGGTGTCAACATACTTCTTGAAGCGTTTGATCATGGAGATAAAATAGCATGAAACCTATTGATCATTCAATAAGTCATCCTGTGATCTATGAGGTAAGACCAGAGCGAGACGGACCAGACTTAGTTAGCCGCTGTGCCTTTGTACTCTAAATTAAATGTTCTATGTACGATACCATGCTAGAGAATAAGTACTTGGCTCGGTCAACTGGTCATGTTCGCCCGCCACGTGTTCAAGAGATTTCAGTGTATTTGATTGACAAGTGTGAAATTTACTACGTGCATAAATTCTTTGCAAACCCGAGCAGGAAAGTATCTGATTGGATAACGATGACGGCTTTTCAACTTCCGGCTGTGGCGGATTCGCTTAGTCGATTGATCAAGGAAGAAACCAGAATTATAAACGCTTAGGGATACACGGAGTGTCTGGCTTGATATGATCAAGATGCACATATGTATGATATCTGACAAAGTAATTGCACACAAGTAAAACAGCTGTACCATGCACTAGAGACAAAAATTCTCCAGAAATTGGGACTCTTACTGGCGGAGAGTTTTTGCGCGGCATGCAACCAAAGTTACTACATATTGTGATTCACTTGTTACGTGACTTAGATATGTGGAGATTTAAATGTGGATGTACACCATACTCTAAAGTTTAACATGTTCTCATTTTCAGATCCGATGTGGATATACACAATGTTCCCATATCTTATATGTTTTCTTTTTCAGATTTGATGATTACCTGTTTTTGAAGCTGCTCGGGAATTAGAGGAAACCAGGCGAGGTAAGTTAGTCACATATTCCGCATTACAACAATGGGGAATCTGTTATAATAACATCCACATAAGGATCCTATTGGGATCCAATCTCATGAGTATTATAAAACCAATGGAAAAAATCTCCAGCTCATTTGAATAAGCTCAGAGTTGGCTGTTTGAAAGGAGTCCTGACCCTTTTACTGGGTTTTGATGTGATTGTGCCGGCAAATTTTCAAGAGAAGGATTTATGTACGATTCACATATATGGATAGGTGGTCCTATTAATCAGGGGTTCCGAGCGTCGGCTGTCATCATACTGATACGTTATATAAGCAGGGTAAGCTCTCTAGTGGAATTACTCCACTCCCCCTTCGAGGGAGGTATAGCTTATAGGGCGAAACAGTCTACTGGTAAGCTCATTTTGAAAGGGTTGGGTTTGGCAAATAAAGGCTTGCGGTTGACGGCTTGCAATCAATGGTATTATATATGCGTTGGTTCTAGATTCAGATTCTATAAGGTATCGTGACACAATGCGTTGTACACTGTCCAGCTGATAGAGACTGGGTGTTAGTTAGATGGTTTATATATGTTTTTTCCCTTCATTGCAGAAATTGGTCCCTTCATCCCGTGGCCTGTTCCCAGTGTCTTCACCCCAAAACCAGATCTTATTAGTGGCTCCGAGTTTGTTTCGCTTGTGGATCTTTAGTCTAAGATAAACTTCTCCAATATTTGTTTCTCTGTTTCATTCTTTATTATCGGTTGTTAGTATTCCGAGATAATACTTTGCTTCCTTTCTTCCAGCCTCATTTATGAAGCTATGAAGCCTAACTACCGACTTCAACGCTGATTCAATGTTTTCTTTTTGCTTTAAATATTAGAGGCATTGATATTTTCCAAACGTCTGTGTATAAAGTAAATTTGGGGTAACATATCGGTTGTGTCTCATAGTAATTTATGTTTATTTTTGTAACTTATTGTGAATAAATAAGTAAATGGAATAGATGTTTTTGTTTCATGTCTGATGTACTTTATGAGAGTTTCTGGAATTAGACAAACCTGATTATCATGACCACACAATTTATCTAGAGAGTGACGGATAGTTTGGTTAGTTAATTATTATTATTATTTCTCGTTATTTCGTTTGTGGCAGAACACACTGATTCAAGAGCAGACGCTATTAATGTGGCACATCTTCCAAATCAGTTGAAGAGTTGATCGTAAAGAATTTTAGAGGAGATATTACGTTCTTAATTCTCCATAGACATCCAAGGTAACTGTTCAGTTCTCGTCTCAGCCAGAGAATTTCTAGATTTCCCAACTCTCACGGCCTTTGGGCTCCTTCATGACACTAAGAGGTCGATGACGCTCGTGAGGGTGTTTGTTCCGCCTCACTTTCTTTGAAGGCTACGCTTGTCTACCACCAATATGGCGTGCAAGCCTGTACATCAGGTTTGAGAAAGCTCATCATTGTCTAAGGGGATCTAAGGGTCGCTGTTCACTGCGGAGTACAGGTGAAACATACTTGAGTGTGGTATTAAAAACCGTCAACAAAGCGTCATTCAACCTGCCCATTTATCGCCGGTGTCATAAAGCACCTGTCTCACGATGTCTCAAAGGTTCGTGGTTTCCCCGGGCACTCCAGTTTCCTCCACCAATAATACTACCCTATTAAGTGAAACATTCTTCAGTATGGATTTAAACAGCTGAAGTTCCCATTTCAGCTGGGGTGGGGTGGGGTGGGTGGGGAGACCCAAGACCCAAGATCATCAGTAAAATGCTGGCAGGCCTTCCCACGTACAGCCGGAGTGGAAGTCAATACTAAAACGTAATTCCCATAAATGCAAAATCAGACAATAACTAAACAAACATTCAGAAATCTCGAAAGTTATATTTAATAATGATGTTGTACATTCTGTTAATGTTATGAAACTTTAAATAATGGGCACTTCTCGATATTTTCGCAATAAAATAAATCATTATGACATAAGCGGAAGTCGCAATGAACAGATAATTTAAAAACTGCTACAAGAAGTCATTTGAATACACCATTTGCAGGACCCGTTGATATACTGTGGTCATGAAAGGAAAATTTACAATTATAATCATCGCTTTTTATCATAGAAACGACTCTCTACAGACCATTTCTGTGTTGTTCAGAATCTCTAACAAAATGCGACCACTATCGTGTTTGTACAGAGTTTAGAATAGATCATTGTCGTTTTTTTACATAGAATCTAGAACAAGAGGAGACTATTATTAGATTTGTACAAAACCTATAACAGAACGAAACCATTGTCTTACATATTCCACCATGAACAGAAGGATACCATTGCTGTTTTTTAATATCCTATACCGTGAGGAAGTCATTGTTGTTTTGGGACATAAACTGCAAGAGGAGGACGGTTGAACATGGAAAAGTCTGTCAGTAACCTGAGAATGATCATGCGTTTCCCAGAGGGCTCTGTCCGGTTTCCTCCAACTATAATGTTAGGCGCGGTCGTTTGGGTGAAATATTCTTGAATACACCAACATCAATCAAATAATTAAATAAATAAATGAATACGGTGTTAATCACCAATCGGCTAAATAAATAATTAAATAAATAAATAAATAAATAAATGATGCGATGCTGGGGCTTCCGTGGCTTGCTAGCGTCGGTAGCACAGCCTAATGACCCAGAAACCTCGAACCAATGCGGTCGCCGTGAGTTTAAATCCAGCTCATGCTGGTTTCCTCTCCGGCCGTACATGGAAAGGTCTGTCAGCAACCTGCGGATGGCCGTGGGTTTCCCTCGGGCTCTGCCCGGTTTCCTCCCACCATAATGCTGGCCGCCGTCGTATAATTGAAATGGTCTTGAGAATACCAACATCAATCAAATAAATAAATAAATAAATAAATACGGTGTTAATCACAAGTCGGATAAATAAATAAGTAAAGAAATAAATGAATAAATAAATAACAAAACGGTATCATTGTCGTGAAGACACTTGTCCTTTCATACAAATCCTGTAACAAGATCAGTCTAATGTCGTTTTGATACATAATAAAATAAAACAAGAGATCATTGTTGTTATTTTTATAAAAAGTACAAAATAATAATCAGGATTCCATGAGTTGCATGCGTGGTGCGATAACAGAAGAAGAATGGCACATCTTCATAGAAATATATTCAGTTTTCAGAACTGAAATCATGTAGTCATTTTGGCCTGCCATGTTTCCTGAAATGATGTTAATGAACGTCAAACTTATAACCTACCTGGATGTGTATAAAGAAAGCAACAAGGAGTAAACAATTCACAAGTTTCCTCTTAACTTGTAGAAAAGTTCGCGGGAGGGTATCATAATGCCCGGAACTTTTCTGGACTCCAAACTCATAGATATTATGGAGCCATCTCGAGGCATTGTCTCCAGCGGAAGTGAGCTAGACGTCTGTTATCAGATTCGTGCCGCCATATTTCTCACGCAAGTCGAATGTTCTCATTTACATTCATTAATTGGACAGTGATAAGTTCTTCAGGTGGACCCAACTACATCCGTCTCTTTGTAGTATAGTGTAAGTAATAACCAGGTCATGATCTGGTGGTTGGAAGGCAACGTAAACCAGCCCCCATTATGTTATAGGCTCCTGTGAAGAGGTTACGTGGAAAATTTAAAAACGTTCTAGTGCACCAGCTCTTACCTAAGCTACTATCAGCTTAGCTATTATCACTAAACTACTAGCCAGATGAGTTCACGCGAGATCTCGATCGTTGATACATGATGCGCTCTTTCATATGATCTCTCTAGAATGCGATAAATTTTCTCGCACGATGGTAATTCGATCCCAAGATGATTTGAGTATAATTATTCTCATGCAACGCACGAGTTAAACGTTATCATTGTGCCCAGAAAACGTCTTCGTAAAAGCAGGTATGAACAATGGACTACACAGCTTTCAGCCGAATTAGGTTTCCCATTGAAGCGTACCTTCTGCTGTCTACGAGCATAGTCTCGTAGGTGGGCTTGTCATGTGGACAATAATGTAATGGATTATTAACACAGGAGGACGATGTAGACCACTCGAGCAAAACGTAGTATTCTGAATGCGCGGAGACAACAATATTCCATCAGTTAAGGTCTTATTAAGACTTATCAAGACAAACTGCGAGTATTCGTGGTAAGTCATGAACTGATCTCAGAAAATGTAGAGGAGATCTCAGAGAATCTCGATGAATATGAGCTTCGATCTACATAAAAGCTATTAACGCGGACTGAATTTGTCATGTGAGCTACGTACAAGCATGGAAAACGATCTAAATGAATTAGTGAATAGGGAAAAAGGTGAGAAACACCGTCGTTACCATGGCAGAAAAAGCATTCAGCCGTAAAACAGGTGAAATTACTTTATTTTAGGTTTATAAATGACTATCTAGTCTCAAACATAATTTCAGGAATTACGTTTTGGACGATGTTGTGTTTAAACAATGGCGGCAAAGTCTGTGTCAAAATTTTTTGTCCAAACCTGGAAAAATATCCGGTTTTAGATCTTCGGTTAAGAAGAAAATTCCCCAGTTTTACGTATCTCTAGGGCAATATAAACAGCTGAATTTGACAGCCAGATAAATGATCACTCAAACACACTGGGATTCTGCTTAATAGCACTGTATGGGTTGATGCCCACACGTACCACCTAGCACGGAACAAATTTATGTTGGCATTACAGATTAAAGCAAAACACTGCATAAAAAGTGAGCACAAGGAAAAAGCCTTTTAACACTATTTCTAAAATTGTTTACTGTTTTCTTTCATATATGTATTTTTTTACATGTGAATTAAATGTAGACATGTACAAATGTTAAGCACATGGCTTTATCGGCCATTATGCCAGTGGCAAGATACTCTGACGTCACATCATCTTTTTTACATATATTCACCTAAAGGCAAAGCATTTTTGCAAAGTATTGCTTAGGTAACGTTTCACTTGCTGATAATCCTACATATCTGAACACTAAAAGATATATTTAGAGTGGTAAAACCTCTATGGTTCATGATTATTCATTAAGTCTACCGTTATAGATTTCACAAAGTTGAATACACCCGCCACCTCTTAAAATATTAAAGGAGAAATGAAAAAACAATCAGTCAGTCATAGCTTTCAACTGTCTATCTGATGAGCTTTATTCAATTACATAGCTTTCCTGCTTGGGCGACTCTTCTGCACAATATATAGCCCGGTACACAAAATTAAAATTAACTACCAAATTGTACAATTTTTGCGTGATGTAGAAAAAAACTACATTATGTCATGTTACGACATATTTCTGGTATACCAAGGAAAAATTTATAGTTTAGTGTTGATTGGTGAAGCCTCCGAGAGTGGCGATTGATAAGAATGCCATTGTCGATGTTTACGTCTTAAGACAAAAGACAACAAAAAATATAAACAAAGTTATTTCAGAAGAGAGGTTCACACGGCGGGCGTAGGCATATATCTCTATGTCGTGCTTGGTAACTCTATATAACTACTCTATCTAGGTAATTCTGCAATTTTTGCTATTACAATTTACACTTTATACCTATAGTATTATAAGATATGGTGCAAATGTTCATCACACCTGTAAATTTACCGAGGCATTGCCTGTAAGCATGTACCAAAAATGTATTGCAAAAATCTAACAACTGTTTTCTCTGCTGCTTTATTTCTTTCGGCTGTAATACGACAGTAGATAAATGTAAAGTGAAGATATCGATGTACACTTAACACCATAATGAAAACACGGCAAACCGATACAATCACCTGAGCTCGAGTAAAGTATGTTGTTGGTGTGATATCTACATTTTGTCAACTGTAGAGCTTTAGAGAAACCGGAAACACAGTATCGCATCATCCGTGCCGTACGCTCTTCAGTATGTAAGAAGTAAGACACTGATTTGCGTGCGAAGTACGGTCCCCTTTATTATTGTAATCTAATTGGCCTTCTGGATGAGACATTGAGCAATAACTCCAGACGTACTCCACCACCACGTTCTCGTTGAAAACAGCTTTAATGTCAGAATGGGAAACTCGTAAACCCCTTCCCGCCTTTAACAAAAGGGGTTCCAAAGCTGGGTTATCCATTGTTCTTTCTTGGGTAACGTCACACTTCTAGGTGCATGTGTCCTCAGAGAGCACTTAGGCAGTACACCAACACTGTAATATCACGCCGGAAAACGATGTGGACCCTTCTATGTAACCCGTAGTGATTTAACACTACTTCTATATGGTAAAAATGGTGAACTAGGAACGGGTGACGTCACAACGGAAGCAGATGCCTTCTCGGGAAGATAAAAAAAGAGTGCGTTTTGGCTTACATTGAACTGCGATGTCTCGATTATCTTACATCACAAAATTAAAAAGTGACATTTTTTTAAACTATGAATGGGATTCTGTATCGGTACATTTGGTCTAGTGTTGTTTTTTCTTTTAATTTAAAAGAGACGGTTGCTCAATGCTCTGTTTAAAGCCAGAGGGCTCACGACAAATGGTCCTACGTAACTTGTGAAATTCCGCCTCTAGTCAGTTTAGTTCAGGTAAGATTTTATTCTAACTGTTCTGGTAAATGTTTAAATAGTAACAAGTTAACACCCCAAGCACCATGGATGAAATAGAATTGGAGAAAAATATGAAGATACATTTAACAGACACTAATGCTTAAGTATCTATTAGAGGAGTCAATTGTCAACATTTTAAAATGTCGCCTGTAACGATGGTTTGTAAGTGTGGTTCGCGTCATACACCAATCCATTAAGTGAAATCTTTTCAAATCGCACGGGGAAATTTTCTGCCACAGGATAATGAAAGGAATGTTTTCCGGCATCTTTGAATGCATACTATTTTTCATGGAAGCCAGCACATGTATGTACAATGGATATTGGATGTTAACTTCTTGGTTGTATTTATCATTATCTCGCAAAAAAATCAAAATGTGGAATCAATGAACAACTTAATACTGATTGGAAAAATCTCGCATACCCAAGGGAGACTACCACAACTGTTCTTCATCTAGTCCTGCAATAGAATTACGTCCCTTGTAAAACCACAGCGCACTCTCCAAGCCGAAAGATGTTCTTGCAGCTCAGGTGACTGCGGTTCAAAACCGTGTAAAAATTAAATCAGACTTTGGTCTTAGAACCAGCCTTACAGTTGTCCAAATGCAAAACCAGGGGACTCATTTTCTTGATTGATTAATTGTTTAAATTATTGTTTAGCGCCATACTCAGCAAGTTTCCGATGAAACCTTGTGGAATGAGTCTTTGTCCGTCAGTTTTGTAGAAAGAGGAGGCCGAGGTAAACCACCGGCTTTTGTAAGTTATTGATGATCATTCTCACATTTGATGTAACCACTGCAGACTGAATTTGCATGCCATAAACTGATGTAGGGCAAGTGGCTCTGAACGAAAGTGAGACTGTGCAATCGAGCCACAAACAACCACTTCACGTAAATGGACCCCCACGTAAGTTCAAGCGGTAAAATGTAAACATTTCGTGCCAAAAGCAGGAAATGAATCCATATCCAGTGTGCCCAGCTGATAGGAATCGCACTGAGCTACATTCCCCCTCTTTCGCTGCCTCTTCTAAATGCTGAAATATTGTTAATTCTTTATTTCTGGTGTACATTGCTCCCTGCTCCGTTGTGTTGCGAAACGAACAACAGGTATGCTGTACAAGAGGGACATTCCATGCACACAATGCTACTGTGTGCTGGTGACAGAGTAATGTCCCTTGTCATGCTATATTCACATTCGGAATGCAATATACAGTTAGAATGAATTACATACATGTTCTGAGAGAGGTTCGTTTTCCATTCGTTTCTTTATACACAGCCGGGGCACTTTACAGAGAATTTCTACAAACTCGGCCTCTTATGTCCTACTATTACATAATGTGGTTTCGCAAACCATGAACCGAGGATCAAGACACTACTTTATACTGGTCAGTTAAACTTTGGAAATAACAGCATGCAGTGACATTATCACGTGATTTAGTGTCGATAGCAGGAAGTTTGACGACAACACTTAATGCTTTATTGCACCTTACTTTTTGGCCCTCCTTGTACATTTAGTCCAGTCGTCTGTTTTTTTTTTGTTGTAAAAATGTAGTGTAATGAATACGAGACGCTCACTCAGTAATGTAAAGGCAATAATCTAGGAACAAACAGTATTTTCAATCCGAGATATAGGCCTATTTATATGTGTACGGTGTAATCATGGACGGTGTGTTATAACTGCTATTAACTGTTACTGCTATAACTTTGTGTAGGGAATGTACAACGCGTACTCGCTGACGTCACTGATTGAGCAATGTACAGGGGTGTAGCAATGTACAGGGGTGTAGCAATGCATATCTATTTACCATTATTACGGCTTTATGGTTATTGCATTTATTCGTCTTTTTATATATCTATTTATTAAACTAGGGGACCTCCGTGGCCAAGGGGGCTAGTGCAGAGTAATGACCTAGGTGTCTCTCACCAAGGCTATCGCTATGAGCTCAAGCTCAGCTCACTCTGGCTTCCTATCTGGTCGTACGTGGGAAGGTCCGCCGGCAACCTGCGGATGGTCTTGGGAGTCCCCGGGCTCAGTCCGGTTTCCCCCCACAAAAATGCTGGCCGCCGCCGTATAACTGAAATATTCTTGGGTACGGCGTAAAGCACAAGTCAAATAAATAAAGAAATAAATTTATTTTGATTTTAACGCTCTCAGGATTTTTTCACTTATATGACGGTGTTCAGGTTTATGGTTGGAAGAAATCTGAATACCCGCAATAAAAACCACGAACCTTTGGCAGGTATCTGACAAACCTCACTACGTAAAGTCGCAGCCCATCCAACGAAGCTACTCATTCTTAATAAGATATCGGAAAGAAAAATGTCAAGTTTGCGCTCGTGATTTCTATTTTGGCAGATTATATACAAATATCCATTCATGGAAGCGCAAATGAGGAGTGATCCGCAGTACTGTTGAATATGCTGATGTGAATAAAAATATCATTTGCCATCTTCCCACGAAAATATTTGGAAGACGATGAACAGATTTGATATTTCACATTATTCAAATCCATGGAAATCTGGCAGCGGTCACTCAACATTTCGCTATCTCGACCTTTATAAAATCCCTTGTTTTACATATGTATGACAAAAAAACTTCCTACACGCGCTCACTAACAAAGCAGCAAAATTCCACATCCTATACGAGAAAAAAAAATCACACGTGTTCAAGTTTTTTAACAAGCGATGGTGATATTTTCGACTGCTCTCGCGTTACACCACTTGCAAGGGAATTTGTCACCTGCAAGTCGTCCTTGTTATTATCATTTATTCACTAACTAAAACAGCGAAATCATTGCTTTACGATTAGCTATTTTTTCAGGCAATTCACATTGTTCTTTCCATTTATTTTCAGTACAAGCTTTACATGAGCATAAAATTTCATTAAAGTTATAGTGCATTTAAGCAAAGTAATGTAAAATTCTTAATTACTTTCTCGGTTATTTTTATTTCGGTCAAATCCTTAGAGCATAAATTTATTCCACGTGTCACTTCTCCTTGACGGCCCGAGGGATAAAAACATTTAATAAACAACCTTGTACCCTATGGATTAATTTATTTATTTCATTGCTGATCAATCTGCATTTGCACATTAATCCTTTAAAGCTCTGGTACTGCGTGGTACGGCAGAAAGTTGGCTTCAATGAAAAAGTTGTAACGGTAATATGAAGGAATCACATGCTATCATGGAAAAACTACAGCTAAGACATTGAACACAAAAACTGTTTTCAGTCATATTTAAATATCAGAAAAAGACTTTTCTACAAGCAGATTATTAACATACTTACTAATTACATTTGTTTACTGGGTACAACGCCACGTTAAGCATTGTAGGAAACTGAACCGTGCCTTTCGGAAATAACCGTTATCAGTACCAAAGGGTGAGGACTAGTATTGAGCACTCATGAATTGAACTGTACTGAATGCATACATCGGTTTTCTTGTTTTTAGTCTCGAAGGGCGACTTAGAATTATGACATGTCCGGAAGTCTTATCGGGGCATGAAGAATTGTTCTGTGGCCTCTGGTCATGGTTGCAAGCAGCACGACAACTTCATACAAATAATGTATGATCTTAACTGACTTGCTTCATGTGATTTGTGTAACGTCAGTCAAGTGAGAGTATGTCTCATTTATTATAAGTACAGCAAATCAAAAAGTTACTATAGCCATCTGACATGCAGACATGTTGGCAATCTGTCAGCACTATGTTGCATAATCAGATTTGACTCTCCCGACACAGTCCATCAAGGGTAACTGTTCAGCTACTGTCAGCAAGCACAGCTCAAATTGACCAAGTATATAAATTCTTTACATTCCCTCGCCTTGGTCCTGACAGACCACGCACAGTCACACGATATTTCAGTACAGAAACGACTGCGCCTGCCTAAATTTGGACCTAGGTCATGCAACATAGCTAACCGACTATCATTTATTCATTTTTTCCGATTAAATGTTGACGAAGAAAATTTTTTATTGCTGGCGATAACTCCGGTGATTGAAATGAAACGTGGCAAAATTCTAACCCTGAGCCATGAATGGTTAAATGATTTTTCCATGAGATCCTCAGCAGTGACAGACAAATCGTTTATCGTTACCACATCTGCCTCTAAACGATCCTCATCTATTACGCCTCACCCAGCGTCTGCTGCCTTATGCCCGTCCCTCGGGGTACATGTCTGAGCCTGCGACTTAGTGGCAATATCAGGTAAAGTAATGCGCAATGCAAACAAATGATTCTGCAATAACGCCATGTTCACAATATTCCAGCAGTATTGTGGGAAAGCGCGTTATAGTTTCGTTAACAGAAAGAGAAACAAAACTACAAACAAAGCTATAGTAATTGATCACTGTTTGGTAAAAAGTTTTAAATTTTGCATGAAAACACTACTTAGATTTTGAGTTTCAACAGTAATATATAGAGCCTATCCACCTCGTGGTACCCATCGGGTGTGATCGCGAACTTTGGCATTGCCCACAGGCTATAGCCCTCATTATTCCTTTCACGTTTTACATACATGAACAATGCAGCTAAAGTACTACTACTACAGACGTTGCTGCTACTAATCTAGACAGTATTGTAGGATTTTATAGTCTAGCCTAAACGCGTTTCTGACGAAATCAAATATTCTCTCTTAGCAAACAACTAACCTAAAATACGTTTTGTTTTTGTACCACAATTGACGTTCTTGATCACGTCCGAAAAGGATATAATGGGACTACCGATTTCAGAAAACATCGGCTCGCTTGTGGGGCTATATAAAGACACACGGGTATAAATTTGATGGTCGGATTTAAAGTTGCTTTGTGAAACGAGGCGTTGCAAGACTCAGATATGCGGATTGCATATCGTTACGTCCTTGTTTGAGTGTATGTATTACCTTTGCCAAGGGAAGTTATATTGAAGTCATGTTGCCCTTCTTTTGTCCATTTGCCAGTTTCTTTACGGAAAAGTTATGTAAGAATTTGAATGTAAAATTATGGACATGTTCTTTTAGGTGAAGGGACAGTCCATTCAATGTTGATGGTGATTTGAATGTGACATTTTCAAACAATCATTACCGCTGTGATAAAGGACAGGGAAAGAGAGTATTGTCCCTTCGATGGGAAGTTGGTGGGTTGTTGGGGGTGGGAATTTGCTCTCTCGGTAATAAGTTCTTTCACTGAGGATTAACACCTTGCTGAAAGAATTTTTCGATTATATACGACAGCGATCCATTTTATTTGTGGAAGAAACTGGAGCGATTGCAGTCAACCATCTGACAGCTGAGTGTCTTTCCCATGCATGCCACACACGTTCGCCATCAGAGCCATTTTACAGGGTATCTCATACTTGTGGAAGGCAATGGTGTTCGATGATCTTCATGTAAGACGACCGGATTAATGGGATCGAGCCAACAACTGGCTCATCTCGGCGATGAAAAGTCGGCCACGACCCGCCCTTGACAAATGGTGAAAGTTCATATCTCGTGATTGTTAATGAGCTCGTCTGCTTTTTGGCGTGTAGCCAACTTTGCTCCAGCTCATAGATTACAATAGTAGACGAATGTATAAGCAAACAGACACGATCAGAATGGAACAATGGCGAAAATAATGTAAGGTATACGTACGGCTTTAATATAATTTTACCTACAGTTTATTTATTTCTTTTATTGTTGCATAACGCCATACTCATATTAACTCCAACATTACTTCAACTGTAATAAACATAGATGTGTCTGCAGTTAATCATAGCAACATTATAAATTTCAGTTCGTTATTCACCCAGCCGCCTTCATTGCATAAAATCAGCTCCAAATCACGCAGCCGAAAACTATTTTAAGTAATCCTGAATCCTTTTTCGTGGCGCCTTAAGCTTTGACACGAATGCAATACGGTAACTTGATGATGAGATTTTAATCGGCGTTCTTCTACTTTGTAAAAATCTGTAATGTACAGAAAGTGTTTTTTACTTGTCTGCCATCTGAGACTGGGTTATTTGTTTTTATGTAATCGATTCTGGCGTGAGACACACAGGACATCCACTAGCAACGTGCGTGTTATGAGATTTCCAGAAAAGTTCTGGTGAAATTTTTGTTGATTAACAATGTTGCTTTGTTTATTTTATTTTGTTTCATTTCGCGTGTGCGCGCGCGCGCGCGTGTGTGTGTTTCCTTTTTTTCTTTTTTTTTTATGCCAATGTCTGTATTAATTATTTCATTAGGATGTAATGTGTAGGCAAAGTTGCATACAATGTCGCTCATGAGACTAATTTACATGTATAGCGAAAGTCTGAAAAGCGAGATATAGATTTCACCGCTCTCACTATGGTGCTTGATGACAGTATTGGTCGACTACGCAATCTTAACTTCCATTGACACCAGTTACTGGTTTGTATGTCTGTACGTCGCATTTTCCTATTTTCACGCCAGAATCGATTACAAGAAAACAAATAACCCAGTCTCATGTGGCAGACAATTGAAAAAGTTTCTGTATATTACAGATTTTTACAAAATAGAAGAACACCGATTAAAATCTCATCTTCAAGTTACCGTATTGCATTCGTGTCAAAGCTTAAGGCGCCACGAAAAAGGATTCAGGATTACTTAAAATAGTTTTCGGCTGCAAGATTTGGAGCTGATTTTATGCAATGAAGGCGGCCGGGTGAACAAGAACAGAAATTTATAATGTTGCTATGATTAACTTCAGACGCATCTGTCTTCATTTACAGTTGAAGTAAGGTTCCCCTTAAACGCCGTGTCTGTGAATCCAGTAATACTTTTCTGATGAATTATTTCTACGGTTCATAACCCAAAGCTTGTCACGCGTAACAATATTAGCCAGCCATATTCGCGTACCGTTATGACGTGTTTATGCCTTCTGAAGCATAAAAATAAAAGCAAAATTAACACGGCACTCATGAGGTGTGTACTATAAATACTTTTTCTTTGGCAATCTAATACAGGCTGTTCGTCTTCTAACTGTTAACCGAATCATGTTAGTAAAATAGCTCCAAAGGCCGTTTCAAGTACCAGCAGAGTGAATAAATAACTAAATGACGCCCCTGAAGCGGAGGCGACTACATAATGTAGCGTGGATGGAGAAGTCAACTTAAGGCTTTCAGTAAGTAATGCCAACAATGCGTTCTCCATATAACGACAACAGCCTTGTTTAATGCACACTAGGGAGTCCGATTTAGATTGTGACAACACAGACAATTAGTGGTTAGGTACAATTCATTCTTGGAGCCAGTAAAATCGATATCGCTTGAGATTTGGGGTGAAGTGTAAGCAAGGATTAGTGGTTCGGTTGTCCCCCGAGAGCACGGCGATTTAGATGTAAACACATGGAATGTCTGATGACACTCTGGCTGGGAACCGCTGGTTAATCTACCAGGTCATCTCTTCCCACGAAGCCCACAACTCAGTCGGTGTCTTCGGCCCAAGCCCTTGTGTGTCCATCCCACTACCAAGTTATAATCGGTACATTGGAAATCAGTTACGGGAAATCAGATAAGAAATCGTATAGAGACAATATTCATTACATCGAAACTGTGCAAGACCATGCACGTAGCAGAACAGAATTCGGATCAGCACGAAACCATTTTCACCCAACTTTAATAAAGAGGTACAATCTAAGAGAAAACCTATACCGTTATAACAATGTTATTGTACAGGAAATTTCAGACAGAAGAAAAGGCCCATGGGTTTTTACTTCACATTACTTTGTATGTCCTCGTGGGTGGCCAAAGAGACTTGAAATGGAGTGATATATTTATGCTGGTGATGGGATTCATAAGCACCCGGAAAGGTCACTCTGTGTAACGTAAAAGGTTATTGAGCCTTCTTCCGAAAGTACTTGGGTCACTTTATTTGAAGAAAATGATGACTCTCTAAAATCATATATGGCCAGTCTATGTGAAGATCAAGCTGATTCTGTGTAAGCACACATGTCGATCTCTGTAAGCATTTTGCCATTCCTCTTAAGCACACCCTGCAGGTAAGCAGCGGGAGATTCTCTGCTCTGTGTATATGTATATTTGGTTTTTAGGTCGTACTTAACAATGGTATGACGACGTGGAGTCCTTAGTATGTATAGATATCCTGGTTTCGATGCCCTTAAAGTGCTGCCGTCAATGGAACATCATGCCAACGACACCAGATAAGGTACCCTACCCAATCACATTATACTGACACCGGGCCGACCATTCCTACTTCCTTCCTCCAACTTCTCAATGCTGGGCGCCTAGCGAGGCAGGAACAACTACAAAGTCTTTGATATGACCAGGGCGAGGATTGATCTCGGGTCGCCGACCTCGAGGACGGGGGGCGGGGAGGGGGCTAGGCGGTCTCATTCTCTGGTGTAGACATGACCACGTGTCAACCTCTGACGGATAAATAGGAGTCGAAACAGACATTCATATACCATCCATGCATCATCCAGGATTGGGGATCCGGGTCAATCATCGCAAGACCCATGTCCAAACCAAAGTTTAGCTCAAAACAACAAAGAACTAAAAGTTATAGTCCTATAAAGGAATTAGAACGGACTCGTAAAACTAGAAGCTGTCAACAGCTTTCAGTGATGACGGAAAGGCGTAAGGAATGTTCTAGGCTGATGAATTAAAGCCTTATCGAAATCGTGTATCATGCTAGTTCATGGGTTGTTCAAAAATGTATCTCAGATACGTTTTGATTCCTACTGTTCAAAGTTGCGATTTTATTCAACACAATAACCTAAACTAGAGTTATGCGGAATTAGACAGATAAAATCCCACAATGTTCGGACACTAATGCTTTCACTTACAAGAAAAACACGCTCATTGTAACGTTTAAGAGACATAGAGTGAAGAGTGACACACTAGTTTTTGAAGTAATAACCTGAAACGTTGATGAAGGGGCGGAGAAGGGGGGGGGGGTGCGGGAATGAAGAGGACTGGTAACATATTTATTTATTTGGTCCGTGTTTTACGCCGTACTGAAGCTTGCTACCAAGATCGGCCGGAGATGGAGTAGTGTACAGGTAAGCCAGAGATTAGTATGTATGTATAACAAAGGCCAGCATAATAACATTAATCAAATGTGTATTGTCAAACTGTGGCGTCGAATGCAGGAAAATCGCTATTTAATTGAGAAAACCACATGGGCATACAAAAACGGGCAATTCACTCAATACAGAAATTTGCCCAGGAGCTAGACTCGAGACTTCAGTGATAGCGGTGCTTCAATTCAAATTAAGACTACACCGTTATAATTTCTGTGCAATACGGGTAAAAGCCTGACAACAAGCTGCCAGGTGTTTTCACTGTAAAATAACGGTAATATCATCGTGTGAAGTAATATGTGAACTCAACAGAGATCACATTTCTCCCATTACTGATGTTTTAACACCAAAGCGACTGACCCTCTTAGAAATATTGCAGTTAGTGTTGCAAAAGCACGGAATTTTCTAACAGTGTACCCGCATAGGCCACGTATAGCCCCCTGATGACGTGCAGTGTGATGTGGTATGTCTCAACAATGGGTGATTATGGCTAGTCAAATGGCAGTATCTCACCCATATATCATTGCGATATATCTTATGGTATTATTGGAATTCTGGAATAGACATACCTGCCTTAGATCTATATCCGGAACATTTAAAGGGAAAAAGCGTGAACGTAACATTACAAAAAGGCGACAATGGCATTTCCGGCGTTGTATATACATACAAAGGACATATGTATATTTATTTACTTGATGGTATTTTACGCCGTATATACTCAAGAATATTTCATGGCGTCATGAAATTCATTCCCTGGTACAACACGGATACTAAACATAGGTTAGAGAGAAAGAAATCATAGAGCTATGTCGCCGCAGTTCTTCGGCAGAACTATGATCAGTAGAATAAACCTACATCAGCATATTTTACGTTTCGAATCCTCTTTTTACCTCGTTTGTTAAAACCAACCTCTTTCAATATAAAGTCCATATCTCACAGATGGAAAAGTTCGTCAGTATAACTTTATAGACCTATGCTCCGGGAGTACAAGACATTCTTGAACAAAATGTGAAAAACTTTTGCCTTCAATCTACATGCATTTAACCTAAAAACACACCATAGTTCGATGAAAGAAGCACAATAACACTTTAGATGATCGGCGATATTTATTAAGTTCGATAATTTTTGGTCTGTTCTATTGCAGCTTGGTGTTGTTGTAAGTATACGTTTTGTTCGTGTACGCTTTGTTCTTAAATGAACTGTGGATTTTTTAAATGCGCATGCGTCAGATCTTGTTACAGTATGTTCCTCTTTTCTCACTTACCGGTATACCAGAAGGCTCACGGAGGATATATCCGCTCTTCACTAGTTACCTGAATAAAATCATGACTTCAAGCCACTGCGGCGAGATCAGGATTCGATCCATCAACCTCACTGGTCAATGGCCGACTAATGATATATTAGTGTTATGCAGGTACTCAGTTACCCATACCTCTCAGCTGGGCTGTCACATAAGCAAACTTTCCCTCCCTTGACTTTCATTTATTGAACATATTTAAAAGCTAACGATAATCGAAATAATCTTGTGATGAATTTGGCAGTGTATTATAAAATGTAATCTACTAACGTGAAGACAAAAGCAAATCGGTTCCTAAAAGCAGAGACTTAAATTAAGAATGTCCATAACTGTTGTAAATACCTGTTGTCAACGCGGAGAATCCTGTCGTGACCAGTTATCTGTAAAGGGGACTTTTTTCTGCTCACTGAAAAAGTTCATTAGCTAATGTCCGCTGCCCGAAGCGTTTACCAGGCGACGAGTTCGCAACTTCCGGTTTCTGCTGCCAGTTGGATAATCCCTGTAAAGAAATAATATTGACTTGAAGCAGAATTAGACATTATTGCCTGATCAAAGATTTAATTAGAGCCACAAATAACAGACCTGAATATTGATCTCGGCTAAAGGATTTTTTAGTATTCAGAGAGATTGTGAAGAGGAAAAAAAACGGGCTGGCATATTAAAGAGAGGTGCGATTAAAGTAGTAAAGACGGCCATATTGGACCATTTATTATTTGCGCTTAGCGCAATTGCGTGCAGTTTTCTAATTTTGCACACATGCAAGATAAACCAAGACATTTATGAAAAGAACCCGGTATAATGAAGTCAAGCAAAGGCAAAGTGTATTTCCTAAAGGTTTTTGTGAAAACATGCGCACGTAGATTCTGCCTGGTGGTGTGTCAGGTAATTCATATTAAATAAATTCGTAGGGAGTATAATAGGGTTAATGCGGGTTAGGCCGATTAATGTGTTTGTCTTTTAGTCGTTCGGACAATCGAGGCGTTGGTTATGAAGAACTCTAAGCGTCTAACTGAAAAACTGTAGACTCTTAAATATGCATACCGTATAAAGACATTTCCACTTATGACTTCCCCACTGTCCATATTACTATACCCCACAAAGCCTTAATTGATAGATTTTTTGCTTCGGTGTTTAATAAAGCGGTCACCGGTACATTAACGTTAACGGCAGTTTTTCAGTTGAACTGCATACAGGGGTTACGTTTTATGAAATGTCCCATTGATCATGGTGAATTTCTTAAATTTTTCATTAGTAAAATGTATGTAAAGTGTGGGGAATAAAAGTGTATAGGTATTCCGATGGGAGCAAATTGTGCCTCCTACCGCTATATGATAACCGTTTGTGGCTGGTACATATACAGCTTCGCTGGATTTAAAGGAAACTGCAGACACTCCAGATGGTACATCGTACATGTACGAAGATCATAGCGGATCCTTGTCACACCGAAATATACGGTAAAATGGATGGTTTCAGTGTTGGGAGCGGTATTGTGAATTATCCTTACTTAAATATCTGTATAGCGAAAGGTCCTACATATGACGTGTTCGTATCTCTAATGTGAGGGGAAAAAATAAACAAATGACTTGCTGAACTACCAGACAGCCATACGTCTTGCACAAAATCAAACAAAAAAATACAAAGGCGCTTATATAAGTTCAATACACGTAACTGAATAATGTAATCGCAGCAGTACAGCTTACATACAAAATACAAGAACAATACAAACAGTAACAAAAATGTAGTTCCTTACGAAGATTACAGGCGACAAATCCGGTTAAAACATCAGGAATGTACAACGCGAATCTCAGTCAACAGACATAGGAAAATTCGCATTCCTGGTGCATTCCTGAAGTGAAGGACATTACTGGCCTAAGTGACGATCGGTCGTGTGACACGCCGTAGAGGGTTTGTAGCAAACCGCCCGGGTATTCAACACTCTTCTCTGGTGAATTAGTAAAAGGGAAACTAGACTACCCATAGACAATTTAGAATGGCATCGTAAGCCTGAAATCCAGTGACAAACAAAATACCAGAAATCTTCGCAAATGGGCCGATGAATAAAAAGACAGCGAATTTCTTTAACTTTTACGGTCATATACATGTACCCCTGTAAGTCGAATTTTCTTGATTCTGTGATCGCATACATGGGTATTGCTTTCCGGAAAGGACGCTCTATGTACAATGAAACTAGACTTACTCATATAAAAACAAAAGCTACGAGAAGCTACAGTGCAGCCTATGACGTACGTCAATATTCATGAATACCTACACACAATACGGGTAACCACACTAGGTGTAGGGAAGTTTGTCAATTGCTTACCAGATGTCGTTGGTTTACTCCGGTCACTTCATATCACTCCACCAAATAAACTGCCTTCGTTAAGTTGAAATATTCCTGATTCAGTTTTAAACTTAAACCAACCAATCAATCAATCAGTGAATCATTAGAAATGTCAGATCTGCGGTGTTATAGAGTTCCAGCATATAGAGTTCACTGCACTCTACTGTAGAGTCAGTAGCGAAGAATCAAGAAAACTGACTAAGGAAATGTTATGGACGATTCTATTAATACGGTGTTAAGCGAGGCTAGGGGTACGCGTCTGTGCACACAAGGAGCATGTTCGCCTAATCCTTGGACTGTAATCTTCTTCCTCAAACTTTACCTGTCTTTTTCGAGATTGAAACCATCCACAGTTTTGTGGTGGTTTGCGTCAGTTTCCCTTTTGGAAAATAACATGTTGAAAGTCATAAGTTAATCGTGTTGTCGATATATCGATAGCATTGATCAGCTCCTCCGGGCGTGTTGATCTGCGTGATATACGCGTGGAGATTCACCCACACCACCCAACAGGCAAAGTTGTCACTCTGTGATAGATTTCGCCTCTAGCACCGGAATTCTTGGTCTATTTTTTACCTCAGGGCTAAAATCTCACATGTGCAGATTGCAGAATGTATCCTCCAATGAGCGTGATGTCGGGTACGATAAGAAGGCAGTGCATGAATTTTAATCACCGCAGAACCATAATCACTCTAACACGCCTGTCAGAAAATATTTAAGGCATTGTTTAGTTATGCCACCGCCAGCGAGTTTCATTTAATTGTATTCACTTTAATAAGCACGGGAGGCCTAATTCAGTTCGCCCGGTTGGTCGAGGGAGCGGTAAGGAAGGCCCTTGAGCGACCCGCGACCGATCAAAGACGTTGGAATCCTGGACAAGTGAATCCATCATTCGGCAGATAAGGTTGTGGAGACTCAGCCAGGCACAAGACGGGCTGAGCACAAGTCGATGATAACTGCGTGACAACTGACTTCCTCTGCTACAGCATCCTTCGTTATTGCCACGATCAAATCGAACATTTCTTCACTCAACGTCACCCGAACACATTTCATTTATTTCCAAGCTCTTCGCGTTCACCACTTCGGTGGAGTATTAATTCCTTGACCGGCCATGCAGACATCCGTTCAGTGTCGCTTGGCTAGCATATCCCTCAGTATTATTATACATCATAACAAAAGACCTCAATATAAGGTGGATTAGTGCGCCCATATTAACAAGAGTTAGAAAATATTTAATTTATAGACAAGAAAGTCTGTTGTTCCTCCCACATGCATTTATATTATTAACGCCATAGACAACATACCAGCTCATCTTTTCACACCATTTGCCATGGGTTGATTACTTAAGTTGTCATGCTCTCGCAGATAGCGTAGGATATAGTGACCATTCCATGCACACAATGTACAGAGGACGCCCGAGTAAGTATAATATAGCCTGTTTCTGTAACCTTAATTAGAGCACGCCCTAAAATCACATTGCTTGATCGAATGATGAATTCGTTGATTGACTGATTGGTTAATTGATTGATTCATTGATTGTTTCACTGGCTGACTAACGGAAAAACATATGAACGGACGGACGGACGGACGGACATTTTTGCATTGGTTTTCTTTTATGTCAGCGTTGCATTTCGTGTGTGGATCAAACTGAAGTGTCCTGAAGAAACGACATAGTGGTAAAAGGCGAAAGGTCTAACATGCATGGCTCTATGACGGGTGTGAACCGCTTATAGTCAATAACGACCGGAACACAGCGGAGCCGGTGAAATTCAGAAAAAAAACCCATCCTAGGCTGAGATTGATGTAAAGTCCTATAATTTAAGTTAGACATCATGCCACATGGCCTTTTATGTTTCGATTCGACCACATTTTCACTCTATAATCAGGAACTTGGGGCCGAACAATTCGTGTCAGGATTTGCGTCCTGACTGACGTTGTTCAGCAACAAAATGCAACGTTTTTTGTAAGTGGCTGTTACCACTTTGTGAACTTTTATGTGCTATGCACTATGTTTCAGCACACTCTTTCAAGAGAACAATACTTATGATATGGAAACTTTTTCATTGCTACAATGTCTTTATTTTTCTAAATAAATTTGGATGAGATGTATTAATGTTTGGACCAGACCATGTTGTGGCAAAAGTACAAGGTCATGCGTCATATGACAGGCTGTCAAATATCACTCCTCATATTTCTCCTTTGGTTCAATAACAAATATGAGTTACGTTCGTAAGACGCTGGTACGTTGTAATTACACGAAACTGTAGGCATGAACACGGGCCATTATATAAAAACTGCTTATTTCTTGCAATGAATAACCACTTCGATTCAAGATATGTAGATCGCTTTAGTAACAGCCTAAATTGTAATTGAATAAATGAATGATTATGGCCTAACGCCATATGTGCAATGTTTCAGCCATAACGCAAGAAAAGAATTGTAAGTGAAATCACTGTCTGAATTTTACCAAACTTCTCCTTAAGCTATTGTGCAGGTCGACATATAGCTTGTTACTATTTAATTAGATACATGAACAGTAAAACAAAAGGGTAATTAAGGTTAATTAAGGACAAGATGCCGTTATTTGCCGACTACATGTGTCACAACATCTTTGCTGCTCTGGTTTATTTTCCACGCTGTAGTCTTTTATATCATAAAAAGAAATATTAAAATCAATGCAACGTCAGAAAGTGATCATCATAGAAATGGTTCTTTTGCCTAGAAATTTATCAGTCTGGCAAATCAATTTATTGTCAGGTCAGAGTTTAACCCAGAAATGTTTTCGTAGGGTAATATAACAAGATTCTTAAATTCTCACCGATGCCACGTTCTTTATCTGTAAGGAAATGTCTTCTTTACTATCAAGCCTGCTTCGTACGGTAGTAATTTCATTTTACATGAGAACTTAATGCGGCTGAATGGGTGCATTTCCCTGATGTATTGCTGGTTTTTGTTGAAGAGATTTTGGCTAATGGGCTTTCTGGGCACCGGGCAGAGCATGTGGGAGAGGCAAAGGAGGGCCGTGGAAGCGTGTCAACACAACATCGCCATCCCTTCATTACAGCAGGATTCAGACTGCATTTATTCAGTACTGATACGGCGGAACAGTGGTGGATGTAAGTCAACCTACATCCAAGTTAAATGTCGCCAGGGAGGTCTGTACGGTTGGTTCTACTCAACCAAGACCGATCTACTGAGTTCCCAAGAAAACGGTTTGTCATCACCCAGTATAGCAAAACTCTAGCAATCTGCCCATGCAGTCTTAACGCTGATACAGGATTAGCACAGGCTAACCTAATGTTAATGCCCTTATCGCTTTGCTGAAATAAGGACTTAGATAGCGGAACACGATATTGAGAGACCAGCATTGAAATTTAATGTACTGAAAACCAAGACATTGCAGGTAAGTTAAATCAGAATCCAGCAAAATTTGGATTTGACCAGTTACGAAGACTTTTAAGTCCCAGTTCACCGTGAGATAATGTCCTGCAAAAGTATAAACGATAAATGAAGAGTAACCATGGGATGTTTTCTGAAACAGTATAAATAAACAAAGTTTTTAAAAAGTTGAATTTTAAAAGTTATATCCCTTGTTAGTTTGAAGGGATACATTTCTGCTCAAATGCACCGCCACTCAACTCTTTGTGGCCAGCAAACGTGGTATGTATTGTGATCAACATAGCAGGTAAAGTTAATTCCCAGTAAACAAAATTGCGGTCTTCAAGCACCTTAGGATCATTAAGTTTTGTATACGTAAACATGTTCAACTGAAAATGTCCAGTGTGCTAAGTTACCCAAAAGCTTATGGAATAAAGATTTTGCAAAAGCTAAAAGTCCATATAGAAACAGCGTATTTACGACAATGAGGTTTCTTATTATTGTGTTCGAGTCTCACTCGGGTCTCATGATAGTTGTTGCCCTGCCTGAAATTCAATGTTTATCAATGTCATTGTGTACTAAGTTGCTGCTCTTACTGAAGTCAGTAACAGTTTCGTCTCGCATGGCGTGGCCATTAAAATACTTCAGTTTCCCTTTCATTGATGCTAGCACGGTTTGGAGTAATGGTTGCTTATGTAAACAGTGTGATCAGTATTGATCCGAATTGTTCATTATCCAAGTATTTGTTTGCACATGATAGATGATAAAGCGTGTAAGTGTTGTACTTCTGCTGGCATTTAGAAAAGCGTAGACGTATGAGTGGTCTGTGACATTTTTTTACGATTAAGACATCACACAGTTTTACTAACACAAAATCTTTCACCAAGCACAGCCTATAACATTAGCTCAGCAATATTACACCACTTACACAACTTCAAACACTATTCAGTTCCATGAACATGAAGTGTTTAGTTGGTTCAGATTCAATCAATGATCAGGTAATGTCGGAAGATTTCAATAGCTACTATGATAAACGGGACAAAAATCGATGTTGGTGTGACGGCTGTTCCAGATCGGCATGTCTCTCTGTCCTGCTGTTTTCACCACATCAACAAGTCCATATCGCCAATAGCTGTTTTAATCAACACAGAAATGGGCTGTAAATGAACACGCAAGTGGCAACAGAACAAATATTATTTGACTGTTTGCGAGCAACTTCGAAAAACATTGATTGTTCACTCGGAGCTTTTGCCTTGATGCCTCAACTGAATAGAAGTGGACTGGAGTATGCTACTAAGGATATACCTTTCCCCGTGCCTTTTAATGTCTTTCATATTATGTAACATGCACTCACCTCAAACAAACCAACAGAAGATCTTCCGACTTTATTCCCTGTCTGAAAACGCCACTAACTATAGGGTTAGAATTTTAGTCTACGCACCGCTCCGCTGTTTCACATTTATTCTTTGCGTAGAAATTTTGAACACAGCGGTAAGACAAGCTTCACAGCGCAGGCGCGAGATTTCTGGAAGCAGAAGAAGAAGCCTTCATGACCACTTTGCTTTTGTCTCATTTCAAATTGTCACAGCGAGAAATTTGATTGGCCGATGTCATACTTAAAGACACCATTCTTAATTAGAACTAACCTTGCCGCCTGGGTCAGGCGTACGTCGAGATATCGGCTTTCAAGATACATACCAGCCATTTATTTTGAGTTGCTGGTCTCCTCTCAGGGATCAGCTGTGCGCCCCCTTATCGCCCCTTCGTTTAAATCACTTTCGTTTCCTTTCGCTGATATAGTGCTCATTTTTATTCCACTTGCAATACTAATGGTACTTTAAGCCGGGATGGTGACTACTATTTCTTTCAAAAATGCTCTCCCACTTTTGTGGCGAATACCAATGCGCCAATGGCTCGTAACTGCACGGGAGAGCTATGGTAGTCTCGTCTGTAAGAGGTCTCGCGAGAATGCTATTGAAAAGACACACATCTTTTCTCGCGAGATTTTCATTTTCGTCATGTTTTAGGCAGTTTCACGTAACACATTCCTGTTAGAAACCATTCTTTGCCACTGGCTTCATGTATGAGTCAGTAATTCTTCTACATTACGATCTATTATGCTGTCCGAGCTCAAAGGAAGGCTAATATACATTGGAAAACTATATCACATTTACCCTTCTTTTTAGCCTTGCTTTCAGGTGACATCCTAGTATGGAGTTGTAAAAATAAATATATGAACCCTGTTAGCATTTCCTTAAAGAGTTCAAAGTGTTACTTGCACGTAAATTTAAATACTGTCATCTTAGTCTGACGCGCGTCTATTCAGAAACATCACTCCAAAACAAATGGATAACGTGTTATATCCACCACTATCCCTGTCCTAAAAGTTCACACTCACTTACAGCCTTTAAAAAGCACGTCATTCATATATCATCGCGATTTTCCCTATATTGCCCTAAAATTCTCATAGATACTCTGTGTCCTTTACTTCATTGCCTTTAGGGCAAAATATTGTACTCTACTTTTGAAGAGAAATGTTACATCTGGTCCGGATTATGTGGTCGGGTCATGATATGCAGATCCACACCCTCTTGCCATCGTGACGAGATCGTTCGGCCACGGTGAGCCCACCATGGTGTCATCATGGGCGCGCGATCCTGGTATCCTGACCAGAATTTACCACATTTTTATACTTTGTTTGTCACTGACCTATTTACGGCAAATTCATCGTGCCTTCATGTAATGGGGGGAAGTATTTTTTCCTGCTCACCAATTTGAAGAATTCTAGCCTATACTGTGGGGTCTGTGTTGTAGGCTAGTGCTGGGGCCTTCAGATAAAAGCATGTATATACGGAGTACACATAATACAGTATGCTGACAACATACAAGCAAATGAAGCTGTGACGTCAACAATCTGCAGACATCAGATCTAAACAAATACATTGTTGTAGGCTTTCAAAACTGACTCTCTACAGGATATATAGGCAGAGGCTGAAACTACACTTCTTTTTGGTACTGAAAAATGCCTACGTATCTATATATAATAGAACTGCACTGTATAAGTGACAGGCACAGCTAAGATACATATATGTATTTTCAATGTAAAATCATCCGGAGATCATACGCCCACGATAATACCATGATGATACCATGATACACACATCCTGATCGGACCATACCGCCATGATGAACGGACAATCGATCACCATCCGACCATTGTGGGCCCACCATGCGCGGACGATGGAGTCACGATGGGCGTGGCATATTCGGTTGGGATCTGGCTGTACTGTATCAAAGGTTGCTTCTAAACTAATAATGACGGCAGTTTGGATGGAATTCCGTAAGCTCCAGGCCTTTCATGATAGGATACCTTCTGCAGGGCAACTGATATTCTTGATCTTTCTGACCTTGCTGTGGACAGCTGAAGCCTTACGTGCGCATAAGGGGTCATATTTAAAGACAGCTTATTTTGTTGAAGGGGCATTTCGTTCTAAATTTGTTGATCTATATACATTAAACAAAAGCTCCGCATTGCACAAAGATGGCTTCTTGAAGAGCACCTATTAAGAAAAGCTTCTATATCGAGTTCAAGTGCATCACCAAACTGAAAACTGTGTTACCCTTCTAGGATGGAAATTTCCTCATACAACCAAGACAGAACGTAAGCTGCATTACACAACCGTTGACCGATGTATAAGCACTGCATAAAATGACGCGAGCACTACAGGATTCGCTTTTTACAATTCTATTAATCAAAACAGCAAAATAAACATGCCCGATAAAATATTAAAGAAGGGACTGCTACAAAATATACAATACAATCAGGCTGGACGAAAAAAATAGCCATAATTCCTTTTCGAAAGAGCCATGAGTTTTAAAACGTCGTAAAACAGAATAACACAGGATGTACAATAAAACTTCGCTTATCACAAAAGGGTACATGTATGCGGTATTTCTGTGAATTTGAGTTGAAAAAATCTCTCCAATCACTTGTACTGCGAACGTTAGTCAGTTCCTTAGGGTCCTTAAAGAAATAGGTTTTAACATTTGGCGATTTATTGTAAAGGAACTATAACGTTAAAAATATCAAAAGCCATGGGTCAAATATGGACATCTCTCTGGGTAGCAATCTGATGAATCCATTGGCAACTCAGAAGGCAGAATTTCTGGAGATCCCAATACGTCACTGATTTAGTGGTTCACACAATTTGTACAACGTCCTCCAAGGGGTTATATATAGGGGATTCTGTTGCAGTCTAGAGGATGTTACTTCCAGATTGTGTAGAGATCAAGTTGTAACTATGTGTTTCAGCTGAACATGTCACATCCCTGGTATTTTATTTATGCTATGCTCAGTATTACTCTCTTATAAGAGTCGTCTGTGGTTTGTTAAAAGTCGACAAAAAGTTAATTTTTCTTTGTTTCCCTTGTATATATGACATATTTAAACACAACCATGGGTTTTCCTTTGCTTAGCCTACACAGTTTTACATTCGGAATTCACATGCAAGAAGGCATCACAAACATGTCAAATTCAGCTAAAGCTGCGTTCAAATCATCTAAGTTGTCGTGTCAACTCGTGGAATTCGGACAGCCGAGCCAACTCAGAGGACAAACGCTATTTCATAAGCCACGTTCACACCTTGCGCTTGGGCGAATTCTACAAATTGTATATCAAATATGCTTTGTCTTCCACGACAAATCTCGCTGTTATCACCCGACTTTAGACTAGCAATGCAGCATGAATTTAGGCGTGGACGTTCCTGTGTGACAGGGTTAGTTGGAATAAGCGCAAGGTAAGTTTAAACAGTGAACTAAAGTAAAGGTGTGCGAATACTTAAAAGTTGTCAGATCTATTCGGATTTTTATACCTCTATGTTTGTCTGTCTATTATTTTAAGGTCTGTAATTAAGAGTCTCCGCCTTGTGCATTTGTTCTTTTTGAAACAGCTAATTAGGCTATACTACAGGAGCAAAATATCACCACAAAGGTTCAGAACAATATCGCGTGCTTAATTTGCATCAGTTTGAATGTTTTAGTAGGAATAAAAGAAGATCTAAAGAATTTCATTGTCTGTATTTGCCTTCAGCATGTGTTAATATGGGGATCCTTTCTACATGCAATTATGTGGGTGATTGTTTTTCTTTTCAAATTGCATGGACAATGGAGATAAAAATGTGGATATTTTAAAAATTAACTGTGGCTCTACCAAGGCAACTGTTATGTTTATCTGTCAGATTAGAGGCATTCCACATCAACCTGTGTTACTTGCAATGCCGTTCCAGTTATTCTGGAAATTTTAGTATCACAGCACTAAACTACCATACATAATTCTATGTCTACAGCACATTTTTAGAACACCTGGTCAGAAGGTAGTAAATATGTAGTGGTATTTGAAGCACTTCAACACATCTTTTAAACTGAATCATGGATTTTTTTTACAGTTTTTTTTCTCGCATTTCACAGCTGCTTTTATTTCTTTTTATGGAATAGGAACAATGAGTATGTTTCAGCCAAAGACAATCCAAATATGATACGGGATAATAGAATGAAATGTTTTGAAAATGTCTTTTTTCAAAACCGATTTCAGACACCACAGGACCAAACTTTACTTCTACGGGTATATAGATGTTTGCATGTTTCTGTGCAAACTTTCGTTCAAACAGCCAGTGGGGGTCATTATAGAAGGCAGCGAAGCCTACAGACTCGCCAGAGTAGATGGCATCGACTTTAAGCAACCAGGTAACACGATTGTATTGTCTCTAATTTTTTGTCCCTTAATAAAGGCAGCCACGAGCTTTGTCCATAACTATTGATACATCATGCTGAATAGCCTCCAGACGAAAAGTAGGACGACGTAACTGTCCCGAAAAAGGTGCTAGGGGAAGCTAATTAGGATCTGGCGATATTCAAAACACAGGTGATACATTTAATTGAATGAACTCTTTACCTGAGAATTTTCGGGAATGTAATTGAATCTCCCCAGTATGCAGACCTCTTATACAAGCATTTAAATGGCGCATTCCGTCTCCAAAATGTGAAAGATTTTCGTTTACAGGTCACCAGATTTGATGATTTTGTATATAAGTTCCCATTGGTAAGGAAAAATAAGATAAACTCGGGTAGTGGCGTTTAGGTTATCAAGCGCAACCGCTCTCAAAAATCTAAAACACATGCGAAACACAACGAAAGATTCTCTTTTTTGATTAATGACTGTGCTCATTTCATCAGATTCTTTCAAGGACGTTGTTCTTGTTGTTCACAGACATTCACATAATCAAGCTCTTTTTCTGTTTTTAAACTTTGTTGAAAAAATGTTTTGAACGGCATTTAAAGAATGGAGGGATGTCTTCTTGGCTACACTATTAAAACTAATAATGTGTTCAAACAACGAACTTCTGGCCAATTACTAGCAGGACCTTAGAGGTCATCTCTTCCACCATGTGATGCGTATTCTTTAATCACTGTGTTACAACAGCGGTCCCCATCTTCTCCATCATGTGAGGACTACTCTGTAAATACTATGTTACAATAGGAGTCCCCATCTCCCCATCAAGTGATGCTTACTCTCTGTCCATGTTACCATAGGGGTCCCCATCTCTTCTACCTTAAAACGTTCACTCTCTTACAACTGGAGGTGCTCATCCTTCTACCATACGATACGCAGACTTTGACCATTGTCACCACCCCACCTTGGCTGGTTGTAAACCCTACCAACTGTGTCACTATACTGTTTTCAGATTTTCGCTAAGTTATGGTACAAGGCCTGGCAACAGGCTGCCAGGTGTTTTCATTGTAAAATAACGGCCACAATGGCCGTAATATCATCGTGTCAAATAATATATGAACCCTACACGGATCACGTATATCTCATAGTACTGGTGTTTTACCACTTAAGCGAATTTACTGGTAAAATCCGAGTAGAAATACCGGAGTTAATGTGGTAAAAGCACGGACTTCCTGTACCATCGTCATGGCGTTATGGTTCAAAGCATTCTTGTCAACGCATCCACCAAATTGTTGCCTCATGTCCCATGTCAAAATTTCTTCTCTACAGAAACACATACCATTTTAAAACTTGCAAGAACAACTCACGAAAAATAGCAACAGTGAAGATACTGAAATATCCATATTCGTGAACTCGAATGAAGAAGGCATATCATTGCACCAAAAGATGATGGTTGCTGGAATTAAGTGAATCTTTAAATCTGCCTTTCAAGAGCGGCTCAGCTGTTAAAATCACGAGACACGGGTGCGGGTTCAGCGTCGGCATTAGAGCAGAGAATTTGCATACACCTCCACCCCGTCCACCTGTTCACAATGTGTGTACCGGCGCTTGTAGGGCAGTCTTATGTTGGTTCAAGACTAACCTGTTTTCCATTTGTACGTTGGGATAATGGCGATAAAAGGCATCGTTAGGAACACATCAGGAGTCTTCGGTTTACCCCACCATATAACTGATCACCATTGTAAACGTGAATATGATGTTAAGCAACAGTAAAGCAGTGGATCTATTTAACAGTATTATGACATACAACGAATAGGAGAAAAAAATGAACTGATAAATGGCATTTCCTTATTACGCATTTTATGCAACATTTGTAAACTCATGACACGAATACTGGGTCCAAAAAGAATCTGCTTTTTTTTCCCATTTATATTTTCCAATCTCCCCGACCGCTTGAAATCTAAATTCTGGTATATTGCAGTAGACGGTTAGCTTATATCGGCAAACCCTTACCTACTGACCGCCACGACCACCTCATTTATTCCGGCCAAGAAGCCGTGTAATCTGCACTGACCATTGATAGGTCAGTATAATAAACTCCTCCGTCTCCTAAATCCCTACATGCAAAGTCGATCTAACTCGTAACGACTGTCACGGGGGAAGCTATTTTTGGCCAAGAAATCTTAAGAAGAACAAATCACTGATTCCACCCTTTGTGTTCTCGACTTTCAATCGGAAGCCCAAGGTTTTAACAGTGTGATCAAACGTTCTTTTATCTCGCATCATTTTAAAGCGATCATAAATATTACATTCAGAGCGTACTTATGAATATAAATTTGTAGATATTATTTGAGTATGGGATCAATCTGTCTATGGAGAATTTATCAGAAAGATCAGCTAAATGACGGCCATCGTAGATAAGGTTATCATCTGGCGGCATTCGTGAGCAACCTGTCTGCGTAGGGAGTCACAATTTCTTCCTCGACCCTGTCGTTTATGAAATATGAACACCCTACAACTTCATGCGAAACCCTCCGTGGCCGAAGGGGTCAGCGCGCCGTAATGATTCAGGTGTCTCTCACCAGTGCGGTCGCTGTGTTTTAAGTCCCTGTCGTGGGTTTCCTCCGGGCTTTTCCCGGTTTCCGCCCATAAAATTGCTGGCCACCGTCGTATAAGTTACAGATTCTTGAGTACGGTGTGAAACCGTAATTAAATAAATAAATAAATAACTTCATGCAGAAGGGTTGTATATATTAATAGCACAGCGCACCAAATGGCTATCTGTTACTAACCTAATGGAAAAACAGTGATTATGCTTCCTGTCCTCTTCATATAGATTTCACGAAGTGTTTGTTATAACAAAAATTGAAAATCAAAGAAAAACATCCAGTTCTAAGCACAATCATACCTCTATTGGCTGTTAATTGCATAGTGTTGCTTTCTTGACGAGACTTGAGGGCAAAATCATCGCAGGGAGGCTCACGACATTTGTGTCTATGAATAGGGCCATAGCTAAACACGGGGCGGGATCGTAAAAGCGATGCAATCGGCGACAAGTATGAATACTGACAGTCTTTTATCAGTACAATTTAGAAGAAACAACAGCCGTTCTTCATAGTCGTAAATGTACTTGTCGTAAGTATGGACTGATTGGTAACGAATCACGTTCTTTACATATACATTATCAAATATAAACTATCTTTCAACTATCTAGAGCTAATTAGAAACCACAGGCTGCAAAACACACGTGAGCACACTTATTCTGAAAATTCACACTTCAACAGTCAATTTTCGCCTGGCCGTTAATCACAGAAAAGCATGGGCAAATTTGCATTTAAAAATAGCAATCTTTGACATCTGCTTGAAATCCATAATTGTTTCTTTGAAACTTTTTGTGAACATGTAGAAATGATACGTCTCAAATGACCGAGTTATTCTCGGGAGACTGGTATTTTCTTGTTTTTACCAATATGTCATTTCAGATTCCGATTTCGACAAAAGTATTTAATTGGAAAACGTCTTTGGTATTGACTGTATCATCGTGTTACACTGAGGGCAATTCTCAAGTTACTCCTATATCGATTCGAAATATTGACTTCGGGCCCTAGGTAGCTTTTCGTTTAGATCCTGCAGACTCATTCATGGAATCACTGGATATCAAGAGTTAGAACCATTTCGGGAAGCTCAAGGTAATAAATGAGTATGGATATGTAGCCACTATAGCATGTTCAGTCTGTTTCGTTTGAATTTGAAATAAGTTCTTGAATATTACTGAGTAGGGCGTACAACGCCAATGAAATAAATGAATAAATAAATTTGACATCGTATTCAGCGTATCTTCGAAAAACACTAGATACCTTCCAATACGCTCAACACAGTTAATTTGGGCTTCGAATCAGACATTTTTAGCACAACCATAATGGGCGTTCTGGGTCAATAATCGTCAAGATCAAGACCTATTCCAAACCACCGAGGAATTAGAAAAGTAGAAAAAAAAAGTAGAAACTTGGATTCACGTGACGAAAAGAGAAGCAGTGAACAGTTTTCAGACATACGAGGAGTGTTCTAGGCAATAACTTTAACCGTGTGCAGTGGCTAAATCGTGTACAGTGCCAGTATGTTCGGTTAGTCCTTATTCAGAAGATACGTCTCAGCTGGGCTTTTATTCAAATTATTCATGTAACCAACGTGGCGACCTTATTCAGTGCGAAGAATATACATTCTCCGCCTGCCAGTGCACAGACTGTTAATTAAAATGGGTATTCTAGTAATGGGGCAGCCAAAGTAAACCTTAACTACAGAAATTTTGAGTCATACCTCATATAAAGTGAGTCAACCCAAAGTCACAACACCACTCTTTCAAATCTTGTCTGCCGACACATAACCGTTAAATAATTTTTGACTAGAAATGTTCATGTCATTGTGCCACGGCGCCGCATCCCTGTCATGATGCAACCAAATTAAGCCTTAAATCCTGAAAGATCGAGTCATATATGTAATCTATGCAAAGTGAGTCAACCCTAATCCCTTACAAATGGTGTTTAATGATGTATAACCAGTAAAGTTTTACGAATAGAAATATTCGTGTCATTCTGATTGTTCTCCACGTCGAGTTATTCCAGTCATAGAGCAACCAAATTAAATCTTAAATCCAGAAAGACTGAATCACAATTCATAGAAAGTGAGTCACCTCACGACACCACTGTTACAAATGGTGTCTGCTGACACATAACCGGTAAAGCTTTACGAATAGAAATGTTCTCGTCATTCTGACTGTTCTCCACAGCGCTTAAGTTGTAACGTGGATATTTCAGTATTCAACGGCATGATAGCGAATATTTAACTACGCCCGTGTAATCTTCCAGATGTGGGTTAGGCCGATGGTAGACCCTGGTGCTTGTTCCCAGGGGTTTGCCTAAAGCCCACAGATCGTAAGCACAAGGGCGCTGGCCTGTCGATTGTCCGGCATGGGCAAGAATCAATTCACCAGCAGCCAGAGACTTCCTTAAACTAGCCTGATACTTTGTGTAAAGAATGTCAATGTTTAGAGATTAGCTTTAATTAGTTCCATATCTTTGTGTCTGCCTGTTTTCATTATGTAGCCCGAAGTAACTTCTCCGGCAATACTGACTCGTAACGCCAGTCAGCTATTGAGACAGTTGCGGGATGACACACATTGATATATGCCCAGCAGCAGTCAGTAACAAGGGGATTTCAGCTTGCTCGACACGGCAATGCTCTAGTCTTCCACTGGCCGTACACTGCATGACTTGTCCGGTTAATTACATTGTCCCTCGGAATTCATATCATGCCACCTACCGCCTCCACGCACAGTCAACCAAAAATGAAAAAAATTAATAAAGAAATAAACAGCGTTGCCACTATATTCGTGACAACAAGGCAGCAGGGTAAAATATCAGTTCTGGACAAAGTTAGTATTTAGTAATTATTTTAGTACATTTGACATTTGCTGGTAAGATCACTTTAATTAACCTATATGAGAGCCCTGATATGTTGTAACTTGGTCATACAAGCTGTGTATGCTACCGCTATGCGCTTGGAGCTGGTAGATGGTAGTGTCCCCGGCATGTCGGCTTTACTGCAGTTCTAACACCATGTGTTAAAGCGGAGTTTAGCGTAGTGCAGCCATCAAGCAGCCTAAGGAGTTACACCTTACAACAACATCAACCGTGATTTTGGATCTAAACTTGCACATTGACCTCGAGCGAATTGCAGTTGTGGAGAGTGAATCATAGTCGTTGGAGATGAGCCATTGCTATACTTAAGGGACATTTAAGTGGTATGGACGTCACAAGCTCTCTGAAGGGATTTGTGGGATTTTTAACCCCACAAGTTGTTCACTCTTTAAGAATTGCTTTTCCTTCTGGCAAGCCTGTGGAAGAATATCCCATTCACACGGTTTCGGAAACGGAAAACTATTAATTTATACCCGAAAATTACTAGTGCGAAGCCCACTTTGGAATGTCTCGCCCGTTGCCGACTGGATCTTGCAATAGCTGAGAGATTGAATGAAGCAACATGAAATACCGGCTGATGCACCTGAGAAAACTACCGACCCACCGACCTATCAATACAGTTCGTATTTCGACGGTTAATGTCAGGAAAATGAAAGGCTCTGCTTGATATCGGGAAATTTGGGGTATGTTCCTATGAGCTAAAGGCAAGAAATATCTCGAATGATCCATTAACATTTGCTTACAGCATTGCAATATTAAGTCAGCATTTGTAGTTTTTCTTTACAAAAGCTTGCGGAGAGCGTTTTTTTATGAATGCCAGAATATACAGTATACCTATTGATGCATTCAGAAAAATTGTCTGAGACAGAGAACCCTGCCAGAATATACTCTATTAACAGAAACACAGATATACTCGTGTGTCTGGACATAATATTTACAATGAATTAAAAGTGAGAGTTACGCGTGAGTTTCTTAAAATTTCCACAAAGCCATGGACTGCTGTATCAAACAAAATTGAATGCTATTTACAAGTCGCTTCAAAGACTCTACCAACTTTTCCACATAAGCTAGGACAATCTTATTAATCATTGTCTCAGTGCAAGCTATATTTAACCAGCAAAACTTTCTAGTTTATTTTCATATCCAATGAAACAAAAATTAAACGGGTTATGGTATAACTAGGCTACTCATGGAAAACCTAGAATGGTGATGGTGTTATAAATAAAAAGGTGGTTTTATAGTCAATTTTATCTTTGTTAGAAAAGCGATTGGCACAATTTGAAGATTGCTGAACCAATCTGGTGACACGGGTGTAAAACAGTGAGATTTGAAAGGCAGAATCTGGTTCAAACGTTCTGTGTTTGTAGTAAATTTGGATCTTTCGAAATGATTCAGCTTCTTCGTAAAATCTGAAGCCAAGCACTTGGACATTTGGTGACAAGTAGCTCTTACGGCAGAACTTTTCGTCCACGGACAAAACCAGCGAAAAAACCACCCACATCGACACACCTGACGTTCAATTAAGGCATTATCGACTTGTCGAGGGTGACCAGTGATCAAGCACAAGCTTTCATCGATTTCATACTACAGCCACCGTAGAGAGAGGATAGCATTTAGCTTGGCTGTTAAACACGTTGACATACCCAACTTGTTGTTCGATAGGCAACCCGATACGCAAGCGTGCTCCACCGTCACGCCCAGACGTTCGCTCAGAATACGCCCGGGTTATTTTCAAACAGAGGGACAAGCTAGCAACATCGTACCGACCCTCTGATCTCAGGAACTTTTTACGGCCATTTCTCCCAGCCACTTGCCTTCTGACATCCAAACTTTTTCGCTGAAATACCCCGAAGACTACCAGCGAAAATATTTTGGACGAAGACAACGGTTTACGGGATTTCTCTTTACGAAGAAACTTTCGTTTTTCGCTTTGGGAGAAATTTTGCATCTTGAAATCTCTTACTCTCCCTGAGTTAGGCATGGCGTTGTACTCGTGAGTGATCTCTTCCCCTAAACTATTCAATCATTGACGTCAAGAAGGGAAATAACGTAAAGCGGAACAAGTGAGACGTTCAAGGCAGGAGGAATCGTTCTTCTTTTTTCCCTTCCGTGAAAATCTTTATCTTACCTGTACCAGGATGACGACCTCTAAAATTTGCATAGGTGAGTACAGATACATCTGTTTTCTCGTTTTGTGTGTGTGGCTAACAGACAAAAGGTTATTTTCATCCAAATTTTCTTTTTAACTTAAGCTTTATTTTTATAACGTTGTGTAGGTTTTGTAAAGTGAGATGAAATTGTAATGGTATATATGAAGAATTCGGCTATATGGACTGCTTTCTCTGGAAACTCTCACGCTGAGGTGTGCGTGCCTTGGTACTTTCTGCTTCACAACGTGTCGCCATCCACTTTCAGGCTCCGCACAAGTTTTTCACGTCATTCGATCAGTACCCATACGCTGTGTGCTCAATGTTGTGGAGACTGACATTATCCCCATGTCTTAGTTCATCCGGCTTTTATGAGATTTTACATAACATAACATATAAACCCGTGTGTTCATATAGTTTCCTGGAGGCAAAGAGCGAGTTAATTAAAAAAAAGTATGTGTGTGGCAAATGAACTTGTTCGGTCAACACCTCTGGCCTCCTGGCCTGGTCTGTATCTGAGGTTGTTTGCAGTCAGCAGATGGAGCCATGTGTGAAATAGAAGCATCTTAAAACAACTTTCCTCGCACGCAGACGGCCAAATTGAACGCCTTTCGCCATTTATACAATATCAGCATCTTATTGACGATAAGAGTTTGAGAATACATTTTCCTGGAAACGGAAATTCATGACGGGATAGCATTGGAATTATGAACAATAAAATGGTTTTCTTCGGAAAACATGCTGTTTACAAACGATGATCATAGTGTATGACGATTCCCTAAGTGAACCAATTTAACTAAAAAGTATTTACACTTATAAAGAAATGAAAGTACACATGTTGTATTCAATCAGAGTTTTATAAAGGCACTTTCCTGAACGTATAAAATCTATTTACATGCTTATTACGTTTTCATTGCCATTATTTTCTTTTGCATACGCCTTCACGAAAGCATTTACTGAAATGGTCAAATTGGCTGACCGGGATAGTTAATATTGGGCCAAATACAGTAATAACCACCACATATTAGTGGACAACGACAGTATAGTTGCACTGAAACCAGTTTTATTTTGTTTTCTTCTCTTTACCTTAAATGTGAAAGGCATCTCCGCAGATGATCCTGAGAAACAATTAAGTCAAACTGAATGGTTATTCTCGCGACCGTAAAAGAAATTTGAGTCAATGTCCATATTCTCTGATTTCACAAGAGCTTCTCTTAAGAATCGGAGAGATGTATTTCTATAGTGTCAGTTGAAGAAGTCTGTTCTCTTTTTCCATTTCCGTTGAATTTGCTACTGAGTGGCTTTCCGGACCATTGGTGGCTCGGTGATCGACATTAGCATTCATTTGAATTCTTTTCTTTCTTCTTCCATTCAAAGTGGACCTGGACTTAATTAGACTAAAGCATGTTGCTTTTCCATATGAAGTCATGTTTACTCGTGCTAAACAGAAAATTGTTGAACACTGTATTAGTTTTGTCATTCTTATTTTTTTTTTTTTAACTTTTGAAACTTTCTGGTGTCTGAGATAAATAGTTAATACAAGAATTGAACTCGGAGGTGTGAACTCATCAGATAGTATTCCCCACTATAGTATAATCCAGAGATTGTTTCTGGTTCCCTGTTTACAAGGAAACGTTTAAATTGTACGTTTCAGCTTTGCATTGGTCGGCGGGTTACATCGATAAAATGTGGCATTGTGGTAAAGCATCAGTTTGCAGTAATCTGATTTGTCATGAATTATTCAGTTATTATTTGCCCGGAGGGCTTTTGATAGTCTATTGTTGAGAACCGGTTGTTGCATTTGTCCACGGCGTGCCCATTGGAGCCATTTTTTCATTTCCTGCAATGCTGTGCTATGTTTAATAATGTGTACTGAAGATCCTGCTCTTAAGCATTTGACAGGGCAATAATACCGCGGTAATATGATACTAATGCCATTTAGTAGGATAGTCTTTCCATCAGTACAATCTCAGTGTTATCTTGAGTACATCATCCTTATACAACTCAAAATTCTGACACCCCTCTTTAGTGTCATTCTTTGAGTGGGAAGCGTCCATGTAAATTATGATGATAGAGGAGAAAGATCTTTACACTTTAATCAAGAGAACGGGTTATAGGATGATATCTGTTATTTTTACCTGAGGATGACGAATTGTATTGATTATTCGACTTGTGAAATGGGATTGTGGTCAGAAAACTTCGGGAGAAACGCCACGAAGCTGAAACAAATGGGTTTGTACACTTTGATCTGGTGTCGCATTTCCCATGGTTAGAACCGTTCCAGTGGAAGAATACAATACACCTTTGGCAGCACGTATCTATAAACTAAGTGCAGAGGACTCCTTCGAGGCTTTATGCAACGATACAACCAGCCGTTCGAGCTGCGGTCCGCACGGGTATACGTGCCAGGCATATATAGTATCCTATCTATTCGTCACTTCTGATTGCGTGCGTTGAAGCGGCACGGTAGCACGATGTCAGCAGGTGTCGCGTATCTCGAATGACCATGCGCTTTTCCCCTGGGTAATTGTTTGCCTTATTATGTTTTCTCCTGACTGTCATATCTCTTTCCCGGTGGACAGAAGAACAACAATCACAGTAGCTGCGTCATCTCGTTAATTAATGTACACTGACATTTTATGACTTCGGCTTTTATCCATGGATTTAAATGTCATTTATTTATTTATTTGATTGGTGTTTTACACCGTACTTAAGAATATTTCACTTATACGACAACGGCCAGCATTATGGTGGGGGAAACCGGGCAGAGCAAGGGAAAACCAACGACCATCCGCAGGTTGCTCGCAGACCTTTCCGGAGTGAAAGTCAGCATGAGCTGGCCTTGTATCTCACAGCAACCGCATTGGTGGATTTTAATGTTATGAATCATAGCAATGCAAAGAACGTTATATGACAGGAAATTTCTCAAAGCTGATAGTTTTCCCCAGGCCCTGCGTGCTTTCGTCCCGTTTCCAGAGACAAATGCGTTATGTGTGGCTAAAAATGTCTGAGAGATAAGCAAATATTGTGCTGAATCCTTGTTAGTTAGCTCGGGGCTACATACCGCAAACTAAATTTTCAATTTCAGCCCTGGTATCTGTAATATGGAGCGATGGTTGATCTCTTCACACGAATGGGAAGACAAAGGGAATGTCATACCTTGCAGACATGCTTAGACAGAGCTGGGCTTCTCACAACTTGACAAATCTGAATTCACTGAAGCACCACATTCATTTCCAGTTTTACTCTGAATACCATTTTAATTTTGTGCCAATAAATCTATGAAATCCTGATGTGAAATGTTAAAATGTTTTTACATGATGATTTTGACAAGGAATGCAGATATCTGAACACCAGATAAAACGCCAATACATGTAAACGCAGTGGTGTATAATCTGTATAAAGCTAGGAACCATGATCTTCCGACCAGGATTCCACAGTTCCCATCATGGCGCCAATTTTGTGTTCCAGCATTTCTGTAAAACTTATTACTAAATAGGAATGTTTCTTAATCATGGCTTACGGAAAGAAGAAAACAGTAGGACACAGATGGATCACACAGCTATTGAATTCATTTCCGCCTTAGTCATTATAGAGGCTCGTTGACAAATAATACAAATATACCTTTATGCCAGGAAGTCACTTTATGGTCATGGAGGCATACCATTGTCAGGGTACCTTTGAAAAAGTATCAGCCCATAATTTCTTCTGTCTTGTAGTACGGATTCCATCAGGCACGATTACATTCATATCGATCTTGTCGATACTTATTTTCTCCTTGCAGTATACATGAAGTAAGGAATAATAACTTTAAGTCACGTCTATGAACACAAATCTGATCATCTACTTTTTTCTGAGAAGAGACTTTTTTACTGAAACATATTTATGAAAAAAATTTCTTATATCCATCCCAAGCTTATCATAAATGGTCATTATTTTCAGGTGTATTGTTTAGTAGCCAATATAGATGAACCTGACAAGCGAGCTAGCGCACCGCAATGACCCAGAAACCTCCCAGCAATGCGGTCGCTGTGAGTTCAAGTCCAGCTCATGCTGGCTTCATCTCCGGCAGTACGTGGAAAGGTCTGTCAGCAACCTGTGGATGGTGATGGGTTTCCCCCAGACTCTGCCCGGTTTTCTACCACCATAATGCTGGCCGCCGTCGTATAGGTGAAATATACCGCGCTAACGTGGTGCATATATGGATGTCCAGTATTTGATAGTATTGAGTGAGCGCCCAGTTTCTATGACTGGACACTTATAAATACCTATCAACATGTCTTATTTTCTTGACAGTTGAACGTACATACTTGTACGCCAGACTGGTAGAGGACAAACTTGCCTGGTTAAAGTGATAAGGGTAGCCGACCTATTATCGTCACCAAGGCTTTACAAATACCGATGTTTCAAGGACAATACTGTCCTTGAAAAACGATTCACATTAGTTGGTGCATGAACTATGAATATCCACCACGCTTTTATTTCTGACATTTCATAGTATCAAAAAAATTTACAGTTGCATTCCACCTCTTTTGTAAGAGACGTATTTACAAACAACTGCGTCTTCGAAATAGTTATACTTTATACAGCAGAATGTTGATGTATTCTAATAACAGATTTTATAAGATAACGTGACTGTCCGACAGACCAACCAACTGACTATACGACCGACCAACTGACCTGCCCGTCATAACTAACAGTGGCAAATTTTCTTAGCCCGGTTACCGACATATAAATTAGGTTATCGGGTTCCATATACGAATATACAGAAGGTTTGGGAAAAGCTCACTTCAAAATATTAATAAACCAGAATATCTGTTTCTTATACGAAAATGTACAAGGTTGGGGTAAGGGTCAACTCAAGCCTGTTAGCATCAACAAGTTAATAAGGCATGTTAATTGTTCCATATACGAATTTACAGAGGGTTTGGGAAAGGCTAATGTCAACGTGTTAATTTATTTATTTATTTGATTGGTGTTTAACGCGGTACTAAATAATATTTCACTTATGCATCCAGTTAGGTCAGCATTATTGTGGGAGGAAAGCGGGCACAGCGCTGGGGAAATCCACGACCACCCGCAGGTTCCTGGCAGACCTTCCCACCCCAACATGTTAATAAACCAGGATATCTTTTCCTTTACGAAAATATACAGGAATGGGGTAATGGTCACTTCAAGTTAGCATAAACAGATGGTCAGTTCCATATACGAATAAATTCAACAGGTTAAAAATCCATGCTATCTGTTCCTTATAAGAATAAACAGAGGATTTGGGAGAGTCTCGCATCAAGTTTATTAACAAAACTCCCACCGCTTGTGGGGAAAATATTTGCTTTTCTGGCTGGGGGTTTTATGAAATAGAATACATGTTAAAGGCCTTTTCATGTAGTACAAAAACTTGTATTCGTGTGAAATATGTCCTCTCCAATATATAACAGGCTTGCGTGTGGCTATAGAATGGGGAATTCTTTTTAGAAATGTCTGTGCCCATGGTAATTTAATTAGCTTTAGTACCTGTCCGTAATCGAGACAACAGATATTGCATTGTAAGGCGTAAGGGATGAAATGACATCATGACCATTCCATTGTAAAGGTTAAGCTGACGTCAAGGTCATCTTGATTTGTTCGACCAGGGGAGCGTGGACGGGTGTCCAATCCCTGGCCAAGTCAGTGAAAATCTCCCCTCACCTTCGTTTGCGATTTTGACTGATGGTTTTATTCCATTGTAACTTGACAGCCTAGTTTAGGATTTTGATACTTCCTTTAAGGCTAAAGGCTGCATGAAACGTGTCACCATTCAGCAAAAGTTCAGTCTTATCAGCACGGTTGTTGCATTATTGACCAATTCTTGTGTCATGTCGATATCATGAAGGGCACGATGTCTGATTGTTTTGTGACTGCAATGTAGTTCTCTTGCCATGAAGTGTTTTGTGACTAGCTCTTCTGTCACGTCTGCTAGCAGGGCAGTTGGTCAGTTGTTTGGGGCTAGTTCCCATGTCTCTATGGCAGGCACGGTATTAGCATTTTGTGACCAGGTCTTATGTCATCTCTTCCTAAATGGCACTATGACGGCATTATGTGATTAGTTGTGGGGGAATTCCGTCATGAAGAGCACAGTGTCAATATTTTGTGACTAGTTCCTGTCCTGTATCTGCATAAAGGCCACGCATCTAGTTATTACTTGCAATCCTCGTGTCCTGTTTGCACTAATGTGTTAGCATTTTTTGAGCTGTTGTTTTGTCATGTCTTCGAGAAATGCAGCACTTTGTGACTAGTGCCATATCCGAACAAAACGATCGGAGCCAATATATTTTCAGTGGCACTCGTGTCAACTATGCATGAATCAACCGATCATTGTTCAAATTAAGCCACGAGATAACACTGAAGGCGATGACAACCTGAAAGTATCAACCCAACTCACTCTGTCCAATAGAAGTGATTAGCATAGCTGTATCTTTGATGAACTTCTGACATTCGCCGAGAACTACCATTTGGAGTAGGCTCTCAGTTTAATCCGCTACCGATTTTACCCCATACGGCATGCAAGTGCCGGGAATGCCAATTAAGTTCAACCCTCTCATTTGGTCCACTGGAGACAAATCAATGCCATGTGTCCACATGGTTTTAGTTTGATAAGCGCAGAGATCTGCCTAGAAAGGTTTGCCCGCGTGCCGTCATAAGTTAAAAATTACATATACTCATCACTGTTACTCAAACATATCCGTGTACAATCTCAAGAAATATGATTATGTTATCTTCAATGTGGTTTTGGTGGCGTCAATTGCCAGCGAGGAATACCGACAATCCAATCGCTGACTTGTTGCGTTGTATGTATGTATCTATGTATGTACGTATGTATGCTTCGGTTTTAGCATGAGTCCGTCCTAATTTTTTAAATATATTTTATATACTTTCCAAGTTCTTTGGTGGTGTGGGTTATTTGTCGTTTGAGAAACTGGTCTTGCCACGACTGACTCGGAACGCCCGTTTTGGTTGACGGCTGGTGTACAAACGTCGGTTTCGGCGCCTAGGTTCAACGATTTTTCAGCTATGAAATAGTGTACTGAGGCACTGAAAGAAGGCACTGAAGGCCATTGTGCCTCAGAGCGAAATACTGAAGATATTCATACTTGATATTGAATCATATGATAAATCTGTAATCCGATATACAGAAGCCAAGGACAAGATGCTGACAAACGGTCTTAGGGACTATTTTATGTTTGCATGTGCGTATGTTGCAATTGAGAAAGCCTTAAGTTAATTCTTATGTTTTGCCAGTTTATCAATATATTTATGTGAAAAAAGGAGATAACCAATGAATGATTTCTTTCTGTTGGGTTTCCGAAAGATACATTAGACTACACTTTGTTTATAATTGTAGAGTGGGTTACACGTTTTTACCTCTAGTTCACTGTAAATGAGGAATTATTACGACAAACCTTTCAAGTGTGATGTAACTTCGGCGTACAGTTTAAGTATCATGTAACAACAGCTTAGTGGAAGAAAAATTATAATAAAAAATGACAACGTTCTTTCGTTATAAATAACTCCAAACGAACTCATTCGGCTGAAATATCAAGCTGACTTTTCAATGTTGCTGATACTGTGGTGTTTCCCGACTTTCACACCCTAGCAGTCATTATGTTGAAGACTGCCGATTTCATTGTGCATCGTCCATAATTATCCTAAGAGGAATCCATAGACAATAAATGTACAAGTCTCAAGCACTCCAGCTAAAAGACATTCATAATGGGCAGAGACTTTGGACGTAATGTATATGAACTCCTTCTCCGATGTAATTTGTTCAGATTCCAGCCACCCGTTTTCCAGATTGAAGGACCGTCGAGTCAAACTCGTTTACTAAGATGATGATGATGTTTCTCTTCACTACATGTTCCCATGGGCTTTTCTCTTCACTCTATGTTGTCACAGATGCCATGGACGTTTCTCTTCACTATATGTTGCCAGGGATGTTTCTCTTAAATATATGTTGCCATGGACGCTCTTCTTCATTCTTGAATTGCCAGGGACATTTCTTTTCACTCTAGTGTTGTCAGGGATGTTTTTCTTCAACATATGTAATCATGGGCGTTTCTCTTCGCTACAAGTTGCTATGGACGTTTCTTGCTTAATATATGTTGTCATGGACGTTGCCCGTCACTCTGTGTTGGACGTTTCTCTTCACTATGTGTTACCGTGGACGTTTTTCTTCAATACATGTTGCCTTGGACGTTTCTCTTCACTATATGTTGTCACATACCTTTCTCCTCACTATGTGTTTTCATAGACGTTAACTCTGGCGACTGCTTCGTAAAGCCAGCCTCTTCCTGATGATGCCCAGGTATAACCGAAAGTCCTTCATAAATAGTACATTCACTTATAGTAAGGGAAATAACACATGCTTTTCTATTAAACACCTGGTCATGAATAGCAGTGAATGTTCCATCTTGCATCATTTATGCTTGTGTAATTTTAGTAAAATAAAAGTTTGTTACGCCCTGGATTGTCTTGTACGAAAGTTCCACTGGTCCTCGCTGGCAGTTATTTAACTGTTGTAACTCAGTTACCCTCGCCCAGTTAAAGGACTTCTGAGAGTACCCAAGTACATCGTGTCCGTGCACATGAAGTGAACCATACACGTCGTGTTCATGCATATGAAGTGAGTCATATACATCGTATATATGCTCATGAAGTGAACCATATACAGCGTGTACATGCTCATGAAGTGAATCATATACATTGTGTACATGCTCATGAAGTGAGTCATATACATCGCGAAAATGCATATCAACTGAGCCACAGATATCACGTACAAGCTCATGAAGTGAGTCATGTACATCGCGTACATGTACATGAACTGAGTCACATATATCACGTACATGCTCATGAAGTGAGCTATATAAATCGTGTGAGCCGGTGCTGTGATATATACAAGAAATCCTCATCAATGTACCGGATCTTTATTATTATTAATACCAAATGCACTTGTGTTCAGTTTATGTGAGACACCAAAAACACGCGTGTCTTGACCCTGACAAAACCTGGGACCAGAAAGATAGGCTTAGTGGTTTCTCAGACATTAAATAGAGCTACAGGGGTTACATATACTGCTAGTTAAGGGGACTGCTGACTATTAAAGCGGATTAAGGCACAGTACCAATAAATGCATTGACCATAGCAGTTTCTTGTGGGTCAAGAGGTGTATTCGGACTATTATTTATGTATTGTCAGTCTATCCACGTTCCTCTTCCGGTCCAAGGCTAGGATGTTGTCTTAGCAGGAATGGCCTGGCACGGTTATCGGCCAGTCATTCATTAGGTCGGCAATCCAAAGCCCACTTACACCAACAAACTGGGCAGTTTAAGGAGGTATCTCTTACTACCAATTGCCTTTGCGTTCATCCCTGTGTGCAAGCTGGAGTCGCATTTGTATCGACCGGGAGGACGGAATATTGAGTCTACCCATGGTGTCAGATAAAAGGAAAATGCTGATTGACTATGAGTTGCGTAGGTGCATTGAAGATAAATCGAATGTAAGAAACTGTTTTATTAGAGAGAACGTTTCTGGCCCAAATGAACAAATGGAACATATTCAACTCTGTTTCTCTGGGTTCTTGTTTTAATACAAAATGGGTCATAAACACGGAGACAAAGACACGGTGAATAAAGCACACAGTGCAAATCCCCGGCTGTATTCGCAAACCGATCCCTAAAAAGAGAACGTATGGTGTATGTTGTGAATGATGCTTGAAATATGGCTACGACAAAGGGAAAGGGCTCCGAATGGTTTGCTTTTAAGAGAAATTTGTTCCCTACGTCCAGTTTGTATATGGTGTTAAATTATTCGCCACTAGTGAGGTCAGTAGTTGGTATAGAAATGTATTCCTAGAGCAATTCAAGCACAATTTTATGCTAAGTTTATTCAGGTTTTTTTCACTGAGCCGGTCATATTTTGTAACCGATCCCTATACATGTACAAGCTTTTCCATTCCGCCAGGTTTTGTAACCGATCCCTGTTCTGGCTTGTTAAGTCCGTCAGATCTTACAGACTTGTTCAACCCGTCTCATTTTGTGACGGCTTTCTATACTGGCAGATTTTTGTAACTGTACTGGATTGTCTAGCCGGCCAGATTTTGCAACCACTGCATGTACTGGTTTATCCAGGCGGTCGGATTTTGTAACAGCTCCCTATATTGCCTTATACACATACAGCTCTTGTATATCTACATTCCATCCAATCATAGTTTACTTCAACACCCTGAGGTTTCACCTTTTATTTCAACTATTAAAAGTCGATCGATTATATATGTTCGAGGTCACACCTGTGCTTCATCACGTGGCAAACAGATCACTTGGCTAAAATTACCGTACCACCCGTTGTTTGTTCAAAAAAGTAACAAAAACTCATATCTTCGTTAATGGACAACAGCTGCTTTGGCACCTGAAGACTCGAGCTACTGGCTACAGTATCAAAGGAACTAAACACAAGGCTAAAGAGGGCAATGCCAGTGATCAGAAGTCACTCCTTTTAAGTGGTCGGCTCACTCCGTCATTAGTAGCTGATGACTCAGTATCTGTCAGGGACGTATTCCCGTGCAGGCTGGTTACCTTAATGAGCCACACAAGATCACAAAGCTGACCCATGACAAGTGCTGTATATGACACTGCAGAGCTCCTTTTGCCTCACCGATTGGTCAGATGACAGCTGTCATGCGTTTCATTGTATCCACGAAACCCGCCAACTCTTTGGCATTGTTCATCTTGTCTTTCCCTAGATTATAAGCACGCCTGAGGAAAAACCAATTTTTCGCTGCTCGCGTTTCTTTTTATATCTTGTACCGGATGCTTGCTTTCATTCGATTTACAATCAAAATTTTTCAAAGAAATCAAAATTTGAGAACGGATAGGTCAATCATTAACTGTAAACAAATGACCTCATCTAAATTCGACTACACAATCTGGTTCTTATCTCTGTGAATTGTTAGCAGTACTGCCCAGTTTAGGCTTTCGGTAAAACCATTCAAAGGCGAAGTTTGCTACAAAGAAACAACACATAGTCATTTAAAATAATCTCTAATAAAGCTGGCTATTTGGGCTTGTTTCCCTTATTTTTTATGTGTGGAATTATCCAGAACTAAATTTCGGTCTTATTTCTTGATATTTAACACGGCTAACTTTATATCTCCAAGAGAAAAATACCACTCGAGACTGATTCATTGTCATTTACAAATAGCGTTGCAAAACTAATTCCTGGTATGTTCAATATGTTCACATCACATTTAATCATTACAAATAGATATTTTTCGTTAATACCCTTTACTAAGCTTGGTCACGTTTGGGTAGAACTCTCAGGCAGCGTCAACGGGTTGTCTGAGCATACCAATGGTACAATGGCACAAATGGTGCATGTTGCTGCGTCGCTTGGCGCTCAGCACTGAGAGGTTAGAGCAAGGAAATAGGACTGGTTGGCCCGGTGTCAGTATAATATGACTGGGGGTGGTGGCATGCCGAGTGTCTTCGGAATGCTTTTGCAATGGCGGCAACACTTTGGCGGCATGGATTCGCCCTATGACTCGTCATATGACTAAAAGGTGTTGCGTACGACGTAACGTCCAAGCATACATACCTACATACTTACAAACACTTACACGTGAACAGCTGGATTATTTTGTAGTCTTTCCCTTTGCATTCTTTTACACAAATCCTTTTAAATCGATAAACATGCACATATAGTTCAATATGAACATACATGTTAATTTCTGCTTTAAACCCCCATGCCCCAGTTTGACACCTATATAGTTTCATTTATTTATTTATTTATTTATTTGATTTGTGTTTTACGCCGTACTTAAGAATATTTCACTTATACGACGGCGGCCAGCATTAAGGCGGGAGGAAACCCACGATCAACCGCAAAGTGCTAGCACACGCTTCCACGAACGGCCGGAGAGGAAGCCAGCATGAGCTGGACTTGAACTCAGCGACCGCATTGGTGGGAGGCTTCTGGGTCATTGCGCTGCGCTAGCGCGTTATCCGACTGAGCTACGGAGGTCCAGCTCTAACCTTATATAGTTTTAACTGAGCCGGGTTTAAGACAAATGGCTCAACGTTATGGAAAAAATGCGCAATTACTGTAATCTCAGTGTTTATGCGTGTATCCTAATTTGGTAAGCAGTGTTCGGAACTTTAGATTTCTTGAATGGATATTGTTACAAACACAGTCTTTAAAGTAATGTGTTATATTTTTTTATTTTTTGTTTTTGCCCTAACCGGGTCAGTGTCTGACCTACATTTTCCCCTCTGTCAGCGTTATAGGTCACACTGGAATTCAGTCGCGTGTTCTCGAGGCTTCTGTGTTTGTGAGCTTCGTGTCATTGTAGATAGAGCGAATATTCTGGAAAGATATATTCATGTTGTAGACATGTTTCCGATCAAGCTATCCAGAATTTTCTTTACGTTTGTCTATAAATATGAGCGACGAAGTTGTTAAGCTCGCAGTCTTTTACCCAAGTCCTCTTGAGAGCAGTCATATTTACTCTGTCCACTAAGAAGGATTGTGTGGGATTTGGAGATATCGGCTTTCGCGTCATTTTGTACTCCATTTTCTCTACGTAGCATTTTGTGAGTTTGCGTTTCGCCACGTGCTAATTTTCTGAGGCTTTCTTTTGGAGCATGTACGCGCATTCCATACCATTTTACCCTGAAAGTGACTTTGTCTATATTTCCGAGGAGTGAAACAAACGTCGCCAGCTCGGCATCATTGTACGCTACTGTCAGCTTGTCCGTCCTGGAAACTTGCACCTGGCCGGGGAGCTGGATATCGAAACCATCGTCTCCGTGCCGCTTACTCTGCTGTTTGTCACTTACAAGACTTCAATTCTAGAATTCCCAAGAACTTTGGATTCTATATTTACGTGGGCTAACTGGCCTTTGGAAGCCGGAATATCCCGTCCGGATTTTGACGCTATCATCAGTAAGAAACTATATATTTTGTAATTATCTGTATTGTTTTTGTATATTATTATCAGTTGTACTATTTGTCTTTTTTAAAAAGTATATGAATTGAATTTATTCAAGCGTCTTCGTGTTTCTTTGTTTGACCTTGTGTAAGGTCTATCGCTGTCTGAGAGTTTAACAAGCCATTTGTTTCTGATTTTTCTTCTCCGGAAGTGGCACCCTTACAATATATAGAGATGTGATAGCGAGAGTTTGTGGTGTTAAACTACTGACAGCTTCAACTGACGACGAGCAAAATTGTGGAAAGAGAAGGGTAATCTTAGAGAGGTAAACAAGATGCTCTACTGAAGCCTATTCTCTTCTTCCTATGTTCCACAATGTCGATCGATAGATGTCAAGGGCTGAGAGAATATCCTGTTCTATGTTATAACATTTGTCCTCCATTCCATGGCTCTGTCTGTCGTTTCCAAAGAGGTATAATAACTAGGCTCGGGTAATGTATCTTCTCTTCGGTCAACTTACTTCAGGCACTTTGCCAAACTACTTTACACCTGGTATTCCAACTCCAGGGAATTGCATTAGGTATTCTCAAAGGCCCTAAATGTTCCCATTTTTATTTGTCGAATTGATTGTTATCCAGACTTAATGAATGGCTTTCGCCTCGTTTTACATCTCCCACATCTACCGTTTTTGTGAAGTATACAATTGATGAAGATGGCATTACATTAGTTGACAGGAGAGGGGCACAATGGTACTTCGACTGATCGTTGTTTGCTTGCATTATGTCAATATTTGTATCGGCTATAATCAAAATTATTAAAAGCTTTGTGGCAATAGTTAAGCATACGTACCACCCGCAATTATGATATGACTGTCAGTGAAGAAGTGACTGCATGTATATCACCCACGAAGGTATATAATGAGACAAAAAAAGACATAAAGAATTGGAGACAAATGTTATACTGAAACTGGCTACAATTGCAGATGTTTTAGGAGATAATGGAGGCGCTTCAATGAAATTCTTTTTGAAAAGACAATATAAGGGATGAAGTTATTTAATTTGCGAAGACATCTCCTCTGAAGTATGAGGAAACACATAATCTAATGTAGGCGGAAAGGACCAGTTTCGCTAGACAAATTTTGGGCTTGTTGGTTAACCTGTATGGAAAGAAAAGTTATATCTGTTCAAATATTTATAACTTTTTAAAGTGTTGTTTGTCCCATTTATTAGGCTGACGTGGTGAACCTGTAGCAAATCGCTTTCATACAATGTAGCTCTTTACAATGGATATGATGCAAATGATACTAACAGAATCCCTGATTGTAAAGATTAACATCACGCGGGTTTGGAGTATTTGAATGGATACATGCTTATATCAGACTATACTGGAGCACATTGTTAGTGGATTAAAACGTTGAAGATATACATTTAAATATCTTCTTTCCCTTATCTAGAAAAACAATTTCCTAGGGTATTGTTTATATATATTTGGACCAAAACTTTAACGTGAAAGTTCAAAGAGTCGTTCTTGCAAGCATTTTTACAATGCTCCAGCATCGACATATTAGAAAGGATTTCGGGTATCTTATTCTTGTCCTGAAAGCGTACAATCGAGACACAAACTATTCAATATAAAACCAAGAACGCATTTGCTACAGGCAAGAACCGTCTGTAGTTTTACCGTCAGCATGAAAACGGCTTGTTGGTTAATTGCAACAAACTGTTTTCAGGTCGGACATTTGATGGCACCGTGTCGTTGCTACAATCTTTACTGCCAGGTTTTATAGCTGTACAGGCTTAGGTAGGGCGATAGATAGACGTGACTGAAAAGAAGACTAAAACGTGTAGTTCAGCATTGATGGGTGTTATTGCTGGTTTTATAAGTTACTGTCTCGTCGCCTTTCACAGTAACTTGTTCTATGGCTCCAGGTGATACTGGCCGATTTTGTGGACAGTTTATGAAGTCCATCGGCGTCCACTCTTCTAATGCTCGAGACCTCCCATGTGCTCACTAGTCGAGAACCCGCCAGTGCATTACACGCTTGACTGATGAGTGGGTGCTTCATCATATCGTTTTCTCCTTTTCTACAGATTTTAATTATGAAGCTAGGGACAATACCTGACACAGACGTAGCATAAAACTGGCTGTATATGCATGCACCTTTACTGAATAAAAGACGTCACTGAGTCAACGTGTTTTAGGACGTGGACTTTGCTTCGATCGTAGAGAACTCGATGTTGGCATTAATGGCACTATTTATGTGCCAAAACTAAGCTGACTGATGTAAGAGCCACATTACATTGCCGTTGAGCAAACAGGAGTATGTTTACCGACTTAAACGCAGTGATTATGTAGGATTTTACTTTACTCTTTGAGAGCGCTTGTTCCCACCAATGGACAACAAGGGTGTTTGTGTTTGGTTTTATATTACCATTTATGGGAGAGTGATGTGCTGTAGTCCTTCGCTTGAAGGAACAGTAATATCATTGGTGGCGATCAGGTGGGTTTAATGGCATTGTTATAAACCGTGACCTATGCTTTCTGCTCAAAATGGCCACGGCTCTGTTGCAGCCATATTCTGCAAAAATAATGGTTTAGCAGTCATTGTAATACATTAATGACGAAGTCTTCATTAGGATGTTGTCAGAACGGGTAAACATAACCTTAACTGGGACGTTATCACTCTATAGATAGATGCATTATGAACTGAAGGCCTCACTGGCTTTGGAAACAAGTTGCTGAGTACTCTTTTATATTTTGTCCACCACTGGGATCGATGAAAGGAAAAGAAAAGCAAACAAAATACACGGCGTTTATGAGTAGTTTGTGCAGAACAAGAATACAGCTTCACGTTAGATAAGTTCCTGCTATCATATTACTGGTTCCTTTAACCTGGTTGCTGTGTAAGAAACGAAACCGCAGGAAGTCAACAAGACGCTGTGGTTGTTGCGAAGAGCGACGTAGTAAAGTGCATTGGAGTTGTGAAATGTGATGGGCGCATAAACCGGGAAGGTGGAGCGAAACATACTACCTGAGTAAAAAAGGTACATCAAGCACTACAACATAAAACACACCCTCGGGGTACGAATGGCATTTTCAATTCATCAATAGTGGCACTGCGTCTAACTTCCGTTTTTTACTACCCCGTCAACAGAAATCAGTTTGGCTGCCACTTTTAGTTCATGCTGCAAATTACACGGTCACAGTTTTTGTAATTGCATATTGCTCGATGGATGTTATCCAATTTTGCCTTGGAGAACAATATGTGTGAGGCACGCCTGCTTTTTTCATCACCGACTTCCCGCTGTTACATCGTGATGCCAGTAGTTTGTTTTCCTAGAGAATCAATCCCAAAGAACTTCGCAGACTTAGGGTGTTTAGCCTCTTACGTCAATTATCCCTATGCACTAGCCTGGTCAACTTCCCCAAACCGTTAGGCCGGGCAGAAGACACATGTCATAGAATTCACTTCAGTTTCCAATCCGAGCAGTATCAGAGAAGCAAATTTTTCGAATGCAGTTCACCGACCTGATTTGAATAATACTGTGAGATTCTCATTTCCGATGGGATTGGTGTGAAGAGCCCAACACTTAGGAGGGGAAGTCGAGATTTCAACATAGTAGAAAGATGTTAGCAAGTCTGTAGTAAATCTTTTATGGCCATACACTATATCCTAGGTCTTTTTCTTTAAATTGACGTGTGTAAACAATGGCTTCAATGTGCACAGGGTGGTGACCTGCCATAAACAGTGCTTTTCTTCGTGCTGTAAAGACCCTGAGGTGGGGAGGAAAGGCAGGGGCAAAGTGTGGAGGGAGGGGAGGGGTTGGTGAAATTTACAGATTTACCATGCTGACGAAAGGCTGATTGATTATCTTAGCTGAATAAAGAACAATAAATACATAAGATCTCTATGGTGTATGAAGTGTGTTGGAGACAGCAGACCATACAAGAATATTGTGTGTAATACTTATGTGGACTACTTGCAGGAGTGGTTTTTTGACACATTGAATTTTAAACACATATACCTACCTGATATTGCTGAAAATTGTTCACTAGTTTTATTTTCCATTAACATTACAGATATATTGCCTATTTGTATTAACGAAATGAAATTGATCTTCATGAATGTGACTGTGGCTGTGTTCTGTGCGTTGACGGCTTGAAAGCTAACCTTGGAGACTCTTCTGAGTAAAACCTCCATAATTAGTGAAGATCATCAGAATATGTACAGCATAGTGCAGGCAGAGTTGAACTCTGGTGCCATGATACCCGGTGTCGGATATATCAATAGAGTATCTCGTACATCCAGCTATTGCTGAGAGGGGCCTGTAATTACTCGTTCTGATCTGCGTGCTTTGTGTATCAAATGTCAAGCAGAATTACCCGTATATCTGACAGCTTGTTGGATTAGTCTAAGGCACCGCGGCGCATTTGTTCAATGAAGTATCCAAAAGCTTTCAATGAAGTGTCATTCCATTCCTAAAATTTGTACCGTTGTATGCACATATTTCGCATGAAAAATTTAACAAAATAAAACCGGCAGACGGGTAGTGCAAATGGTATTCTTTTTCAAAACATGGCTTGTGTTGCCTTTCATTAAATGCAGAGTTTTGATATAATGTTTCTCCTGTTTTGGGGGTTAAAATATGTCTCACATTTTATGTTCACTCAATGCAGAGCAAGGCATGGGCACTAAGGCGTAGTCTATTTTAAGTCAGCATTTGTTAGAGATGCATGATGGGGTGAAACCATTTCAATGAAATTAACCCGACGACTGTAACAGCTTTCCTGTTATTTGCTACAATTTGACGATGACCTCATACGTATAAACCCACTATAATCAACATTTGAAGAGCGTTGCTCGCTAACTGATACTTGTTACAGTACATGATTAAATATCGGTCTTGAGCAGGTTCTAGAGGGTGGCCAACCCGCGAATTGGAATGCCATGGCTACAGATGGTTAGCTATTATCTCTGGGTGACGTGAACAGCAACGGAATTAATAACCCACCTGTCCAATATTTAAAAAATTGGTTGCTGTATAGCGTGTGGTATGGAACACTTCCCAAACAGCTGCCGTGGAAGAAATTGCTGTCGGCAAGTACATGCGTATACATCTTCTAACTCGGACTCTTCTATGTCCCGGAACCATTCCATACAACTAAGTCTGTTCATTGGTCATTTCATACACTAAATTCTGCCTTGGCCATTGTGCTGGAGGGTTATCTAAACAGTTAGCATAAAACCCAAACAAGGGCTCGGTAGCCATGTACCATTTACCAATTTTCATTCTATCGTCGCTGTTCTAATACTTTTTTCTACGCTGTACCATTTTATATAGGAGACTCTGCGTATTGCTCTGCTCTGTCCCATGGCTCCTTGTTTTATAGTAACGTAAGAGTTGTTACGACTTTTCAAAAGGAGATGGAGTGTGTGGTTTGACCACAGACGGAGACACCGTCGTGAATTCCAGGATTGTGATTGACGTCCTGCAAGTAGGCCTAATTTCCCTTTGGTCAAACAGCGTTATGTACCAGCTGTATAACTAAACGTCCCCGTGGACACCAATTTCCCTCCACAATTCAATTTCAACAGCTCTTATGGGAGACATTGTGTGAGTAATTAGCCCAGAGAAATTGTGCTTTGTCTGACAGCCTGATCATTCATCTGTCACCCGTGGTCCAAGTGGGCACGCATTTCGATCAAAGTTTAGGTGCTGCCCGATTCCATGTTGTCAAATAGCCGCGTCTATAGCATGTAACTGGCTTCGCTAATCCCTGAAGCGTGTTCCCACTTATATATTGCTTATCTTCCATTCTCTGTGAAGCCACACTGCTATTGCCATTGTCCTGAGAGAAAGCAGTTACTCGCTAAAACAATCCACGTATATTTGTTTTTCTAACTCAGCGCATTGATTGGGCTAAATAGTTTTTTGGTTAACATGTTAACACGATTTATCTTTAAGTGGATGTGTCTTTGGCGGCAGGCTACAAGGTTCCTCATGGGTTTTTCATTATGTGCTAACTATTTTGATGTCATCATAGCTCTGGATGCACTCGTTATGCTGAGGTTTTTATGCTTTATTTTGCAATACTGTAATGACTCGTCATCGTACATATAAAATTAAGAGAAATAATTACAGAGTTGTCTTTAAGAGAACCCAGGGACTTGTTCTTTAGGGAAAATGTTCCTTGATCATGAAAGTGTAGCTGTGTTCAGTAAATTCTGTAAAATATAGTTTTAAGTTACAATGTTGCTACATTTTAATTAAGCTAAAAATAGTCAATAGCCGCCCAGATTTTGTAATTTCTAGTGGGTACTCGTGCAACACTTTGCCTAACCAAATGTTCTGTGATAACCATGCATTTATCTGCCTTCATCCGAGAAAAGCATTCAGTGTTCATGTCAACATTTCAGTCAATAAAGTGCAAATTACTCTTCACTGCCAATGTTGGAATATGTATTCGTCCACTTGACATCAATGGAACAGGACATGCCTTCTGGCACTAGGCAACTAACGTTTACGTATTCAGTCTGAATGTACTCTTCATCCATAAAGCATAACGACAGCTAAGCCATCCATAGTGTAAACGCTGGTATTCCACGTGCTCCGAGTTGGAAGAAAAAAGCTCACAACTAGGTTTCTTTTGGCGTCAATGTGCCCTTATCATTTCGTTTTTATTACCAGGTTATGATCCTAACGATAAGTTATTAGAGAAGCGATAAAATGTTCAGATCTCACATATGGGCTGGTTATGAGCTTGAACGTTTTGATTCCCTCGTAAAGGTTGACGTCTATATTTCATGGAGTTCGGCAAATGACATTGTTTAAGAGATCTACCAATACTCTTTCCCAAGATATTACAAATTGGGTTTATGCAAAATCGATACCATCGAGTGTGCCTGTAGATATATTTCGTGTATAATTTGAACTTGTAAGTCTGGTTACTGTAAAAGTGTATTTAAAATTCATCAAGAATGATGTTATTATTTTACCAATTTTAGAATTTAAAATAAAAATTAAAATAAAAGATTATTAAAATTTATATCGTGTTATACCGTGTTAAGAAGCACACAAACACTCTTCCTATTATCTCAACGTACGGCAATATAAAACAGGATTTCGCTGAAGCAGTCTTTCTCAGATGATGTTTATTCCACTCTCTACATACTTACACAATCAACCATAACTACTGACACTTGACATGCTTTAGATTATTAATGTATTTGATTCAGCGGTGCTCAGTAATTTTTCACTGACTGTGATCTGGTTTACAGGTGCATAACAAACGAAAAGAAAAGAAAACCACCACCAATAGGGAACCGACCAACCTCCCGCTCTGAATAGGGAGCTTACCAGCCTCTTGCCTTAAAGTCGCATTCAAAACATTGATAATAGAATTCAGAGATGGAGTACACTTCAGTTTTCAGTGCGGCGAAGGCAATGCTTTCGATCCCTTAGCCAGCTCGGCTCATGCATGGGTAGGCGAAGGCGGTCAATGTCCCGACACAACCGTGCGGCACCTTAACAAAACTCCATACATGTAAATCTGTTACGGAAACGAAGCTCTCTGCGATGTAATGTCATTCGATGTCATAATTCACGAAAGCAGTTACCAGAGAAATTTAGTGAAACTTGGATCTATTGCTCTTGTACCTTTCGCCAGATTCAAAAACGCACCTTGTGACATCAAGTGGCCGTTAAAATTACACACAGGCCCAACATTCGCATAATGCTCGTAGAGTCCTAGCCGTTCTAAATCCATAATCTATAAAACACCTTGAATGCTGGTAAGAGAGAAGCAATTATAAGTTTTGATTGATGCGGGAAGAGAATAGATATTCAAGGCAAGATATTTCAAACTAAAAGCTCCTTAATAATTTTATGGTTGAAGACAAGTAAAGGTAGGTTTTGGATACCTATACAGTCTCTAATCCACGGTTACGTTAAGAGCCTTAATTACCAAGACATTTAATTGCCATGCAGACTACTCAAAAGAAACAGCCTCAGTGAATAGAGGTGTTGGTATACATTTACTTTGTCAATGACAACCGGATATAAGTCTGAGAAAAGATATGCTACTTTTGTTCAACTAAAAACAAGGCGATTGTTCAGGTTGCAGAGTACATCTATTATTTGATTTGATTTATTTGATTGGTGATTAACACTGTATTCAAGTATATATCACTTATGCGACGGCGGTCAGCAGTATGATGCATAGAGGGAAGATCGGACAAAAAACCCGGGGAAACCCCTGTTGTTTTCATAGTTATGTTCGAAAGAAGCTCACAGAGCAAATACAACTTGGGAATTTGCAATGAACATTAGTCTATTCTAGACATGCTATTTTTTTTGTCAAATCCTATTTGATAAAGCATGACAGGCGTTATGGGAAATAACATTAGAGCATCCCAATTCCATTGCAACGATAACATTGTTATGTAAAAGAAAGTTTTTTACCTGAGTTTAGCAAAACCTAAATCCATTTAATAACTAATCGACGGGAGCTTTCGATCATTATTTGACTTGTAAACGAGCGGTTACAGGATCTGATCGCTTGCGATGTGTCTCATCAATTATAAATGGTGCCCAAAAAGCACATGAAATATTACACAGTGCATTCCGCTATCGCTATTTCTGGTCCAAAATCGCACGTTGATTAAATTTATCAGGTATTGTGAAAAAACAACAACAATAACCAAAAAAAAAAAAAAAAGAGGAAGGAACAATTAGCGTGGGAATGAAATTCTAAATTAATAGAAATAGAAAAGATTACAGCATTGGAAGTAAAACCAAAGCTTTGGCGACAGTGATATATATAGTTTGAAATTGGCAATTACCGGTAAAATCCGTACTGTTGCTCTTGTCAACTAGTGTTTTATTCCAACTGTTCATGTAAGTCCTTACATAACGCTAAATGCTTACAGATACACATCGCCCTTCCTTGTCACATTTAATAAGAAATATGGAAACAATGCAAAGCTGTTGTCAGTGTTCTGAGTGTATATAGATGTTAGCTGGTCAGTCAGTTACACAGATAGGTAGTGCTTGTAATTGTTCTGAAGAACACTTGTTTTGGTTTCGTGGGATCTTTGTTCCAAGCGGGACTACAGGCTCCTGGGAAATGTCAAACACTTTGTACAAACCCTGTAGAACAGATGTATATGGTTAACTGATACCCTGTATTTAGTATACCGTTATGTATCGTCCTACATTAAGCTGTGAAAGAACATGTCGAGTTTCGTAACGAAAAGGATATCTGCATAGGTACTTCATAAACCTCTCCAGATACTTTCTTGATTAGAAAAGTGTTACATTTTGACACTTTTACAACGACTGACATTGTGTGCTTCATATAAGAGACAAAGTATCTCAACAACGATGCTATTTATCCTTCAATTTTTTTAAAGATAATACACCACATATTATTTGACTCCCCCGGCATGGTTATATCCTAAAGACCACATGATCTATTATGTATCCGTTTTTCATGAACCTAGAGATTAATTATAACAGGGTGGATACTGCCTTCGGTGACATGCCAGTCAAGTTCTGAGCTTGAACATTTCGTTATTTTGTTGTCAGCGTTGACGTTCATACTTGCTGGAGTTCAGTCGATGATCTGTCGCTTTAGCCATCTGCCAAAAAAGGCATTCCATGAACTGGCCGAGTTTTAATACCTGCTCATAGCATTCCGTGGGAACTTTCATGTTTAACGCGTATTCAATGATGTAAAGTGTAAAGGAAAACTAATGCAGACTTTAGGTCTGTCGTTCCTATATTCATGGCAAAAGCCAGTTTTCATTATTTCGTCCGTCACTCAGTTTTAGAATCAACATTTACTTTACTTGTTATTAAAGTATTAGAGATAGGACAGAATTGATATCTATTTGTTCTAGCTGAAATATCGGGTGTGGCTATCAAATATCCGTGATAGAAGCCCATTTTCATTCTTTAGTTAGTCACTCAGTTTTATAATTAATTTGTATGTTACTTGTTATTAAAGTGGTAGGGAAATGAGACCAAAATAGTATATGTGCAATTTCTCGCACCAGGATCTAAATTACAATCTGTGTCTCTGTGTCGATCTATACTCTATAATATGACCAATATAAACCAAGGCTTCATTGCAGACACTTGTGTTCTAAACATGAACCATTGTTGATATCCCGGGTCAATGATCACAAGGCCAATTTCAAAAACGGCCAAAGAAGAACAAATGTATATAAAATAAAAAAAAGGGAATGAAATTGCGACATAAATTTCGTCAGTTTCCAATATCGTGTACCAGTGTGGTTGAGAGGTCGCTATGAATTAGATCATAGTGTTTCATATGCTCTTGTGACATCAACTTTTGATTGCAGCTGTTCGGTTATGACGCCATTATGGTTTTCGGATATCTGGATGGTATTTCTTTATGACCCATGATTCCATATTTGTCTGGGAAAAAACTAGGCCACGGCTGGTTGTGCAATTCAAGACAGTCGTTACCTTAACAAGTAGTTTTTTCCCATTTGATTAAAAAATCAAGACACTCGGATAGCACATTGTGCTTCCAAGCCAAAGGAATGAGACTGAACGTCACTGAACGAAAACATCAACTCCATAGAGTAGTTTTAAATATGGCTTTTTATTTGCAACAATCTAATCCGAGAACAAATAGGCGAAAAATGAATGTCATGTCAATGTTACCTTGAAATAGTTTAGAGAGTGTAGGGGAATGTGCCGAGGAGGTAGCGTTTGAATGCAAACACTATTTTATTTTAGTTGGTAGGATTTGTGGCCATGTCTATAGTATTAAGTTTAAGTCATCAGTTCGACCTAACATAATATCAGTGTTTACCTGTGACTGAGACCTATATTGTTTGTGTATTTACAGGTATACTCTTTTTTCTCGCCGTGTTCATTCGTGAAACGGACGGGCATCGCTGTGACTGCTTTATCAAAGATTGCATGAAGTACCAGGCCGGAAGCCACCCCCGCTGCGCATGCTGTGTCTACTATACGCTGGGGAAGAGATCCGGCGGAATGCCGACCCGACAAGACTCTGGTAAAAAGCAAAGTGTCAGACGAGATATATTACACTTGCTCGAGATATTAAGGAGTAATTCGGAGTTAAGAAAAGCGGGCGGATCCAAGGACACGCCTTCTCGGTGAGGCTGTGGTGAACACCACAGCTAGACTTCAACGGAGTCTCTGTTACACTTGTGTTACTCTTTACGCCAGTAAAGATGTAGATTTATTTTATGCACATTTTGGCGTGTTATTTGTTTATCATAACGGAGTTTGATCATGGTTACCATATCGTTCTAATCACCTCCAGCCCCTACATTTTGGTGTTCTCGGATCATAAAAGAAATGGTAACACATCTTGGACAATGAAAACAAAATTGTGATCAAGAGACATGATAATGTTTTGGGCAAATGGCCCAACAGCGCACTCTTCGTTCTTCGTTTGGGTTAAATCAAATTTTCGATGACACCAAAAACCTCATCATTACAATGACTTTAATTGCAAAATTCAAAACCTTCAAATAAAATAAACACCATGCAAGTCATATAATGTATTTCTATACATGTGTTTGTGTATTCGATTGTTCGTGGCCTAAGATGATATAAGACCTATGTGGCTTGGGGCCAAAACTAAACCATTGCGTGATAGCAATGGAAAAACAACAGCTTGGAACTATGTCTTTTGATCCCAGATATGCAAATATGTGGCAAAAGGTGGGACAGAGAATAACAATAGACTAATACAAGATACAATATCACCAATGACCGGGTCAAACTAAGTGTATTGTTCGCTTTGTCTAAATCTTAAGGATTTTTTATTGAAGATATTCTACAGTCGTGTACTGATTTATTCCCTAACTATCTCAACATACGGTAGATGTTGGTTTCCTCTCCAAATGTATTTTTAATCATCCTGAAAGTAAGTCCTTGCAGTTAGTCCTCATTCTATAATTAGGTCCCTACATTAGTAACGTGTAACAGACATACTTGAATTCAAATTAAACAGTTACACTACTTCTTGTCGATGGTTCCCAAGGGGAAATACCTTTCTTCCAGGATTTGGGGATATGAATGATACCTTGTATCGTGCAGTCTACTGGATGACTACACCTGACCACCACACGACTGCACCTGACCACTACACGACTGCAACTTACCAACGGACGTCTAAACCTCATGACCACACGACTGGAATTCACCACTACAAGACTGCACATCACTATCGTACGACTGCGCCAACAACCACTTGTCTGCGTTTCACGACAGTATGACTGCGCCTCGCCACCATACAACTATACCTCACCATGTATCTCACTAGCTAGAACTGAATACTCAGTCTTATTCGCAACGACAACTGGTCGGGAACAAGATAATCTTGAACTTTGAGGAGAGATGAACCGTTGTATTCCAATGTAAATCGGGTAAAAAGGATTCAGGTTTTAGTTCTACATCTATGAAGATGCCATGTTTAAATATATTGTTAACATTCATGAACATAAGACATAAAAATTGCCTTTAAATATGAACCAAATAAGTGCTACTTTTTCTTTCAAAGTTACAAATATTGAATAACGTAAGCAATAATAAAGTGTGCTTTGGGATAATCATATTGAACACTTTTCAAGGTGTGAAAAAATCCTATATTTATTCACAAAACTGTTGTAGTCCAATATATCAAGTGATCCTATTAGACTAATAGTTATTTGGTGTGACGTCAAAACAAAGAATAATGTTAATTTGCTGACAGAAGCAGCAATTGCATTTTACTCCATAAAAGTTATAATTTACAATGTACGGAGAAATGTTTGGGTCCAGCAAACTCTTATTAGTGGTCCAAGGTCACTGAAAGAAACCAGCTTTTGTGCTGTGCAAATCTTTTTTATGCATTTTATAATTTAAATTCCAAATCTTACCATTCTTAAATAATACCATCCTGCTTTGCTAGCTTTACAAAACCTAGATATACCTTATAAAGATATCTAAAATCGGTTCCCATATGCACAGTTGTTGTTAGAACCTGAGGTCATCTAAGTTCAATGTTATATTTATAGAGTGGTGGTATTTCTGTTCCGTGTACTCATGTACAGACGAGTGATACTTCAATGGAATAAATCGGTCGCTTATCAATTCAGCCTCATGCGTTTATGTTGCAAGCTTGGTTATAATGTGGATAATGCAGTATTCGATTTGCCTTATTCTCAAGATCTAATATCATTAATAGTCAGGGACAGTATTATGTTCAGAGTTCGATAGTTATCAGTCTAAAGATAATATTCGTCTTAATGCTGGTACATTGATTTCAGCCATAAAATATTACAACAGCTATTCTTAAATATAAGACACAAACGACAAACCAAGCGAAATTGACAACTCCGCGTGGCGGGTTAAACAAAACGCTACCTTGATGATTCGTGTTAACACTTAGGGGGTCTTTCAGATCTTCGCATGCAGGAAAAATACTCTCCTGCATAAAGGCATCGGGAATTTCCGCTTTTGCTCGGCTGCGTCGGATCACAAAGAGGAGGCTCGAATCGGGATATTGACAGCATGTGTCGAAACCCTTCGCGGTAATGATAGGATGGCGAAGTACACACAAAGCCGTCGACAATATAACAATAGCTGCCATAGATCATCTCATCTCCAGGGAGTTTTTGCTCCAACTGGCTTCTGAAATAGGTATTCTTCGTCGCTATCGGTTTAAGTACAGTTTCCCCACATCTTGTACGAAGCGAGAAGGTATGTCATTATAAATCCATTATCGTATATAGCCACGTGTACGGAGTAGGCTGTCTCTTAATTTCACCCGACACTTAGTCCCCGAGTGAGCCGTCTTCCTCGTGTAACCATGCGCTGGAACTAATTGAATCGTCTTAGACTTTCTTGGATTGATAAATAGCCTAGCGGTTGTGTATTAACTTCCCAGCCCACATCTATACGAATATCAAAACGCACAGTGTACCAGATACACTTATCTACTTCACTGGACCGAAACGAGAATTCCATATCGGCAAGTTTTTCCATTGGTTAACAGCTACATTTTCCGGTCCGTTACGTTTGATTGAAACAGTGAAGGTGTGGGATATGTTATCCGTTCCAGAGCGGGCATGGCTTTGAATATTGTCTTGTGGGTCTAAACTGTAGTAAGTTTTCACATATACTTTACCATTCCGAAAGCGGATAGTTCAATGAGGCAATTTTTCTATAAGACCAGTATCTCGATTTTATCGCTTTTTCGTGCATAACCAAGTCAAGATTGAAGCGGGTTAAGTTAAAGAATGAGACGTCAAATTAAACCTGATTTGCGGTAAAATACAGCACATGTTTTCTTATTAGAATAATGATTAATCGTTTGGAGTAAGTGGACGTTACACATCACAGATAATGAATATATATGAAGTTAACATTTAGATACCAAGACCAGTACAAATGTATATATAATTCCTATACGAATCGCCAAGCATAATGAGCGGTCCACGTCAATAGCTACAATCTCCAATTTCCAAAACAGCACTCAACCCAGACCTACAAAGAATTAAGAAAGTGTGTACAGCAACGCTTAGGACGACGTCAGGTACAGTGGAGCACTGAACAGTTTTCAGTGATGCCCGGAAGTCACGAGATGTGATCAGAATCCAGATCATGTACCATACTAGTTAGTCGACAATAAAAATATGCATCACAGTTGCGCTTTGATTGCAACTCTTCATATTTCCAAGGTGGCAACATTATTATACTGATCCCAGAGTACCGTTTAAAGCGGATTTTGACAAAAGTTTTGAAGATTGTATAGGTCCTGAGATTCTGGACGTTTAATTCCCATTTACTCAAAAAGGAATTATTCTCAATGTAAAACTCAAGGAACTGAGAGCGGAGACGTTTGATAGAATATCCTTGGCATATAATTGGTTGTTGTCGTAATAACTCATGATTTTGATCGAATTCCTCACGCAGACTAAGGGATCTAGCAACAAGGCGAAACTGTTCGGTATTTTGTCATGCAAATGAGGCTATTTAACATTGTTAAAATATCATTTGTGAGACATATAGCTTTTGCCGTTAAGGAACCGCTGTCATCTTTGTACTTTTTAAGAGCTGAAAGTTGTACACAAATTGTGTAGCACATGTCAATGTGAATGTGCTAGATAAAATCAAAATTTGTGTACTGCTAGTTTACAAAATTATGTGGAAGGATTTATATTTGGGGACAGCATTTTGTACCACTCATACACTGTAGGTGTCTGTAATAAAGTGAGATGTGCCATATGAAAAGTCTGTAGTTTTCTTCAAATCCAGTGAATGAGGATATAATTGTTTCACAACCCACACGGTACAAGTTATTTACAGCTATGAGATATATACTGCCTGGTATTTGACGAAAGTTTCCCCTTAATAACGCCTGCACAATATGGTTGCATGCACACGAGAACAGGTTCTTGCCTGTCTAAAAGAGGCACAAAGAGCATCAACCGGAATATCTGTACATTTCTTATGAACGTTTTACCAAACTTCCCAAATGATGCTGTACGTATGGTTTACCAGAAGTATTACCAAATAATGGTTGAGACAGAATGTTGAGAGAGTTGACGTAATTTGCATGCATGATACGCTATTAAATGATGAGTGGGAAAAACAAGACACAGGTGGACAAGTCGATCTACTCACAGCTGAAAATAATTTGATCCAGTTACTGTTACTTTTGGGTCAAGGTCTGCAGATAATTATATTCCTTCATACCAGCCTATGTTACATACAAGCATCGACAATGACGGAAGGGATCAGAAAATTCATGAAAGGGCCTATTAAATATAGACCACAATATAGAGGGTAAATCCGATGAAGGCCTGATTGTTGGTAAAAAGTCACAACTAACAAGTGACTTGCGGCCTCTTGTTTATCAAGGCCCTTATTATAACTGTTAATGTAAATAACCCAAGAGTACAGCTGAAAACTATGCACCATACCAGGCTTCAGTTCTATTCATTCAAATCATTTGGCTTGATATCACTGTTGACAGAACGATTGGGCCAGACACCCTAAGTCGTGAGTTCGAATCTTACTCGAGAAGAAAGATGGTTACAGCGTCCACCTTGAGTTCGGGAGATCAGGTATCAATCCTGGGTCGGGTGATGCCAAAGACTTTAACAATGGTACTTGTTGCTGCCTCACTTTGCCCCTCTACATTGAGAGGTTAGAGTAACGAAAACGGAACTGGTTGGCCTGATGTCAGCATAATGTGTTAGCTGTTAGTTGCAACTGGGTGGGGAGTCGTGTCCGGTAGCACATTGACGGCATGGACTCTCCCTCGCACCAGGAATATAAAGAGTCTTAAGGACTCCTCGTCGTCACATGACTGAAAAATTGTTGCGTACCATGTAAAACCGAAGCACACATTCATTCATATTCATTCACGTTTCCACCACATGTCCAAACAAATAATATACTTTATTTACAAAGTCAACTATACGGAGTCAAACACAGCATCATGATTTACCTTTTCTGAGAGCAGTATAATTTTTGAGGAATAGGGTATATGACAAGCGTATGTCCAGAGATGGCCTCGTAAGGAGAAAGCCCATGTTCAACAAAGAGAAGGTTCTCGCCTACCGTTTTACAGCTGATTGAATTTTGAGGCACAATATATACGAAGATAAACCAAGTACATAAACATGCCGACTCCCTGTCGGTATAATATCAGTTAGCATTAGGTTTATTTCAATTCATTGGTATTTTGTGCGGTGCACGAGAGTATTTCGCTTATATGAGGAGGGCGATTAGGTTTACGCATGAAGGACATCAGACGGAGGCTCTATAGGTAACCAAATCACTCCTGCGGGTGTAAAATAATAATAAAAACGAAAAACAAAAACAAAAAAAAGGTCTAGTAGAAGTAAGGACATATACCGGATCAAGAATGGACTGGCTTTGAACGCGCTACCATGCTGAACAAGAACCAGACGTGTTCCAGAGCAATCCACTGGAAGATGGGGAAAGCTCTCGGCGTACAGACGGTTATAGTAAGAAACTCCTTTCCTTACATCTGGATGCTTGTCATGTTCATTGGTAAGTGAAGTGACACGACAGACGCCAAGCATATCACTCCAAACACTCCAAGGACTTCATCCAATGACTTCATGAGAATTAATTCATTCTTTATTGTTCTTGCGGTATCATTAAGAAACTTTTGATTGCGCTTACTGTCGGCTGAAGCTTTCTTCTGAATTATACGACGTGACGTTAAGGCATATTCATTCAGCCCTTCCAATTATATGTACATTGCTAGACTGGTAAGCTTAATCTATTAAAGTAACACGTCGTAAGGAATGTTTACAGCATTCCCAACGTTTGAAACTTCCCTCTGATTTGGTCACAAATTCAGGTACAAAATAATAAAGGACTATATAAGAAAGTTTCACGATGGACAACACCTGGTTATTTTCACAACTGAACACCCACCTGCAAGAAGCATGAGTTTAATGTGTTTGATCGACTCGCCCTTTGTCCTTTTCTTTCTGTTCGATTTCCTAGGATATTGAATTGCAGCAAATTCAAGAAAACAGTTTCAATGGACTATATATATACACTGATTCTGGCTATTTTGGGTTCTCCATATTGATCAGTGCATCAATGAAGGTAGAACCAAGCCGAGGTTTGATTCGCCTTTTTTGCATTGTGCAATACGTGCGGAAATCCTCCGGTTGGGTCTGTCCCTTATCCTTTACTTAAGTATACCTTACGCGTTTCTAATAAACCCACCTTACAAGCGCCGGCAATTACAAATTCGCCCTTAGAAAAACTTTGTATTTGTACGCTCGTGTCAGACAATTACCGAAGCCTACCAGAATGAAGTCTCGATCGGAACCTGGACTTGAAACTCTAGCCTTTGTTTCCGTGTCGCTATTTCTATGGAGCTCCAGATCTTTGATTACATGTCGATGCGAGCAGACATAGATTAATTGTCAGCAATACTGGGGGCGTCTGTGGGAGCAATAGACAATTCGTCTGGTCAGGTAGTCTTGAATTATAGGGTACTTAACCCCTGTGCTACGAATCCAGAATGACAATGAAAACACCCACTGCGCGATTAGATATTGGTTTATTAGGAGATAATATTCCATCAGTCATAAGCAAAGTTTTACCTATAACTGTTTCATAATTGACTAGCCACAGCAAGTCTAACTGATTTATGAGTGTATGTCTCACAAAATTTATTCGGTGGAATACAATTCCATCAGTTTTGTAGGCAATTTGCGGAATTTCATTTCTTTATGTAGATCTCATTTAGATAAAGGTAAAAAAATATCACGACAAAAACAATTTGGCAAAACTCTGGGCCAAAGTTTCATTTTTTTGTATTTACTGTATTTACATTGAGATAAGGGACTTTAAATGTGGGTCCATTTGTTAAGGATATCAGCTTTTCACAATTTTTGTTTTCCATTAACCAAAGGTAGGGAATATTAAGCTGCTAATTGGAGGAATTATTGTAATATTGTTAATTCTACCTTTCGCTAAATTATAATTTCTTCAAACTCCATTAAAACATAACCTGGAATAAAACAAGGTCCCCGGAGTTTTATTCCCTCCTTTCCAACCGCCATATTCTTCCACTTGTTATAAATCTTTTGTGAGATAAATGAAATGAAAAAAAACCCCCCAAAAACCCAGTACTTAACTAAGATGATGCAGAAACGTCACGTTTAGATATTACAAATTAAATGCAGAATATTGACCAAAAACTGGCTCGACCGAGAGTCGGATTTATTTAATTATCTAACCCTCAGAAGCTTTCTAACTACAGATTTGTCAATACTAATAATTGTCAGTAAAACATTGCCTTCCTACCTGACTATACGGCTTATTTGCTAGATCGGTAGTTTTGGTAGATAGCTGGTTTTGTTAGTTCGGTAGTTTTGGTAGATTAGAACTTCGCTGCTTAATCCAAAGGAGTATTTCACCAAGGTGGATATAAAGCAAAGTTTATTAACTATACCTATTTCGGTAGTATTGTATCCATGCCAAGGCTCATTATAGCAAACCGAGTGTGTCGTTAATACCAGGTATATCGAGGCTTCAATGTGCCGTATTGATCTTAAAACGCATATTTTCAGGTAGGGAACAGTTTCCCCAAACAAATTAATCGTGGTACATACACAAAACAAAAGGAAAAAGCATTAACAATGATTTATCGGCTGAATAATTAATCAGCTGTTTTATACACAAGCAGGGTGAATTGGTGAGATAATTGATTCCCTGTCTAACTGTTCAACTAACTGATCAATTGATGACATAATATAAAACAGACTGCAGCATGGAGTGCAAGGCCACAGGGCCATGGAGTGACAGTTGCCAAATGGCCATACAAAACCCGGTAAATTCGGCATCTTGCCCTCTGGGGTTTGATTCCAACTGTTCGCGTAAATGCTTCAGTACCATAAATAGTAGAAACTTACATGCTCCCGGGTGCCATGGCTTAAGGAGAATTAGGTAAGAAGAATTGTAATGGTCTTAAATGGCATGTTTTAAACGTCATTGGTCTGGAACTGCTCAGTGTGCTACGTGTTGTCGTCACTTTTAACGAATAACAACATACGAAAAGAATGGAGAGAGTGGGCCTTGTGTTGAAGCAACCTACAGAGTCCTGGTTTGTGCAGGCATACAATATGCATAGAAAAATTTCCACAAGTGAGAGTAAAACGAGAGCATCCGAGGTATGCGATAGTTGGCGAATCCGGCCGCTTGTCATGGCTAGCAGATAAACTTATTAGTGCCTCTGTGCATGGACGAATTGAATGAGCGAATGGATGGGAAAATGAATGAGTGAATGAATGATAAAATATGATTGAATGGATGAATGAATGGATGGATGCATGTACGGATGGCTAATTGAATCATTGATTGGTTGGTTTTTCAGTCCCGACTACGATCAATCTACATCCTAGCGCAAAGGCAGCGAACAGAGCTTCATGGATAGGTGAAGTTGACCTCTCAAAAGGCGTGAGCGACAGATTCAGAATAGTAAAATAAGGCGGGAGAGGCGAAACAGAGGATCACTGTAATGTGCTGAATGAACAGGTTGAAATCGGCTGAGAAATATGCATGCTCTACATTCTGGGCATTCTACCAGCTTAACAAATGTAATGATTGAATGATTCATTGATTCATTTATCCTTCGATTTATTGGCTTCTTAGTTGACTCACTGGGTTTTTGATGAACGGAATGATCAACAAATGCAACAGTATCAGGTGGTGGTGACATTTATTTATTTATTTACAGACACAAACAAAAATAAAATAAAAACTATAAAGAATTTTTCACTAATATGATGGCGGTTAATTTTACCCGAGAAATACATATTACCAATCTTACTGGCGTTGTCTTCCACACGTGACATATCTTTACTGGGTGAAGGAAGACAAGTGCATGGAAACTGAAATGAACTGCATAACAAAGTCACAAGAGACGGCCACAAAGCTCCAGGAAGAATGACAAGTAGAAAATTCTTAGTCTTGATAGGAAGTGAGTGAGTGAGTGAGTGAGTGCTTGGGGTTTAACGTCATACTTAACAGTCTTAAGATCATGTGACGATGAGAAGTCCTTCTGGTGGTATACTTATAGTGTGTCTTCTTGTGGCAGGACGAGTCCAGCCGCCAAAGTGCTGCCGCCATTGGAACATCATGCCGAAGACAACAGACATGCCACCCCACCGAGTCACATTTTACTGATAACCGGTCGACCAGTCCTGTTTCCTTGCTCTAACCTCTCAATACTGAGCGCCACGCAGGGCAACAAGTACCATTTTTAAAGTTTTTGGTATGACTCGACGCATTCTTGAGCCTGAATCTCCCGACCTTGAGGCTGACGCTCTGACCACCACACTACCGAGGCGGTCCTCTGATTGGGAAGAAACCTATGTATCGCGTGTATATGCCCAATGAAAGTCAAGGGTCTTTAGCCGCTCTCAAATTCAGTTTTTACGCATCCTTTTAAAACTTATATGTAGTGATTGCCAGTGCTCAGCAGTTATTGCCTGTTTTACTCAATCGCCTCTGTTTATGAAATGAATTTTGTGATACCCAGGCCATTGTGAAATGTTAAACAATTTCCTCAATTTATCTACTGCAATAGCTAGCACGTAAGATTGTGTGGATAGATATGTATTTTTGCTATATTACTGTAAACCACTCCTACACAGTAATCTTAAAATAGAGCATGCTTTTTATTCATCTATTTGTTTATTTACTTATTGTACTTCATGTTTTACGCCATACTAAAGAATGTTTCATGTAAACGATCGACGACAGTCAGCATTTTGATGGAAAGACACAACCGATGGGAAACTCACGACCATCCGTCAGATGCTACCATGTTTTCCCAGTACACATATATCTTTATATAGATGTAGAGGTGATTATGCGAAATGCAGTGACTCAGGAGCCTCTCACCAATGAGGTAGCTGGGAGTTCAATTCATGCTTATATTGGTTTCCTCTCCGGTCGCATGTGGGAAGGTATTCCAGTAACCTGCGGATGGTGGTGGGTTTTCTCCGGGCAGAGATGTACACCTCTATCACATATGGTCATCGAGATAGGAGGCCGAAGAGATTAGCCACTAATGCAGCGTAATCACCCAGGTGCCTCTCTTCGCTGCGATCGCCAATTCGATCACTCTGGCTTACTCTCCGGCCGTGCATGGAAAGTTACCCCAGCAACCTGCGGATTGTCGTCAGTTCCAACGGGCTCAGTGAGATGTCGGTCACATACATGGAGTTTGACGTCTGTCGTGTTACCCCTGTACACTCACCTTTATCAAAATACATAAAGGATGATGGATAGAACCAGCAATGGATAATCGTTTACCTGAAGGTCATTATAGCTGAAAACCCATACCGATTGGCAATAAACGAGGAAAATAGCAGGTGGTACCTAAATAGCTGGAATGCAATTGTACGAATGTCTTTTCCTTAGTGTCATACCAATGTCCATGTTTGAAAGCATTTTTTTAAATCGTCAAGCTTATGTAGGGGTACAGTTTAACGACAGTGAAACCAAAATGGCTGCAACGGTTTCCTTTCTCTGAAGTCATGTGTAAGGTACCACTATCGGAGAAGAAAAATGATAAACAAATGGCTTGTTCAACTCTCAGACAGAGATAGGCCTTACATAAGAAAACAGAGAAACACGGAGACGATTGAATAAGTTCAATACATATATTTAAACAAAAACAGGCAAATACTACAAGTGACAATAATGTATGAAAATAATACAGATAATTAAAAAATTTTTATAGTTTCTTACTGGTAATAGCGTCCAAATCCGGATGGAATATTCTGGCTTCCAAAGGTAAGTCCGTCCACGTAAATATAGAATCCACATTCCTTGGGGATTCTCAAATCGAAGGACGACAATCCTGTGAGTGATAAACAGCAGAGGGCACGGTACCCCGACGTAGGTATATATCTAATTCCCCGGCAAGGTGCGACTTTCCTGGGCAGACGGGTTGACAATAGCGTTCGTGATGCCGAGCTGGCGATGTATGTTTAACTCCTCGGAAATGTACACGAAGTCATTTTCAGGGTAAACTGGGATGAAATGTTCGTAACCGCACAGAGAGACAATGAGCGATACAAGCTCCAAACGAACGTCTCCAACAAAATAGCAAGGGGCGAAACATAAGCTCACAAAACTGCTACGTACGAGACTGGAGTACAAAATGACAAAATTGTGGAATGATATGAAAACCGATATCTACAAATCCCACAAAACCCTTCTAAATGGACTAGAATAAATATGACTGCTCTCACATCAACTTGAGTAAAAGACTGCTGTCGAGTGGACATAGGTAAAATGACTGCGAGCTTAACAACTTCTTCGGTCACATTTATACGCTGCCATAAAGAAAATTCTGCATGGTTTATTCGCAAGCATGTTTACAATATGGGTACATCTTTCCAGAATGTACGGTCTATGTACGATGGCTTGAACTCATAAACACAGAAGCCTCGACAACACGCGACTAAATTCTAGCGCATGCTATCACGTACACAGAGGAAAAAATATAGGTGAGACACAGACCTGGTTAGCGTAAAAACAAATAAAAAAAATATAATACATTTGAAAGACGGGCTCGTAACACTTCCCCCCTCCTTCCAAAGAAAAGATAACTGTACAGAAGTACGGTGATCTTTACAATCACTAAATATGAAATATGTATTTACAACAGTGACAACATGATCTTACAACTAATAAGTGTACATATACAAAGAAATATACACATACAAATCTCAGTTAAGCTCTGGATAGCATGTCAACCACAATATTATCCTTACCAGCAATATGTACAATCTCCACAGCATAAGGCTTTAAGGTCAAGCAATACTCTTACGATGGTGTTTCTTACCTTGAATTACTTTGTGAACAAGAAGTAATTGTGATCGATATAGACAGTATGACAAGTATGTACCGTGACATTACCAGTACACTTACTGAACTAATCCCAAAAGCCTAAACGATTACAATATACACAGAAATAATCCCATGAATCTAAAGGATTACGATATATACACAGTATATACAGTGACGGTAACATCACAACCAATAATTAAGTAATGTCAATATTCAATATGTACAGCTTTTCCTTGTTAACAAAGGTGAACTTTGCAGGGTTAAATCTGTTGGGGTGCTGTTTAATGGGCGCAGCCCCTCTTACATCCACATCATGTACTGTACAACCTGGCACATCAGAACACATCTATGTATAAATCTCGAGCAACTCACAAATATCTCGTCTCCGATTTCTAGATAGGTGACTTAACACTATATCTAAATTGCTCAATACACCTGAGTTATCCAACTTAGGGTCTAACAAATCCACTTGAACGCTATCTGGCTCTTTGCACATGTAGATAAATCATCTCCCTGCTCTACATAGTTTAATACTGTGCTAGCCACAGCTGCTCACTGACTTTGGTCACGGGAATGGTACTTCTTGGGTATATTAATGTGGCATGGTCTTTGAGTCTTCCTATGATCAGGGGTGCTAATAAGGTAGTTAACATCGCTAACTTTCTTCACCACCTGGTATGGTCCACTAAACTTGGCCTTAAGTGGTTCCTGAGGTAGAGGCAATAAAGCCAAAACCTGGTCTCCAGGAGAAAAACTTATTGGCTTAGCCTTCTTGTCGTAGTACAGTTTCAATTTCTCCTGAGAGGTCTTCAAATTAGCTCGAGGAATCTCTCGGGGTTTACATAACCTATCAAGAATCTGAGAAACATAATCTAATAAGTTTCCTTCTGTTTCCTGGGCCAAGATACGCTCCTTCATCAAAACTAAAGGACCTCTGACCTTATGACCATACACGAACTCAAATGGACTAAACCCAGTGGACTCATTAGGAGTATTCCTAGTGGTAAAGAATACAGATGCAATGCCCTTGTCCCAGTCTTCCTGGAATTCCAAACCATACGCCCGAAGAGCAGTGTTCATAGTTTGGTGGTATATCTCCAAATCACCGTAGGATTGAGGGTGGTAAAGCTGTGGATTTAACTTGCTTAATACCCAGCTGATACATCACTTCCTGAAATAAGGCTGGTCGGATTGTATTTACTCGGATAATCATATCTAGTAAAAAAAACTGTAACAGACCATTAACTATCTGAGGAGTAGTTATCTGTTTCAATGGGATAACTTCAGGAAATCCAGTAGCTGTATTCATAAAGGTCACAAGATACTTGTATCCTGACTTAGTTCTAGGTAATGGACCAACACAATCAACAAGCAAGTGATTTTACTTTCTGTCTTTCTAATGCCTGAATGTCCGCCTGTGGGAATCTCATGAGCCATTCAAAGAACTTCCTGTTTATAACTTGGAGGTAAGACCACTTTATTGATAATTGCCCAATCATCATTAGCTGATACATGAGGAGGTCTATACTTTCTCATCAACAGCTCATCCTCTATGTAATAACCAACAGGTACATCAGCTATTTCGTCCACAGATAGAACATATTTACTTAACTCCCTCAATTCAGGATCTGACTGTTTTACCGCGTCAGATCTAGAAAACACAGGACTGTCTAACTCCTGACCGTCCTCTACACCATCAATATCATTAAAGAAAGTTTCAGCCAAATTAACATTACCAGCCGAATCCTTAATGTTAATAGAAGAATTATCTTCCTTCTCCCTGGCTCTTTTCTGTGATCTGGTACGGCCTCAAGAGGGAAAGATGCCGGGAAATTCCTCCTATAGGTCGTCTGTATTTTCATCCAAAACCGAAACACTACAGACACGAGGACACACCTTGACCTTAACTCCTGCTAAGTCATTTTCAACCTATGTTTCCACAGAATGTGGAGCAATTGCAATATGTTCGAACAGCAATAAATTTCACTGGCATACCCAGGGAAGACTTGGTATGCTTATTCATTCAAGTTATTCCATTCGAGATGGCGCTCGGGTTGCCCTGATTGCAGCGTGCATACCAAGGTTAATTGAATTTGGCCGTAACAGTGATTGAAATATCCTTGTAAAATTGGTCACAGAAGATAGGTCAAAAAGTTCACAGGGCTCAATTTGTTTCGTCATCCCTGTCTGCGACCTGCCGACGAAGGAACGCAGGCTTTTGTTCCCAAGTCACGGTAGTCTTCTTTTATAACAGAGTTGCTGTGTTAGCACATCACCAACGTGATCGGTGTGAGCTACCGCCCATCTCACACTGGTTTCCTCTCTGGTCGCACGTGGGAAGGTCTGCTAACAAACAGTGGATGGTCGTGAGTTGCCTTCCCACCACAGTGTTGGCGGCATCACATAAGTGAAATAATCTTCAACGCGGCTTAAAACACTCGAATGTTAATAAATAGATAAATAATTAAATAATGGTTGAATATTAAACATTGTTGCTGAAACAAAAATTAAAACTAAGGTATTTACATAACATCTGCTGCCCAAAACATTCCATGCACAAAACGGTAAATATCGAAAATAACAGACGAAAATGAAACCAACAATGCTAACTAGTACCACGCAAAACATGCAATATACGGAAACATGAACAGCTTGGGGGCAAATTAGCTGGAGTTCTTAATTAACGACATGTTCAGTGAGTGTTTCAATTTTGTGACAATGGTTATACGATCGCTTTATGCACATTAAAACAGCAGTCAATACGCCCGGTGTCTTACAGGAAATATCAACACCACGTATATAAGTTAATATATAAAACTGTAGCAGTCCAGTGCAGATATGTATGTGTGGGAGTGGCCAGGTAGGTATGTGGCCCCCATGAAATACCAGACCTGTCATGACTCCACTCAGCCAACGGATCCCGCTAAACCTAGACTACTGTCCTCAAATTCCTCCATGCAACATACCCAGATGGTCCACACAACCTGTGCAGTCATCTGACCATATTCTGATTATGTCCACTCTGGTTGCGAGGGCGTTGGTGTATTTACAAAGAATTCTGGTACCGTATTTACACGGATATATTGTGTCTTTGGAAATGGAGACTATTTTCCTTTCACTGATGCAGCGCACACCCGAGTTTTGATAGGTTTAACACCTGGTCACGACGACTGAACAATATCCGTGTTCTTCTTTATTGCCTCCTTCGCTTGTCAAGTCACGATGACCATTAGCCGTATTGGCACATCACATCCGGGTCCCCTTTGGAAATGGATGTTGATGTTCGTGCAACTTATCCTTATTACAATGTCAATGAAACATTGATGCACTTACGTTCGATAGTGCTTCAGCGAAAAGAGCAAACAATGCACTCAAAGTCTTTGACGATCTTATGTTTTCCTATGTGGCTCTCCAGCAGCTAGCAGATAGAATCGGTTTATAGACCACTGCCTTTTATTGCTAAGCCCACTTGAAGCACTGCAGAACAATTCGATACATGGGCCTGGGTCCGACGTGGGATTCTCTTCATGCCCACGTTCCCTCGTCGACCAGCAAGGCCCTGTAGGTTCACTTGTTATGAATCACTCGAACACTGTCCCGTTTGTTGCACCTTAACTTAAAGACTGAATCATCACATAATTATAAGGTTATTTTCATGTTACAATGACAAGTAACTACAAACTGTGCAGTCGGTCTTTTGCTGAACCCCCAAATCTTCATTCATCTGTAGGTTACTAAATGCAAAGGTGGCACGGATAGAATGATTTTACAAAAAAAGAAACAATTTAAACATTCCACTACATGAAAGCTAATTGCAGTCTTCCGGCACAAAATATCACACACTAAACAGAATGACAACTCTAACCTGAGATCACCTATTATTGTAGCCCTGTAGTATAATGTGCAAGTCATTATTTACTGCACGGTGTCGTCTCTTTGTAACGTCGTCAATTCAGAGTACTGCTTAATGGCATTTAAACATATACATTATCTGCATGTAAGTAATGCTCCCGTTTGAAATCCCACAAATTTGCGCGTCACAACACCTCAAATTAATGTATTTCAGAAGAATAAATTTAACCTTTAGCAACATTTTTCAGTGTTGTACTGCCGATCTATTTTGAACTCCACCGGGCCTATTATTTCATTCTAAAAGAGATATATACCTACGGCCTTTGTTTACATTGCGTTCCTAATAAACATGGGCACCTTGTTTTTGCGTATTCAGTGGCAATGTAAGACATCAGCCATGATACAGGAACGTGTCAAAACAATTGCCACGTGTAACATTTAAAAATTCCAGCATCTCCTCATAGTGACACTCAGCTCTATATTTTGCCACTGATGTTTCATGCAAACTGTTACGTCACCGGCGTCCATTAGTACACAAGTGCAGCATCAGTTGCAGCTAATTTCTTCGACTGTAATCTCGAATGACCAAATTTATTTATAACTTGATTGCACATGCACGCTTTAAAGGTTAGCGAACGTGCTTGTCAGTATTGTCAGGACAGTGTGATGATATTGTTGTATAAGTAGTAAGAATATTTTCATATCTTAAGCCCAAACAAAATACAAATAAAAATGCAACGATATTTACTCACATGACTATACTGTGTAGTCAGTCTTTTTGTGAACAAACGAAATGTTGCAATTTCTAAGAAATGTTGGTGGAAATTCAACTATCATGTGTATATATGAAGTATTTATTTAAAAAAATGATGCTGATTTCATTATTGATTGCGTAATATATACCCTTTCCACTAACATGGAAATATACTGAGAGTTTAAATAGTGCATGTATAATATTTAGCGAAATGGTTCAGCTGTAATTTTATTTAAACCTTTCTTAACAATCATAGGACAAACATTCAGCTGAAAGAAATAAAAAACGAAACAATGCAACCAAACCTTAGATAAACAGAACTATTTACGAACACATTATACCCCTGGGTGGTGTTCAATTTTCGGCAAATTAATAACTGCTGAAGAATATAATTATGGCACAGGAATCATCAAGAAAGGTGTTAGGAAATTCTCTACGAACTGATTCCTCAGGATCTAAGAAGTTTACATACCTGTTAGGCTACCAGAAATATATGTACAAGAAGAAAAAACTCATTGTAATGTTCTTGATATTTGAAAATAAAGTGCAATTCTTGTCTCTGATGGCTTTTCGGTCTGGAAAACTACCGGTTTAAAGTAGAATATTCAGGTTATGTAGGCGTGGTGAACGATATAACATCTGCTTTTTATGATCGCCGTCCGAATGATATATGTAATCGGCAGGCATAAAGGCGTAGGCTATATTTCACTCTAGTATAATAACATTGTAGGAGGGTGGGGAGGTGGTGGGGACGTGGCGGTGTTAAAGTGGGGATGGGGTGGGCATGTAGTGGGAGAGGCCCTGGTGAAGTAAGTGTGATTTGTTCACACCTCTTCTCTCTCTAACCACTAATACGTGTTAATCGGTCTTATTATCTGACGCCATACCTGACAATCTCTTGGGGGAAGTTACATATCTCTGTATTACTCTATACCATGCACCTCCTCTGAAGTCTTTAAATGTTGGGCACACAAATACTGCAAGTGGAATTTTTTACAGAACAATCACTCCCTGGGTTATGAACGGAAACCATTTGCTTCTAGAAAACAAAAATAGCCAAAAAAAGGAAAAAAAACAAACAAACAAACCACTATATCTGAATGGTTAATAAGAAGTTATATTTTGTTGATGTTGTGAATGCAATGTTAAACCGAAAAATGCAACCTAAAATGTCGATCCGCTCCCAACAGTTTCGTATACCCATGTGCTTAGATGGGTGTTTAGATTACAGGGGGTGTATACATAGGTGCTTTGTTGGTTGATAAAACAATTAGACCATTTTGACGTGTAGCATTATGCCTGGAGTATGCGGATTTGTGACGCATGCGCACGCCTCGTAAGCCAACACCAGTGATTTGGGGTCACTAGAAGGACAGCATTACCTAAGATATTCAGGTTAGCTTCGGCGCCATCAGTAATTTATACACTGGCTAAGCATTTGGCCATACGATAAGTAGGCTGCTCATCTTCACCATAGTGATTAGGGCAGTAGACCTGGAAGCAAACAAGCAACAGTTCCGCCAATTTTGGGTGGATAATTGTGAGAAAACTGAGTCTGAAGGTGGGAGTCAGTTTCAGTGTGATGCTTGATGCTAATTTGTCCTGTTACAGATTACCTTTGCGTTTTACGTTACACCCGTATCATCCGGTTACTCTCTAATTTTGTATATATATATATATATATATATATATATATATATTAGGCTATATGTAAGCATGTGACTGAAAAATTGCTACCTACGACATAAAACCCCAAACATACATATGTAACCGTTTACGGCTAAACATCTCAGTAAACACGTTTACCTGTGAAACGCCAACTTTCTATCCAATGAGGACACCGCCTTGCTTTCGACACACTTAAATTTATCTCTATCGTTATAAGAATCCATTTATAATCTACCATCTCAAGGGTCATACTACAGACGTCGGTTTCAGTGCCACTCTCAGACAGGAAATGTCATAGAATGCTTGGATTCCATCGTGCTTGGAGCCTCTGATGATAAGCCGTTGGTGGTGCTCTGGGCTTGTCTGATCTTTTGTGAACTTTGTTTGATGCTACTATACCGTCCAGCATGTGCGACATGCGTCATACGTGGAAGAGTTCGCCAATTACAGGCCAAAGGTCGATGTATTCTTCCAGGCTCTACAATTTCCTACATTCACAAGACGGCCGGGTATGGTACAAATAAAATATTCTTGATCAGACACCTTGGACAGGCAAATTAAGGAAATGTCTCAATATTTACTCCTTTAACATGTTTGATAGGTGTTTTAAGCGTACTCAAGAATATTTCACACGCCAGTGATTTTAGCACAGGCACCTCGGACTTCCTCCAACGGTAAAACCGACAGTCATTTCTGTCATTGATTTATTTGCTTATTTGATCGGAATTTTACCTCGTATTCAAGATTATTTCACTTTTTTGATAGCGGTCAGCATTATAGTGGAAGGAAATCTGACAGAGCCCGGCAATAGGTTATACGGCGTTTTCCAGTCCCAGAGGAATTGGTTTACCCAACAACTGAACAATATATTTAGTCTGCGGGATAGGATAAAGACATAATATTGCCTGCTGTTTGGTTTTAAACCTCTTATAGATGTTCGTAAAGGAAAAAAATAGCTATTGCCCTGAACACCTTGGCCCGATTCTTGTCTGGACATAGTAAAGACCAGAGCGTAAATTAATGAGTCTCTAAGGTAAGGAAGGTTTGTTAAAGACTCGGTCTAAGACGAGTATCCTTTTTGTATCGAAGAAGGAGGTGTACATCTACCTGTTTGACCAGACCTACATCACAAAGGCCTGTTGAATGTAAAATAATCTTATGAAGCCTGCCATTTAGCAGCCAAAAACAGCCGCAGGAATGCAACACCCGTTTTTTGAGCTTTTCAGACGGATAAGTCAGGAGTAAAACATCATTGACTAAGCGATAAACAACGTCATCACCAACGTGAGCTGGGAACCCGGCGAAACATTCATCAAGTCCACCTAAACAAAGATTAAAAATTAAGTGTACAATCTCACGTAGCACCGACTCAGTTGTCTACCATGAAAAATTCGGATACTGAATAAATCTGAAAGCATGATCGCCCGAGACGGTCGCAAATCTGTAATAAGCCGCAACTAAAATATCTATTTTTGGATTGGTGTTTTACGTAGTACTCAAGAAGTTTTCACGTAAACAACGGCGGCCAACATTATGTTAGGCAGATTCCAGGAGAAACCCAGGACCATCCGCAGGTTGCTGCATGGCCAACACTCCCATCTACGGCCGGGGAGGAAGCCAGCACAAGGAAAGTGATATAGCAATTAATTCAGCTGAAAATATAGACAAATTAGCCGATAACCGGTGCTTCTTGGAAAAATCAATTCCGGTACAGTGAAGGCGGCAGAGCAACTGTGAGATTCTGGATGTCTAGAACCATCTGGGAAGATCTGAAAATAACCACTCCAGTTAATTAAAGAGCTGAATGAAAATAATAAGTAATGTAGAGTCAGATTTTTTAAAGTCTGTTACTCGTATCTATATAAATGTATAAAAATGAAAGTCGCAACCACCAGTTGGGGATAAGTGGTAAGAGATGCCTCAGTAGTAAGGATCGGTTAGCCCAGACTTCTCTAACACATGGCAAGAGAGAATGCTAAAGTAAACTAATGACATTTCAGCATACGATTAAGGGGTCAAGTGAATTAAATATCAAAGACTACAGCACAGAGAGTAAATCTAGAGCAGAGCAGTTTGATAGTTGGTAAATTGGTAAAGTACACACCCTAGCATCATAGCTTAAGCAGAGTTAGGTAAAAAGATAATAGTGATGTTAAATTCAACTTATTAGACATCACTGGTCTATAAATACCCAAATTGCTGTGTTGTCATCGCATTGAACAAATATATATATGTACATAATAACATGAAAACAATGCAAAGAGACCATGAGTGCCTAGGGAATGCTTAGTCCACCAGTCGAATCTCGGTTTCTGTTAGAATACAATGTTTAAGGCTACAGCAGAGAGAGTAAAAACCAGAGTAGAGACGAAAGTGTGATAGTTGACATACGGTCACACGTTACCGGTGAGAATAAGGCTTGAACAAATCAGATGCTGGGTTGGAACACGGGATGCACAGTTTATGTGAAGTGTTCTTAACTTTCCTTTTGTACCTAAAGGACCTATTGTATTGTTCAGTTTCCTAATAGATGTGTGTTGACACGTGCTGTGAATAATAGTATAGTTAATAGTTAATAGTATAACCAAGTATCTCAGTAACGCTTTTGAGGTTTACATCACATAAGGTTTACATCATAGAAACTAGTTTACAACTTTGTATTCTTCATATAACACAGGTCAGGGGAGAGCAATTCATTAATCAATATATGTTGAGACAAATTTGAGAGGTGGAACCTCAAATATTGGACATCGGCAATGGCAGCAAGAAAATGCTTGTTCGCTATGAAATGAACTTGGCTAAATGTGATCACAGGGTGGGTCGCCTTCTAACCTAAAGATGAGAAATGATAAATAATGGTAACTTTTATGCGATTACCGCCTACGTAGCCTTGATTTCCGAAGGATAATCCTTTGGAAACAGCTTGTAAATCTATGGGGTTTCATTTCCAGATGACATAAATAACAACAAGCTTACGAGAACTTTTCTAATAACACTGTTGTAAGGAAAATTATTTTCGTCGGGCGCAGGGGGGATAAATCCTACGTCGGAGTGATGGCAGCGTAGATAGTTTCCCCTGATTTCCACACATTTCTACCTCCCACTGCCAGCAAGAAATGACGCAGTTTACTTGTATTTGTGCAGTGTTTGGGAGAGTTTTTTCATGCCTGAAGTGAAGATAGATGTATTTTAATGTTTATTTTAATGCCGCTTAAACTCGAAAGGGTCAAACGAATATTAACAACGTGTATTTCTCTCATCTCGGGTTTCATAGCAGCCATTTTACAGTTTCGTGAAGGATGCATTTCTCTATGAACACCTTATACTGTTCCTGGTTATTGCGAGTGGTTGTTGATTTGAAAACAAAATCCTGTAAATATAGCGTAGAATATTAACACAGATTTTGATTGATCATTATTCCCTCTAACACAAAGCTCTCTGACCCAGAGAGACATTCTCAAGTCTGTAAGCAGTAATCCCTCTCTTTGATCAAGCCTATGTAACCCAGTAATTAAGTCCCTTTCACTAAGACTGCTATTCTTTATACTCAGGTCAATTTATTTTATATTCACTCATGCAGACAAAGGTTCTTTTATGTAACGATGTAGAAGTAACACGGGTGACTTATTTCTTTTCCTGTTTCCCTTTTCGAATTCAAACATACATTTATTTTTCCGTCTATCATGATTGAGGCAGCGCTTTTGAAGACAAGAAATCGGATTCTTTTTTCTGATTGCTGCCTTTGTCAAAACTAATTTACCAAAAAATAGCATAAAATAACCACTTTCTTTACAGCTTCAGTTATTCAGTTTACATTGCCCATAAATGATTTTTTCTCCTGTCTTAATGAGAAAACATGAGCATTTAATGTAATGTTGATATTCAGCGGAGAAACACGGCTGAAAACTTAAATTCAAAATTTAAATGCATTTTACTTACCGACACTAAACGAGTGTACCGCTTCACATAGTAATACATGCATTTGAACAGAGAGAGACAATTGAAAATACTACAACAAGGTAAAACTTGCACGAAAAGTAGGGTCTTCTACAGTTTAGTAGAAAGCAATTAACACTAGGTTAATGAGACTGTAAGGCGCGTGTCTGTATGGTGTTCGTGCGCGAACTGCAAAGAAAGTGTGAGATAGTAACGGATATAATCTGTACGAGGATCTACAATTAAGTCAAGAAGTAGATTTGAAGAGAAGGATGATGCTAACTTCATTGTATTCCCTTTCGGGTTTATCAGAAAACAGCAAAAAAGAGAAAAAAAGTCTTTTACTCTCACAAGACTAGACTAAAAGAGTCTCATACCAGAAGAGGTTGATATTATGAAGCCATTATAATTCATTATTAATTCGCTAAATTATGTTTATCCTTTGCATTTATTTATTCATTTGTTTCCTTAGTTCATATACTGATTGAACACTTTATTTACAGCTGGTGTTCAACGAAATTCTCAAGAGTTTTTCTTTATAGGAAGGCAATCATGTTTATGGGTGGAAGAAAACGAAGTCAGTTCTTCACACATGACATACTGCCGTTATAAAAATGTATGCATTATGTTTTTGGTCTCGTCTACAAACCCCAGTATCCTAGTGCAAAGCACCTTTATTACATATACTATCGTATTTGTTTATTTACCACAATCAGACTTGCACCGCCGACAAAAGTTTCCGAGACTTGGGTGGAATTACCGTAGTCTCGTGAACATGCTAATTGTTTATTGTCAATCACGTGGATCCAGGCCAGTTTAATTCAATACCACCTGCTAATTACCAGTTTTTAATCCCTGCTAATAGCGCTTGGAGCGCCATGTCCGACACCATGCCTAATTGTTGCACAATGACACCAATCACTTTGACAGACAATATATATTCCTATCTGTTCTACTGGTGCAAATATTATATTAGAGCTTTAATGTGATAAACATTTATTACAAAAGTGAAATACTACTTTCCACATCGATGCACGAGCTTTCATAGGCATAATAAAGTCACAACACATAAGTTGTTATCAACAAATTTGATTTATTCCACTTGTTGCAGAATACCCTATATGCCGGCCGCAAGGCCAATATTTGCATAAATCAGGTTTTCAGAAAATTGTTAATGGGTACATAGCGACGTTGATAATGATGGATTTTAAAAAACTCGACTACTAGACTAGTTATTTATTTTGCATACTTTGTTTTGGTACACACACACACACACACTTATATACTTATATCTGTTTGTATATTTTTATATATATTTAAATATACAAATAGAGTATTTGCGCATTTAGTGGGAAAAGCTGAGGCAGACTAAATGTTTGTAATACATTTAAATATTTAATACCTAAAATAGATTCCTGTATAGTTATTGCTAAAGAATTTTAGCCTGCTGTGTTGCATTGTAGGACAGAACACTGTAGATGAGGGATTGAACTACAAAGATTGTATTAAAACTATCTATGAAAAAAAGACATCATGAACGACGATGCTGTTATATGGATAAACCTCTGTGTAGATGATTTTGGAGTTCACATCACACGAACATATCACTGAGCTAGTGTATAAAGCACTCTATCAGGGTATAACCTGGCTACACAAGTTTTACCATTATCTTACTACCTTTTTTCCATGCTGGGTGAAAAGATTTTTCATGGATAACATTTTGTGTTCAGTGTTTCTAAGGTCTTAAGGTTAACCTAAAATGAGCAATTAAAATTGTGGCTATATAAACATCGGAAATTAGCATTCAGTGTTGATCTTGGCGTTCTTCAATCTCTACTTTGGTTCAAACCGCGGTGGTTGTCCTGTAATCTATATTCACAAGGCTGAAATGAACAGACATGTGGCACGCTGATCACACTAACGTGTCGCGGATTATTAGATCTCAGATTAGCCATAGTTTCAAGGTGATCAGGGCTTCCTCCTGTCTTCTGAAACAAAGCGTTTTCAGACGCAAGCTGAAAGAGTCGGTCACGTGGCTAATTATTCTCGGAGATCTGTTTCCGGTGGTATCGCTCAGCACGGACTCACTCGGTTTGTTCGTCAAAGCCAGGTAAAAGAATGGTGGATTAGGGAACGACTGATTAACTATGAAAAGTAAGCACGACCCGTGGGGCAGGATTCGGGCCAGAGGAGACAAGGATAAGAGTTTTACCCACCCTACACTCCAATCCCACCAGCAGTGATCATTGATCAACAAGAATATGGTCACCCCTCAACACTAACATTAGAAACAGTGGCGGGAGCTAATTAACAGCCATTCTATTTGCCCCCGACCCCCATTCCCTCCACTAGCAAACCGCTGATTTAATCACATGCTGCGCATAAGTGTATATAAAACAGGGACAGAGTACCTGCACTTCATATCCACTTGTGAGTTCACTTCAATATACTGATTTCAACATTACCCTTGACACAGCTACGTCTCGACCACTGCCATGGGGAAGATCCTTTCACGTCTGCAGGAAATATTTGGGGAATTCCATCTCACCCCAGCTAGACTCATCATGGTGGGATTGGACGGGGCAGGTTGGTTTATTATAGACTAGAACTTACTTGCACTTAGTGTATTTAGGCATTAAAATATGCACGTTCGATGGAAAACCTAGACAAAAAGTGACAAAGAGAGACATCGACATGAACTTCGGCCCTTACGATTTTACATTTGGCGGTAGAACCGTTTTGACCTATTGAATGAAATACGACAGAACCGTTAAACTGGTTTTGATAATATAATCCGTACCATATCGGTTGTTGCGCAAAACAGATCTCTCAAGACATCGCACCGTATGTTTACCTAAAATGTGGGGCACTATAAGACAGAACAAAATTAAATTTTATTCTGTTTTTAAAACACCATGCCTCAGGATTAAAAATATAAAGCTAAAGAACTAGGTTGATGGTCACTTTACAGGTGCTCCTTTGGGGATTAAATGCACACACCAATACTGATTTTAATCCACTGGTACACGGATTTCAGCCATAAATTATTGGTTAATTTCATTGTTGATGATTTGGCCATCTAATCAAAAGTCATTGTTCTTACCCAGGTAAGACTACTATCTTGTACAAGATCAAACTGGACGACGAAGACATCGAGACGTTACCAACCGTTGGCTTCAATGTAGAGACCGTCACAGTGTGTAAGAATGTTACGTTCACGGTGTGGGATGTGGGCGGTCAAGAGAAGCTGAGAAGACTGTGGAGCATGTACTTCAAGGGCTCTCATGGTGAGTTTCGTAACGTTATCTCCATACTTAGCATATGCTCTCATCGACTTAGGAAAGTATTCTGACTACATTACTCACAAGCATGACGAATCAGTGTTATGGCAAAAATAGGCTCGATCAACTTTTGTAGTGAACAGTTTTTGGTAAAAGAAATGAAATAAACTTCATCGAGGTGATATTTAGAACAAGGTTCATGCGAGACGCTCTCAACATAGTGACCTTTCAGTTATCAGAATCCACACTAGTTAAAGCTTTTCATTGCATAGAGGTTTTGAGAAAATATCCGTACTATATCGGTTGTTACATATCAAGAAGAATCATCGGATATGGTTTAATTTGTGTCTTTGATCATGGCCCTGTTTATGACAATGAGAAAGTCACAATACCAAAAATCCATACTATATACACATGTTAATGCGCGCACATGCCAACAGCGAACTGATGTGTTGCATTCTTAAGCGATAGATTAGGCTGCATGCCATGGGTTTGATACCCTATGCTGTGACATTTTCAATGGTGTTTTGTAGGTATCCTGTTCGTGGTGGACAGTTCAGACATGGAGAGAATGGCGGAGGCAAGAGACGAGCTTCAGAAAATCTGCAAAGCCGAGGAGCTGAAAGGCGTACCTATGATTGTCATCGCCAACAAACAGGACGTCAAAGGTCTTCAAGTCACTATACAATGACATTTTTATTTTTTCGGAGTTTAAAACAGTGCTGTACTTAAATATGACGACCTGCAGGTTTTGTGAATGGAGTAAATCGGCGGGAAACACTGTAATTCGCCCAGTGTTTGAAAAAGCTCCTGACATAGAGCTGCAGATAAACCACAAAGCTGCTCACATATTCCTCAACCTCGTCGACAAGTGTGCATTAATACGCACATATTTATTTATTTATTTGATTGGTGGTTTACGCCATATTCCAGAATATTTCACTTATACGAAGGCGGGTAGCATTATGGTGGAAGAAAACCAGGCAGAGATCGGGGGAAACCCACGACCATCCGCAGGTTGTTAAGTATATATTGTTTTTCCCTTAAAACGAAATGACTGCAGGACTAATGCATCTACGGTTAAACGTTCTACTTAAAACATGCTGCATGGAATTACTTTTACATTATTAGGTGCTATGTCAACGTCCAAGGTAGCTGACTGGTTGAATCTTGGCAAGATCAAGGATCGCTATTGGTGTGTCCAGGGCGCCTGCGCAACCCGAGGAGAAGGTCTGATCGAATCCATGACAACAATGGCGACACTTGTCAAGAGCTACAAGAAGAACAGCAGCAAATGGAGGAAATCCAACTATATCTGAGACACCGCTGAAATCCCGACTCTTCCTGAACAGTGACTGATCGATTGTTAGTGCTTCCTGTGCAGGGTACACACTGTTTCTTGTTTTGAGAAACAATCACCATTTTATGTGCTAATGACAAATCAAGTGCTTCCAGTTTACTCCTGTAAACACACATGTACATACTGTATAAACCACTCCGACCTATTTGTGAATAAAAGAGTTTGAGCGATATTTCAAAGTTGTTGTCATATTCCTTTGCCATTATCTAAACTTAAACCTGTGTGTGAAACCATGGAGGTAAAACATTATTTTACCTCCATGATGAAACAATAATTGCTACACACGATACCTTGCTATATAGTCGCTTAGATTCGCTTGTGTTATCACTGTCGAAAATTCCCACATCTCCATGGTAAGTGTTCATAAACTGATATTACAATCACAAGATATCAAATATTCTCCAGACTGATAACATTGTTATGTGTAGCGTCTCCCATTTTCCGTGCTAGTATGTTAAATAGAGAATATCGAGATGTATCGTTTAATAACAACGACTTGTGTTATTCTCAACTACTCAGAGAAATGGTTCGGATTTGTTTGCATTGGTCTACACTAAGCTTGATTGCCCACAAAGTGTCTAATTTGTTTATTTATTTTTTTATTTTTTTATTTTTAACTCGTGACAACTTAGTACCTCACACGCGGTCAATACACCAAGAAGTGTATTGACCGCGTTTAAACCCATTCTCGCTATACCAGAGGTCATATCCTAGAAGAGATAACGTAGATATATTTTGGGGGTAGGTCGAGTTCAGTTCAGATACATGTAACTCGTTTCGTCCAGTAAGGCAAAGAAGGAGGTGTGACCAATCACAGTGTCCGTCTTAAGGGTGCAAGTCAGAATTGAAGCCACGTGAGCAAGCAACACTGACCTTAAAACAGAAGGGGACATGCTGAGACATTCCATTGGCTTACCAAGTTTTAGGCAATTAGTTCAATTGCAGTCTGTGACTAGTCGATCGGGTTGTAGCATTGGAAGAGAAGGATGTTCTGTAGCGAACCGAGAAAGAAACCATGACATTGTGGGTCTGCCAGCAACCTGCGGATGGTCGTGGGTTTCCCCTGGGCTCGGCCCGCTTTCCTCCCATCATAATGCTGGACGCCGTAGTATAAGTGAAATATTCTTGAGTACGGCGTAAAACATCACCAAATAAATAAATAAATGACATTGTGAGGGTGGTTTAAATCAACTGACTCTCACAAGTTGTGTTTCGCCTTTCACATTATATTAGAGTTGTTCGAATATTGGAAATTGGGATATCCTTGTCCTTAATTGACGAGTTATTGGTACATGTAATTGGACACGTGCTACTTGAGATATTCTGTACACTGGTAACGTACAGAATCTCGCAATTCACTCCTGTTCAATTAACGCCAACTCCCAACAACACGACAGTGGAAACTTTCAAAACAGATGTACTATGATCCAAATGTAGTCGATAGTATCATCGCCGAAATGATTTACACTAATACTGATACAGTCTGGCCGAATTTGACACCAGCAAGTGCTATAATTTTGACAATTATTAGACATGTACACTTGACAGCTTTTTGAGTTATTGCTAAAAGAAATCATTTTACCATCTATTTTCATGATGATGGAATGACACACGCGTAGTTGTGACAGTATTCTCTCGTGCAGCAGAGTGGTCCGTTGATCAGACGTGTTTATGATATCATGAGCATAATTAGAATACGTCTGGTATGTAAATGCCATTGTGTGAGTGTTATGTGCTGGTGTAAGATGAACTGAGGCAATTTTAGTATGAGCATCGCGATACAATTTAACACAACTAACACTGTCAGTTTGGATGGTTGACGATATTGTACAAAAGGGAGATTATGACCACAGGCAAACTGATTTCCAGATAGAGTCGTGTTGCCTCCCCTGTAGCCGGCATCCTTTCACGCGGAGAGACCGGCAGACATACAGAAAACTAACTGGGGAAATTGAAAACAAGACATTTCGAAGTGAATAGCCAAGTACATGCACAGGTTTGCTACGTTCCATACATGTGTTTGGGATTAGGGCATCTTAACTCTATTCTGGTCGTTGTTGGTAAATTCCAATGTTGACACTCAACAGAGAAGTTTGACATTCGTATACCACCTACGTTAGAGGATGAAGGGGCACCTAAAATCAGTAATCGCAGAATCCATTTCCAAAACAACCCAAAGCATCAATCCCCACAGAAATATGTAAGAAATAATTATACAAACAGCAAAATAAAAACACAAACAGTAAATAAAACGGGTAACATGGATATGAGAAAAACAATTACCAGTTGTGACTGATGAAGGAAGCATAATCCCAGTTTCTCAGAAAGACTGAAAGAAAGTGTTGTAAGATTCGTCTGGTCTCGCATTACGTGCGAAGTATGGAATATAGAATATCAAAAGAATAGAATGACTAACAAAATGAGAGCTGTGCAAGAAACGTTTCATTGAGAAGCACTTAAAACTTTTGGGATACAAAACAGTAGAAAGTCGACATGAAAATCGTTATCTTTTGAACAGAGGTGATAGTAATAAAAAAAAACAGTTAGTTCGTGCTACCAAAACTTATACGAAAGCTCTTACACAAGCGCGTGCATAGAGTAAAACTATGAAAAAATAAGACTGCTACATTCCAGTGATCCGAACCAGTTTCCTGTCAGTATTCCTTAAGTACTTTAGTGATATGAATAACTTAAGTAATGCTGCATGGATCAGCACAAATCGAATCATTGAATTATGAAATTACTAATGATTTGGGTCGCCATGTAGAGGCAGATGAAATAATCTGTGCAATTAGAAAGCTCAAATGCAATAAATCATGTGGAACTGATGATATTCCCAATGGATATATTAAAAGTACATGTGGTATCACTGTAAGTGAAAATTTTTAATGTGATACTGTACACTGGGTTGCTGTTGGGTTGCTGGTATAATACGGCCATTATATAAAAGGAAAGGGTCAATTGCAGACCCACACAACTATCAACCAATTATCATCCTTAGTTTTGTGGGTAGATTATTCATTGCCATTATAAATAAGTTTAAATACATACTGGAGAATTATCCTATTACCTCTGAAGCACAAATAGGTTTTAGAAAATAAATTCGACGGTGGACAATGATTTCCTGTTATATGCCAACATTAATTATTTTGCACGATGTGAAAAAAGATTGTACCGTGCATTTGTTGATTTCTCGCAAGCTTCTGATAGAGTCTAGCGAGAAGGGCTATGGCAAAAGCTATGGGAATCTGGGGTTATTCAACCAAGGGTTTAAAAAAAATCCAAAATATGTATGCAAATGTCAACTCCTGTATATCTGATAGTAAACTACGCAGCGATCGAATATTTTATGTGCCTATCAAGGGGAAATTTATCCCCTCTGTTGTTTTTGTTGTTCTTAAACGATGTTGAAAAAATTTATAGGAAAAAATGTTTTGGGTGTTATCTCACTTACTAATGAAATTGAAAACGAACTTCATGTTTTTGTACAAATTTTATTATCATTGTATGCCGATAATACTAGCGTTTTGGCCGAATCGGAAAACGAGCTTATGCATGCACAGAATGTCTTCGACGAATGTCGTGGTTAGTGTTCCTTGAAGGTAAATACAAACAAGACTTAAGTTGTCACGTTCTGTGAACGAAAACGTTTTGTTTTTTAAGGTCTTGAAATTGAAATAGTCGACTGCTACCGATATGTGGGCGTTGACGTGAAATACAATTGTCTTTTTTGATACAAGCTCGAAAGCAGTTGATCAATCAGTCCACGAAAGCATTGTTTACATTGCGCCGCAAGTCTTCCAAGGTGATACCTCCATTAGATCGTACAATTAAACTATCTGATCAAATGGTTCGCCCAGTATGTGTACATGGATGTGAAATTTGGGGCTTTGAGTCCCCGTGTGAATCAGCTTATCTTGAATTTCTAAAGAGTGCACTTGGGATGAAATCAAATACTGCACGCTATGTTGTTTATGGCGAAATGGGTGTTTTGCCGATATATATTCCTATTTATTAGCTCCTTATGTCATACTGGTTTTTACTAATCAACAACCTCGGTCAAACTAAAGTAACACGTATCATGTATAAATTTATGTTCTCTATTAGAAATGTTTATCCATGCCTAAGGCTGGAATGTGTGAATAATATACTTTGTATAGCTGTCTACGGTTATGTTTGAAATAACCAATTTGTACGGAATATTTCATTTATTGTGGCGCTGTTCGAACAACGCCTTAAAGACCAGTTTATACCAAACTGGCGGGCTGAAATGTCATCTTCATCTAAAGGTATTACTTACAAGCTGAATTTGAAATAGGATTTTGTTTGTCAGCTTTCAGCTGGAAAATATGTAAGCTGTTTGCAAATCTTATAACAAGTGACCACCATTTATCTAAAGAAACTGGCAAGTGGATTTATTTATTTATTTATGTTTTTGATTGGTGTTACTCAAGAATATTTCACATATAAAACGGCGGCCAGCATTATGATGGGAGGAAACCGGACAGAACCCTGGGGAAACCCACGACCATCCGCAGATTCCTGGCAGACCTTCCTATGGCAGGAGAGGAAGCCATCGACTTGAACTCAGAGCAACCGCATTGGCGGGAGACTTCTGGGCCATTGCGCTGCGCTAACCAACTGGGTCATGGAGGCCCCCTGTCAAATGGAGTAAACAAGTTAAAGAGGAACGACTGTGCAAGAATTGTAATACTAACAACATGGGTGGTGAACTACATTTTATACTGGTGTGCCCGAAGTTAAATAATTTGAGAACAATGTATATACCTGAAAATACATACGATCAAAACCTATAGCTCTACCTTTCAAAATGTGTTTAAATCTAAGAGCGGACATATCTTATTTAATGTGTATAGGTTCATAAAAAAGCAGTGGTAATATACAGAGAATAATAGCTACACGGAAACCCTGTATATTCAGAATTAGGATAGGCATAAGAAATGGAATACACGAAGTGTTCGTGTGCACTGTTTAGATGACGATAAGTATGCTGAGAACTCATTATGCCATCCATGCCATCAATGTAAAACACTGTATACCTGTAAACACTGTATGCCACCCCCGAGTGGCAAGGAGTGAATAAATGGACTTACACCTTGGAACTTAGCACTTGAGGTCAGGCCATCAGAAATTTTAGCCTCCCAGCATTTTGTCAGTAATTGCAGTAATTAATTATCACATTGAGCATGGCAATTTGAACATGTGGTAGCAGGAATGGATGTATGTAATTTCCTCTGTCACGTCATCTATATTTGTTTCCGTTTACAGTCTGCATCTTGTCTTGATGATGATCATGGTAATGATGAAATGTTTTAATAATGATGACCTCAAGTCTAACGACGGTGAGACTACGCACATATGTAGGGCCATACAGACAAAAAGTATCTGGTTACAATTAGAAATTAATAAGCCTGGAATAGAAAACAATTCTGGAGAGAGAATTCAGACAATACAGAGTCTATAGAGAGAGTTGCTGTAGATGCTTGCCGTAAAAACAACCCATACCACAAACTGAAACAGAAGACCTGTCTGCAGAACTCTATTACAGTGAGCTAAATTGTGGATGTATGTCTTTGTGCCTGTATACGTGTAGGGTATTTGACACACACACCTGAGACACAAAACTATTTAGATAAATTAAACGCGTAACTTTGTGGTATCAGCCGGGATGATTGACAAAGCTAGTCCGTCTCTAGTATATTCCAAAATTTCAACCTTTTATTCTTATTTGCTGTTTACGCGTTACCCGTTTGCTGTTTACTTCATGTATGCTTGTACGACTTCTTCACGCAAACTGCATTAAAAACATACATAAAACACCCCCCACCAACCATAAAATACTGACCCACGATTCTTCTCCTTGGATAAAATTAACTGATGAAAATTCTTATAGAAAGTTATAAAGTTGCAGGAACCAAGTTCGAATGTTACAGATTATTGGTGTATTAGAAGTACCAGCACTACTCAAAGGTGTTTGATTGGTACAGCATACAATGTATCGAAAGGACTACTTCATTAATTATGCACCTGAAATCTCAACAATGTTATGCTGTCTCTGTCTACTTGATAAATCATAGATACAAAATGTCATACTATATTTAACTTTAGGGTATGGATTTAATTGTTTGGTCGTAGTAGAATTGTCGAACGGAATTAACCCAGCTTTTGAATGTGGCCTTTGTTCAACACGGGCACCACCGATTTCTACTAACTTAAAAGCCGACCGCCATTTTGTTCGCCGAAACTTCCTTCCCCTCAATGCAGTTCTTTTTTTTGCGAGGGTTGGCCAACTTTTTTGGTGAAGTGAGAAGAGTTATGATATTTCTTCACCGGAGAATAAATAAATTCATTATAACGATGTTGTTTCGAGGATCGACATTCACTGATTACAAAAAAAAATAAAGAAAAAAAAAGCGCGTGAACTATCTGAACATAGGTTATCATGTTCTAAAAAGAATCCTGAGTGTGCCATGACGCTAAAACAACTAAAAGTTATAGGGTAGTTTAGTTTTTGATAAGCTGAATGATAAAACTTTCAACCACTTATCACAGGACTTAAACCTTAAACCTTAAACCTTAACTTTACACTAAGTCACCGCGAAAGATCTTCGCTCGGACATATTGGTGCAAGGAAATTTCATGAATGAAGCGTACATTTAGTACACCAACGTGAATGGGTGGCTGGCTAGCCTGTGTGTCGCACTGCCCCTTGTCAGGAAATGGAGATGTGAACGGTGCCCAGCTTCCGCATGGACACTCTGACCAGTTGATGTATTTCTGGGCATCCCTATCTAGTTTCTGTTATTAATGCATTCCCGTGAAACGACCCGCAATAACAAACCCACCCGAGAATGGAAAAGTAGGCGGATGCTATCGGAAAGCACACAGCGTGTGGTTTCAATTTCTGTTGCTGTAACCAACGTTTCAGACAAGACGGGCCAAAGCAGCAACCTTTCACAATAAGCATTCAGTACGAAACCTCGATCAGGCATATATCGTCTAGGGCATGAATAGAACAAGCACAATAGGGAGAAACGTAAATATTAGCACAAGCGTTCGGTTGAAGGGCAAAGAAGTAACAAGGGATGGTGAGAGACTGAAAGTGGGTAATTACTCGCCTGATGGCCATCCGCTGTGTCTTTTTCCTGAAGTGTCGCTAATATCTTGTCGACATAATGAGTCTGGCATGCATTGTTCGATGTATGAATGAGTGTGGCTTTGAGATAGACGAAAGATATACAAGACCTCTGCTCAAAGAGTGTCGCATATAAACGTGCTCACACGGGCGGGTCTCAATAATACAGCTCGCTCTAATGTATGTAACATAAAAGGAATCTTTTATGATACATCTCTCTGTATCTAGCAGTCTTCGCTTCCTGTTATTAACCAGCTCTTCGGGACGAAAACAACGCGGTAATCACAGATCTGTATACAAAGTTCTTTGTTGAGAAAGTCGAAGATGAGAATGCATGCTGCTCTGTAATAGAAGATGGCGCCCAAGCTTTGTGTACTGCATACCACCATATAATATGCTTATTGTTTAGATATTTCTTAGTCACGATAGGACAGTATCTGAATGGTCACAAGGTACACCTCTTGCCAACTTTATCCAGTCGTCTAAGAATCCATATATTGTGTTGTAGATCTTCGATCTTCATGTTGAGGTACGTGTTACGCAAGAGGTGCTCAGAACTTCATTATGGGCTTGATGTTTTAATTGATCAGTGGAAGAATCCTGCGTCGGACTGACTGACGGGCTGGACACATTACGGTTTCCCATAACTGGCCCGCACTGAATTGCCTCCCTTGTCAGGTGACGCCGAACATAAGATAAGGCAAGATCAGTTTTGTCGCATGAAACTACTTGCGGAACTGCCTGAATGGCTGTGCACTATGTAGGTTATTTTCTACACATCAGAGTGCACAGTAATTCACTCGAAATGGTTAACAAAGATTGCCATGTAGTTCACTGTTTGGTGTCCAACAAGACAATGAGGCAAGTTAAGAAGTGTCCTCCTCTGCACTCGGTGGATTTCGTCTCAATTCCCAAGTAAACACCGAACCCCAAAAAAGGGCTGGATGGCTGGAGATGATGAGAAGACAAAAACAGTCTATTACTGATTCCAGATAAATTTACAAGAATTTGCTCGTGTCACTTTGTGTAAAAATAGCTACCCAGAGAAACTCCCTTCTGAACACTATTTCTTCGCCCCAAGGAAGAACATCTAGTAAGTGGTTTATGACAAGATAAAACACTCGGAACGAAAGCATCCATTTTCCTTATAAAACTCAGCTTTGCAGGTAGATTTATTTTGTTATGATCACAATTTATAAAAGCATAGTAAACTGACCCCAGTTTAGCTTAGATACATCGTATGCAGATTGTTTCAACTTTCCGTCCAAATCAAAAAGGGTTCGAACAAACGTGCCATTAATATGGAGAGATAAATTCAAGTGGGGACCAATTTCCACAAACGCATGTAACTGTTGGATTCATGGACATACGTCAGGACAACTTTCGCAAGTTGAACTAAACATGCAGTTGAACTTTAAAGATTAAATCCTGTTCTATGAATATAGTATATACAAAGAGGGATTCGGTAAACGGCAATATTTCAATGTCAGATAGAACTAATAAGAAAAAAAAAGACACACGTGTGAAAATGGAAAGAAGTGTAATTTCAAAGATGTTGACACCTTTTAGATTCTTTTCGAAGAGCGGCGTTGTCAATTTAAAGGTGGGTAAGGGTTTTATATTGGTAAAGTATCAGTGCAGGGCCAATATAAAGCGGACATAGCACGCGTCAGCTAAATAGGATCATAGAAGTACGCTCCCGCCCATCACTTAGCGCAGAATATATGATTTGCAATGTTCATTTCATTGCATGGCTCTATTCAGGAGCATTATGTAAGGCCACGTTCGTAAGGCTTTTTGGCGGGCAACAATATCTCTGTGGATGTGAAAGAAGGATCGTCGATTTTACAGCAACAAATTTAAAAATTAAAGGCAAATTTGTCTGTATTTCTTTGCTTATCACTGTTGTTTTGATTACCCTATGCTATCAACGTTAGGTTCCTAGTAATTAACATATATTGAGTTTTATGTTGAACTTGTTGAACTTGTGCGCGTTCTGAAGTCAAATTAATTCTTCATTTGCAAGACAAATGCACATATCCTTGATGACGATGTAGGTTAATGTTGCACAGAGCAACTGCCCAGGGCAACTGTCTAAGGTGACTCAAGTGGTGGAAAATATTCAATAAAATATAGTCCAGGTGGTGATAAATTAGCTCTTGCGTAGTGACGTCCGATATGTAGGTTCCACTGATGTAGCTGCTACTGTTTCATCGGCATGAATCGGTAAAGTAGCTCCCAAACCAATATATCTACAGGATACCGGGGAATAAATGAGGAATTTAATATAAAAGGGGACAATTTACCATGTCGTTGGTAGGGAAACAGCTGCTTGTAAGAAAATGAATGGGTCTAAATCAAGCCGATTACAATTTGATTTATATTAGAGTACAAGATTGTGTACCGTGTGTTGACATGCCGCTTACCCGTACAGGAACATCTTATACTCTTCTGCAGATAAGTCGCTTATTATAGTGTCTATGTCAGCAACTGTCGGAACAAAACGCGCTGTGTGCACACCCTGACCGATGAAAAAAATACACCAGCCATATGACACATCAGATTCTGGAAAATGTAAAAATGTAAAACATATAAATAGAAAAGACAAAACAGCTGAACGCAACGGCCATTACGAGGCAAGAGGCCACTTAGCCAAAAGCCACTACTGTGTCTTTTACGGAATATCAAACAGGTAAATTCGTGTGAATATCAAACATATACATGTATATATTTCCTGGTTTTATATAGGCCTTACCTTACTTAATTATGTTAACAACGATGTTGATAACATGACTTTCATTTTGATAGTCTTTTGAGCTGTCATTATGCCTGGGATCATGATAACCAGAACAGCGTGATGCCTATTGGATTGGAATTCGTGCGGGATTATTTATCTGCGCGATTGTTAACGTACCTTTATCAGCACATAATGAGTTAGGGGTCGTAACACAGCCACACAATCATGAATGACACATGACTATTTGGCACATAAAAGTCCAACATGACACAAGACGAATCTATTGCATATTTGTGATACTCTCAGGCAGGGGGAAGCCATTTACCATCAACTCTAAATAACAAAAAAAAAAAAACAGAAAAAAACAACAAAAACAACAACAACAACAACAACAAAAAACTCTATATTGGATTGATCTTTATAGACTTAATGGCCAGGAAAATATCTTTCATCTAGGTAAATCGCTATAGCTATCTCACTTATTTAGGTTAGGAAAACATTCTATGTCTAGATTAAGAAGCTCTTCTCCTGGCTCAATCAACACAGTTTTATAGCGTTTCGTTTCAATGCATCTATACATAAGCGGATGTCCCTGACATAAACAACCAGTTTATATTTTCCCATATTAGCGTAAAGTACAATATAGTATCTTTCTAATCAACTAAAGCTGGCCATCCGGTCAGTATTTTTTTGGCATAGGGTTATGAATATTCTGCCCATGCCACGGTTTAAACCTTTATTGTCGGTATCTTATTTCTGGAGGTATAGTTTGATTTACATGGATATATTCGTACCTATAACTTTAACCATGCGGGCGTTATACCTGCATTTTCCAAAATGTACACAGTTTACAGGTACATGTGGCATCCCAAATTGCAACGAATGGGGGTGGTTGAAGCAGCTTATTTTGATAGGATATCAAAACTCTAGCCGCGTATTCTTGCCTATAGTGATTTATGGCGAGCTAGCCCAAGCAATACATTTCTAATCAATATATGCCCGAGGCAAACTTGTACGAATAACTAAATGCAATATGTTGTCTTTGTCTGGTCATACAGGAGGCCCATGTTCTGCCCTGTCCTGATTCCCATTAATAACGCTAACATGACGCGTCTGATTGGTTCACAGTGTTATTCACCATTTTTGTCATTTTACTGCAAAGTTTATGAAGGATATAGCCATCATGAGCTTTCCAACACATTGCGAGGAAATTTATGTATCCAGATCATTTGTTACAAGATAATGGGAGGATATGGTATCATTACTTTGTGTGTATGTATGTGTAATTTTCATTTCGTTCGCAGTGTGGCAAAATGCAGTATATTTACGTGGGCATAAAATTATCTAATTTTTTTATCTTTACAGCTCTTGAAATTGAAATAAATAAATAAATAAGTAAATAAATAAATTAATAAATAAATAATACACTTAAGAACATTTCAAGTGTACCCCAACCACTTTCGTGTGTTTTCAGAGTATCACATCAAATTTTGAATGTTTTTATCACCATCTTCATTGTGTAGCTTGTTCAACGCGTTACATTGGTAATATACTCCATCCACTTTTCTTCAGTGTACTTTATCTACTTTCGTACATTTTCAGCGTGTTCCATCCGCTTCCGTATATTTTCAGTGTTCGAGATCTTATTTTGCACATTGACATCCGCCTCCATCCGCTTCAGTATGTGTACAGTAGACCCTTTCCACTGGCGCATGTTTACAATGTACCTCACCCGCATTCTCTTCATGGTGAGACGATTTGATATCAGATGATGGCTATGATTAGCCAAGTAGCGGAGATTTATTGATAAAACGGTCATAAATAATGGAGTTGCTTGTATAGAAAGTACCCTTGGCGATGCAGATTACATGTTTCATGTGGATAATTTATTAATGGATATCCTTTATTCATTAATCGATCTTAATTGTTCATTTTATTTATACAAGATGCCGATAGAGAATCTGTCCTGGTGACAAGCAACTCGATAATTCGTTTTGTCTGTCTATCGGTCAGTCCGTGGGTCGACATCCGACTATGTATTGACAATGTAACTCTTACTGTCCAAGACGTTTCTAATTCTATGAAAATCTGTTTCGCAGTCTCTTGATCACGGTGTATTTCCGAACTGAGTTTATGGATTTACTTATGAAGTGACAAAAATTCATCATAGTCCGAAGTAAAAGTCATTTTGAGAACGAATCAAACATCTGAGACATTAAGCGAAAGATCATGATTGTGCTAGTGATGAATAAACTGTTAAAATTACTAAACACGACTTTGTGTAAAGATTTATTGTTATTTATTTAAGGTAATCATGATTTCTGCCATTTGCTCCCCGTTTCTAACCCTATGAAAATCTGTCTCGCAGTCTCTTGATCACGGTGTATTTCCGAACTGAGTTTATGGATTTACTTATGACGTGACAAAAATTCATCATTGTCCGAAGTAAAAGTCATTTTGAGAACGAATCAAACATCTGAGACATTAAACGAAAGGTCATGAAGATGCTTGTGATGAATAAACTGTCAGAAATACTAAACACGACTTTGTGTAAAGATTTATTGTTACTGATATAGCATAAATGTAATCATGATTCCTGCCATTTGCTCCCCAGAAAACCACACTGTGATTATTTAGATCGGTAATGATTTGTGAATACGTGTATTCATGTTATGGGTACCCGTAACGTTAAATTATACAGGCTATCCATTTCTGCTTGCACCACGTGTTACCATAGTTACAGCATATCATCATATGTGAAAACATTTATATTTAAGACACTTTTCGAAGAGCACAGACGAAACTCCACATCCTCAGTTTCGAATCATGTGAAAATTCCAACGGGACTGAAACCCTTTCACCGGCTGAGCATACAAATAAAGAATTTATGAAGTTTGACCGCTTATTTATATTTAAGACACTTTTCGAAGAGCACAGACGAAACTCCACATCATCAGTTTCGAATCATGTGAAAATTCCAACGGGACTGAAACCCTTTCACCGGCTGAGCATACAAATAAAGAATTTATGAAGTTTGACCGCTTAAATTTATTTAACCAAAAAATAAGCCCTGGAAACTCAACCAACGGATCACAAGATTTGTTTGTTTGCTTATCCTGAGATTTTGTGTCGAAATGTTTGCTCTTGATGACCGTAAACCGGGAATGCACGTTAGGACCCTTTGGAAAACAGTCTTTCAATGAAAGGGTTTAAGTATAAGGATTTTGACTTACCAAATAGCCAAATATCTCCACGGGAGTTCTCTCAGCTACAATGTGGGTAAATTAAATTTCTGCACGCATGGAATGCAGTTATATTGTTTTAACCCCAAAAGGACAAACGTTGGTAATTAATATATTTTGAGGCTTTCATTTTCTGGTGTGATAACATTTGAGCCTCAAGTCAAAAAGTACTTGATAACCTCTCATGCATGTACGACAATTCTGAGCAGTTGTTCCAAGTTTTTTCAACACCTCAAATGGCATCTATATATGATGATTCAACAAAAAGGCTTTTGGTCGGGCGTGCAGTCTGTCATTACTTCCCTCATATATCAGTGTCTATCGCGCCCGGCAATTTGGGAAGCTGTGTGTTTATGTGGTTGGCGAAGAAACGAAGCAGAAAGACAAACCTTTCAATTGAAAGGCTTGTCGAAGGGAGGAAATATCATCGGCTTGCGGAGAATGGTGATTGATGGTACACACTGGACTTACACCACACACCATTAATCTCAAAGTATAAAATAAAAAAGCCTTATCCGGCTGCTTATTTGAGGTATTTTATGTTTTATTACAAAAGCGTATGTTGGGGACACATCTGTCTGACAACATTGCCCGATCTGTCATCGTACGAGATTTACATTTAACCGCCACTGTTGGCCTGGTAGTGCAATGGTGCATGGGTAACAGTGCAGGCCAAATGTAGGCGATCCAGTCGTTATTTTCATTTCTCTGTATTTGTTAGGAATTAAAGCACTGAATAGAAGCTGTTGGCTGAAAACAATTCAGTCAATATCTCCAAGTGTCAAAATGTGTTTAAGTATACATGTACAAGCGATTCCAATGAGATTTATGTTAAACTTCATTGGTGTAAGATTCAGTCAGTATTGGGATGTGGCCGGCGAGTATTATCCAGGTGAAGCTGATATTCTTCTGTTCGAAGCAGCCGATGTTGACACTGGTTTTACAAATTTTACACTACATTACATTTCTTGAAGAGTTTCATTCCCTACTCTGTCAATCGGCATGTGAAAACCATAGATCCTCAAGATTTTTTCACAAATATGGAGGCGGTCATTCTTATTGGTGAAGGAAATGGTAACGCCAAGGGTAAACTGCTGTCATTTGGTAAGGTACTGAGGAACTTTCCCACGTGTGAAATACAGATATACACACCTCATTCGTGGAAGACAAGTGGTCGTCGAACTGAGCAAATAGCCCCATGAGCATCGTCCACAGCTCATTCTCACCAAGTTCCCACAAACATTGACAGCAAACAATTGTACGATTTCAGACAGTTGTGACATGTAGACTTTGTGTCATTGGCGACATTGAAAAGATAGATGAAAATTGGGGACATAAAATACCATACATTGCATTTCAGAAAAGTATACAACAGTTTTGAATCCCAGTATATTGTATATTATTACTGTCCAAAATATTTCAACTCTTTGCACCCTTCTAGAACTTATTTATTTATTTGATCTAGTTGATTGATCTTTTCCGTCGTACTCATGAATATTTCACATTTATAACGGCAGCCAACATCATGGTTCGGAGGAAACCAGGCAGAATTCCACGGCCATCCCCAGGTTGCTGGTCAAAAAGGAAGCCAGCATGAGACTTGAAATGACAGCGATCGCATTGGTGGAGGCTCCTGGGTCATTTACACAGCACCAGTGCGCTAAGCATCTCGGCCACAGACCCTTCCCACTCCCCTGCTCTAGAAAGCTATGACGACCTAAGTTAGTTGTAACTTACCTGACTTTGTAACTATGCACTTAATGTGTGTTAATAATGTAGGCCAAGTTACGATCAACTTATGCTACGACAGATGACCCAGAGCTCATTTGCCCTGATGGCGCCATTGAGAGTTGGCAAGAGACAAAGCCGTTTGCAAACCTTGTGAATAAAAGTCATTGAATAGAACTAATTTAAGATCGCTTGTGGGAAAGTGAGAAGGGGAGCATTAGAAAAGCAATGTCAAGGTGCTGGTTTCCTCTCTGACCGTAAGTGGGAAGGTTTGCCAATTACCTGCATATGGTCCTAGGTTTTCCCCCAGGCTATCCCCGGTTTCTTCCCCACACAACGCTGAATGCCCTAGCATAAGTGAAGTATCCTTGAGTGCAGCATAAATCCTCACTCAAGTAAATGTATAAAAAAATGAACTCGGCGGACACAGACTTGTTCTGGATGGTTCTGGTGGTGAGGATTTCTGGGTCACGTTGACTGTAAAAAGACAGACAACAAACGTGTTAGACGTTTAAAATATAGCCACAAGAAACAGAGTTTGGCCTTTAGATGATACTGATTATGTTATACTGTCACTTTCCACCTGCAGTTTGTTGGCGGACCTTCCCACACACGACCATAGATGAAAACAGCTTGACCTGGGCGTGGGTTGAGATTGAAAGAACAGTCGTCCCTGTTGCAACAGCGAAATGTCAATTGACATTGGGCAAGAGAAGGCTGCTGTCGCTGTTATGTAAGTGTAGTGAGCCAGTTTTAAAATCTCTAGGTGTTACCACGTGGTAAGGTATCATTAGTCTGCGAACATGTATGTAAGCTATTGTCCACGACTTACTCCACACTCAAGTCTAACCGAACGCGGGGAAAGTTTGGCGAACGGATTATTTGTTAATTGACCCTCTCCCACTGGCTGAGTTGCGTTATGTATGTAGTGTGGTAAATCGGCGTTGTATGGTCCAGATACACACGTACTGTACCTTTGTTATGAGAGTCAAAATGAAGATTTAAGATGGGACAGTGTTTGGTCGAGACCCCTGAGTCAGAAACTCCCCACTCCTCTTAGCAGGATGCTCTGACCGGCGTCGACGGGGCAGTAAAACAAATCAACACCCCAAGCAGCCAGACAGCGCTCTCTCAATGTGATATATGCGAAAGCCCACTCCAAGTCCTGCTTCGCTAAAGCTGAGTGGATAATTAATTCTGAAAGCAGTCGGCTGAAAAATTCACTCAGATGTTGGCTAATGGCTCTCAACCATTATTCTTTCAAAGACCAAGCACATCCTTTAATATCAAGGCCCACATACCTAAATGATATCATCTGCCATCTGCTTCCAGTGTTACTTCACTGGTCATCCGCAAGATAAATAAAGCAATCAATCAATCATTCAGAAACGCAAGTGGCTAATGAACGGGAGATAGGGACCAACCATCAATGCCTCCGTGTTGCCAGCCAGGTTCAGATATACCGCCCTTGTGTTCAGTAGGTCTGCTGTCTATTTTTCGTCATTGGGTAGGCCTTGGCTCACACTGGAAGGATACCATAGATGAAAGTTGTATGTCTAGTTATTCCTGAGGTATAGGACTTTTACTTTAGTGGTGATGCATGCCCCCTTTAAACCTGTGGCTGTAAACAGGCAACCCAAAAGTCAATTTTACAGAAACTTAGTTCGGTTTTTGCTTTTTAAAGCAGTGACACACCACTGTTTAAACCTTTCGGATTTAATACTCTTTTCTCTATTCTTTGATAATTCTTTGACTTATTCACGCTTTTAAATGTCACATGGGTACACCCACTTCCGGCAGGTGCTAAAGTAACTTACATTCAGGTGTGTGTTATACAGAAAGACCTTCCTGGTGCCCACGCAGTACAAATGATGTCAGTGGTATTTATTTTCGGAACGACCAAAGTACATCACGATTGCTCGAGATGTGGACAAAATATCTGGCTCATTTGTTACCGATAACGGCAAAAGATCAAAAGGCTTAGTGTAAATGGGCCCCTACCTATGGGCCAGCCCACGTAGCAAAGCAGTTGTGACGGCACGATCAGCCTGAGGACATGACTCGTTTATATCAGACCTATATAGACTAATATAAGACACACAGTGCCGCATATCCCGATATCAAATGGGTTGGCTGGACGCTAGTAAGTAGGGAAATACATCATTCATATGTGCCATCGTGACACGTTCCTACGTTTCCTATGGAAAGTAGCCATTAGCTTTGTTTTAAAATTTCTTTAAAAAATTGGAAGAGAATTATTTCATTAAAAAAAATTGTTGGTGACTACGAACAGGAAACTAACGACCGAACACAACCACAAGGCATAACGGAGTTTGATAATTTCGTCCCTGCCATCTGCACCATTCGTGGTTGCAGTTTCCAAATAAAGTTAACAGTCCATTACGTCATCTCACCTGGCTGTTTACAGGCCATTTGCCTCCATGATGCTAACGCTATAGGTAAACCTATATCATAAGGGAGGCCACTCCTCTTGAGTAAACGTTGGGATCGCAAATTTGTGTCAGTTTCAGTTGCCTGGTTACGCAATTAAAGTAATTTTACGACAGGTTCCTGTGTGGCAATGAAAGGTATACTGGAATGGAATGTCAAAAGAACTGATAAATTTAATCGCTAAAAATTCCTGTTCAAGGAAGTCCCCGCATAGTCACAGACATCCGTGTGGATGTCCAATGGTCGTTTTCACAGCAACGTTGGGTCAATAATGTACTGTAGTCAGCCCTTCTTGTCAGTCACAGACTGTATATTTGTCTGTTTCTGGAGAAGTGCGGTGTGTGCTGGCATGCCAGTTGATAACAGTACAGCTAGAATAACTCTACAACCTTACTCCGTAACCCGGGAGTCCACTGCGTCGTATGTTGGGAGATTAGTATTCCCTCTGGGATCGAGTTATGCCTACAAACTTTAAGCTTCTTTGCCATCCTGCTTGTGTACCTGGTTTATCGCTGAGCTATAAAGGTTCGACCAAGTTGACCCAGGCCCAATAAATGGGTGTAAGAATACGAATAGCAGTAAGTTTTAAATCGAGTCATCTTTACAACTTTAAACTTGACCATCTGAGTAATATCTTGCTTATCACTAAAAGAGGTTCAGTCAAGTACTTATCGCACTGGTGTCTGGTTCTGGCGTCATTTCCACTGTGTTCGATATGTCGTTCAGTTTGTATATTTATTTCTTTACCCCGTACTCAAGAATATTTCACTTATACGACGGCGGCCAGCATTATGATGGGCGGAAACCGGACAGAGCCTGCAGAAAACCCACAAATCATCCGCAGGTTGCTGGCAGAACATCCCACATATGGCCGGAGAGGAAGCCAGCATGAGCTGGACTTGAACTCACAGCGACCGCATTGGTTGGAAGAGTCTGGATCATTATGCGGCGCTAGCGTGCTAACCAACTGAGGATAGGTCGTTGAAGGAAAGCAACATCATGTATATCCTTCTTGGCAGCATCATATACGTGTCCTTCATACTGGAATTTTACGGCACACAGATTAAAACCGCTATCGTTGTCAGGAAATATTCCTTCTATGTAAACGTTGGGGCCTCGTATTTACCCTTACTTTTAATTGATGTCGCACTTTTAACCGATAAGGTTTACTCACGTTGAAATCTTCAGCATCACATATTTTATCATTTGTTTCCCAGTCTTAGAGAGTACCGGACGATCAGTAATAACCAATGACGGCTGGACACCAATAATAAACTCTTTTCATTTAACTGCATATATGGAATTGACTGTTGTTGAAACACTGTCGTAACATTAGGTTTTCTTTGCCGTTATGATGCGGATCGGAACATTTACAAACGCATGTATTTATTACGATTCGGTATAGTGTTCTGTACTTGTACTAAAGTGTTTTCTCATTTGATCCTCGGAAATCCGATGGGGAAAAACAGCTAAACAGCTGTTAAGATGTATTTATTTATTTGATTGGGGGTTTACGCCACGACCGTCCGCAGTTCGCTGACAGGTCTTCCCACGTATACGGCTGGAGAGGAAACGAGAAGGAGCTGGTCTTGAACTCACAGCTACTCCATCGGTGAGTGGCTCTCGGGTCATTTCACCGCGCTAGCGCGCTGACCACATTGGACATGGAGGCCACAGCTGGTAAGAATTCAGTATAAAAAACATCTAAACGAAATTGTGGGGTTCTATTTTGTACTAACTGGTTCAAATCATATAAGCGTCTGACTTATAATTTAGCCGATCGAGTTCTCTTTTGGGGGAGAGCCCCATTTTAGCTTGTGATTTACCAGACAGTGAGCAGGCGGTGTTTTATCGCTGGCGGAACACTTAATACGCATAGTTGACTGAATGCAGTATATACTTTAAGGCGTGGAAAATCGACAATTCTGACAACTGGCCCCACCCGACTTCAATTCACTGCCCCATATTGGCAGGTCGGGATAATCTCGTTTGTCGGTTTGTCACACCAGCGAGCCATTACAATACTACATTGAAAGAACCATCATGAACGTTTACAATGCCTGTGACCTCTCAGAAGACGACGAAAAGAAAAAATGGAAAAGACCAGTCTGATGAAGGTAAAGTGAATTCTTAACTACGCGTTTATCACTGCTGCTTAGCTCTATGGTCGTTACGAGGGCTGACCGGAATGCGCTGTAACGGACAGATCTACTCGCCGGCGAGACCAATACTTATTAAAGGAGAAAAGCTATTAGGACAGTATTAAGGGGAAAAATTTGATAAATCTAATTTGTAAACCATCTAAACAAATCACGCTGGGTCACGAGGCATTATTAAAAGCCGGAATCCCAATCGATAGACGCGCCGGTACAGCTGCTGTGAGCATGGACTTGGGATGATTCGGCAGGATAGGCTGCCAAAGTTTTTGCCACTAGAGTCTTCAAACAAGTAGGTCGCGGGATCGAATCTGGCATGTGCTTGTTCAATTACGCCCGACTTCAAGACTTTTTTCTGGAAATTTTCAAACCCTTAGTAAGGCGCCAAACATCTCCCAAGTAACAAGTCTGCTGTCCATCTTGTCACAGGGGACCTAACCTGAATACCCACTGCGATTTTATGTAAGTTTACCGACCGTGCCACTAAGACCATTTATTATGGTATCATCGTGCGCATTTATACTCTAATTTTGTCAAAACATCTAATATGAAAATACACTGCTCTTCGTGGGAACATTAATGCAATTTTCTAACAAAAGTATACCATGTCAGTGTCCGGATTTCCTACAGGATAACTACGCACCTGGGGAAGTTGTAATCATCCTCCATTGTAATCATAAACTTACTGTAACTATGCTGCAACATATTACTAGACAAAATTGCTTTCAATCCAAACCAGTAGCATCAAATGCCAACGTTTATCGGGTAAAAACGGTGTCGTCAATCGGGCTGTATACGATTATTCCCATCTACATATCGCATTTCCTTGACATGGTTTACACGTATACTATGTTGAATACCAATGGCATACATGCATTCCCACTGAAAAAGGGGTTTTAACTCTCACATCACGCAATATTTTTCACATATAACTGTTGATTTATTACTACGAAATTCCACTTCAGCCAATCAACGTTCATGAATTCCATATCACATTTATATTCACAGCAAAACCAAAGGGAGTTAGATTCAAGATCTCTTATAGATTGAGTGAAAAATTTCAACTCTGGGTTGTGTAACAGACATATTTACATAAATTATGAGCAGAAGATCTCTCTGAGCCCTAGAAAGATGCTTAATTTAATGTGATGAACTCTGGTTTCTTAACAATCTACAAATCAGCTTGCAGGATGTTGCAGAAATGTCCATATAAACAAGACAGTCACAAAATCCAGGGACGTAAATTTATTTCTTTGAGCGTCATAATTCTGGAATTTCCTTCTGTAACTTTACGATTGGGATTCTTCAAACAAGCATATCTCGGATATAAAGCACAACAATGTAGTAATATTAAATCGGCAAAGCGAACGGAGTGGATTACCTTGATAAAATTTTGCAGAAATCTGATATTCGTGCATGACTGTATCCTTGTTCCAACACTAATTAAATACTTTCTTATACTTATAATTTTTTTGTAAAAGAGTGTTAAAACATTTCCTACTTATTCTGACTAAAAGCAAGTCTCCAGGGTATCCTTCAAATATTTTTGGCAATTTTTGATAGTACATTATTTCGGCTAGTTTTTGGGACACAATTAGCTAATAGTGGTGTACATCTGGCAAGCTTCGGGATGAACTTTAAGGTTATGCATATGTGATATTCGGCAGAAAATTTGCAAATGTGTATGTTATTCAGGCTATGTTCATATTTTACACAGCAAACAAAAAAAAGCCAAGTAAATCATTTCTAATACTATCTTATTATCAGGTAAAATAATTACATTGTCTTGACTACTTTTTCATTTTCCACTTCACATCCCCAAAAAAGAAACAAAGCCTTTTACACCCTCTTATGGTATACTTAGGCTGCCCACATTTATAGGAATGTGTGACAATAGTTGAATCAGATGAATGGTATAAAGATTACTGTTATGCCAGTTACTTGGCTTGAGCTTTTCAGTTGTATAAACAATATTTTCCAAAAATGCATGTACCTTCCCTAGATGGAAACACGAAGATTATAGTAGCTGATAACTTACACATGTATGAAAAATGCTTTGCAGGCTCTTATATATATATATATATTGTGTATAATTGGCGTTTGATAAGGATTATTTATAGCCTTCCATTGCTGTGTTATTGTTTAGTATAAATAGCGGTATGATCGAATACAAATTTGCAAATATTGGGCATCAGGAGACACTGGGTTGATTCCCATGGGAATTCCCATGGGTGACGTGTACAGATATGCACATAGTACTGGTGTAAGACGAGTGGTCTTCGACAAACATTACCCTGTGTTAACCACTTTAATATTGTCACCACGGCCCATGTTCAAGGCTGTTATTGCACACCGACCTCCAGTCCTGTGTCCTAAAAATTAATCTTAATCCTGAAATTACATTTTCCATCAGCCGACATCACAGAAAGATAAATTAAAGTAGTATATACTCACAAAAAGTCCAACCTCTTTGTGCAGCTTAACATCTTAATGGCATTGAGTTTCAAAAAATTTGAAATAAGAAAATGTGAGAAATTATTCATTTACCCATCGGCTGATCGAATGAATGAATTATTGTTTTCTTTTATACTGGGCCTCAGATGTGTTAGATCTTCGGGTGAAATAGCAACATATCCAAAGCATTTGTTCAACGTCTTATTGTTTTTGAATCAGGGTGACTCTTGACGAGCGTGTAAACTGTGGTCTTTCTCATTTCCTTAAATAATTTGGTGCGTGGATCCAAAATGTCAGTAGATATATATTCTGCATTACGAAATGAAGATTTTGATGTATGATACTGATTTCTGCAGTGACACAGAAACAAGTCGAGTAGGGACAGAATCATATTTGTGGATGCTGTACCTGCATTTTCCGTTAGACACCCGGCTCAATCAAAGCCACCAAACAATATGTACTTTAATAAATTACGCAAGCTGTGTGTACGCGAAAAGTATCACAAGAATAAATACGATTCACCACTTCCAACACGCACAGGACGCAAGTGAAGTTGTCATGAATTTGTTTGCCACTGGTCAAAACTTATTTTAATACCGTAGCCCAGCGATGTTGCCCACGTAGGCGAGTTAGGGTACAAGAGTGGTTGAGGAATTTGTGTGCGTTACGTGATTGGCTGGGGAAGGAACCTGATAGTGCGTGGTGTTACGAGAGTAAACATCCAAACTGCCAACGATTAATGGTTTCGTTTTAAAACCTTGGGAGATTTTTTCTCCGCCCACAAGTGCAAACGATCTGTAGATCCGCAGCTGGATGCTTGTTCAAGAAAAAAATATGTTCTTGGAAAGTTTTCAAAGTTCAGAGACACAAAGAGCATTCTGAACTCCTCAGGGGTTTCCGGTCGGCTGTCACCCTGACAACGTCGGAGGCATACGGGTCCGACTCAGGCGAGGGTTGGGCTGTAAATAATTCAATTAAATTAAACGTTGAGGTCTATTTTCAACAATTTCTGATATTTATCTGCATATCAGAAATTGTTGAAAATACACCTTAAATACAATTTAATTTAATTGAACTAGATTTTAAATTGTTTGAAATGTTGCTTGACTTGTGTACAAGTGCAAGTGAAGTTGCATGCAGGATGTTCTCGTGAGCAGATCTTTATTGAGGCGTTCTTGGATGCGAGGCTGGAAGACCAATACCAGAAGGATGTAAATAGAATGTTTGCACGAGACGGTCAAAACTTTTTCAAATGCTACGGTTGTAGAAATGGGCAGATAACTATGTATCGTCTGCTTTCTCACGTGTACACGTACACGCGTTGTGTAGAAGTGCTCGCTTGGTTTCGCAAAATATGCACAACGATGCGATAAACGATCTTCTGACCTCTCTGTCAGAAATGACTCCGATGAATAGGATACAAATCGACCGTTTTTGAATTATGAACTGTACACCAACTGTAACTCTAACAACATCCTCCAGTTTCAAAGAGAATGCAGCTGAGATGATTCCTCGCTAGACATAGAAAACACAGCCTGCGAATGAAACGCAGCCAAAAACCATGGCAGAAATCTGTCCGTGTGTTTGCAAAGCATTAACTTTTGACACCATTTAGTGGACTTAATACGTTTATTACCACTCCTATTCCATTTAAGGTATCAATACGCCATCAAATCAACAGACAGTTGTTAGTGGAACATTGTTCAAACAGAGACAATGTTAGAGATATGTCATATCATATAGTTGGCACAGCCAGGATTACTGTGCAGCTATTCATGTATGATTGGGTTTTGACTCCATCGCCCTGTCACACAAGGGTATAGCGTTTCACACACAGTGCGTTTGAACGCTGTACTGGGATTTATCAAGGCTGTTGAGAATGATACAGTTCGTCTAGCAATCAATCAGATCAATTTCCATTTGCTTAACCATTCGGCAGATTGACACAAAAAATGAGACGAGACTTTTACGAGAAGTAGACATATGTTTTCCATAGTGCTGATTCTGAATGAAATCAACTGTGATGTACGCTTTAATAAAAATGTGACAAATTCCGATGAACTTTGTCGTAGTTTAACACAGTAGCTGGTGATTCATTAGTAAAGTATCGATTAACATGAATATGTGTGTAATACCAGTGAATACAGTAAAGAATATAAAAGAGTTTATCTGGAAGGATTGACCTTTAACAATGAGAACAACACAACATTGGAATAACGGCGAAAATGATAACTTTTTCTCCGTGGAAATCACAGATACGTGCTGCAGTCACTTATCCAGCCATGTAATATGCCTCACACACACGCGTGTTTGTGAAGTTAGTGGGGCTTTTTAGTAGTTTTGTCTGTGTACAGCACCGTCTGAACGACTTGACCAGACCGGTAATATCAATGATGTTAGATCGTGCTTGATGTAATATAGATGGATAAATCAATAACTGCTTACTGGGTGGTCACTGACTTAACCGAAGGAGTCATTATGTTTATTTACGCAGGCGTATTAACTCCTTATGTAATACATGTGACAGCAAAGCTGTGATCACGCAGCTGAGAAATCAGCCGATTATTCTGTAAAACTATGGAGTCCATATGGTCGGGCTGCTCTCAGTAAATCACACAGCCGGGAAGCACGCGTGGTCTTTGGAGCAATGTTTATGCACGTCTATACACTTGATAAGAACTTCTTCCAAGGGCTACTTAAAGACAAAGACTACGTTTACATGATATTTTGCCAATGCCAAGAGCTATTCCTTGGGGATAAATTCCAGGATGCCACTCAATTGTAATTCATGATTTTCCTTCTGGTGTACGCCAGTACTTTTTTTCTTGTCTTTTTTTTCTTTTTTTTTTGCAGACAGATTGCTTGCAGTCAAGTTAACAAGTGCATGCGAAATGTAAAATAACAGTGCCGGCACTGCAATGTTTGATTTCTCAATGGACTGCGTGGATGGCCGTAACGATTATCTGTCAACAGTTTGTGGCTATCAGTAGATATCAGTGACTGGCTTCTGCATATGATGCCTCATCACGGGACGCTCATACCGGGATATTACGGCGCAATTTGCCTCCAGCCTCGGTTACCGACAATGAGGTCTTGATTGTGACACAACGCTAATGAATACGTAGGTCGTTCTGCACATGTGGAATCAATGGTTTGATCAGCACCATCGAAACGATACAAGTTACATGTCAGCTATGTGCAACTCTCAGTTAAAACCGCGGCGCTTTAATTAAGCTTGTTCATTTGATAGGTTTAATTAACTTTAAAAAAACTAGCCTCCCACGTAATGGTTACAAACCAATGAAACATGTTTCTCTCTGGCCTAAATTTGACTGACCTGTCGTTTAAAGTAGTTTATTGCCCAGACAGAAGGAGAGCCAGACCAATTATATCTCCTGTGCAATCGCAGTACTTTAATGATGCGGGTAACAAGATGGAAACTCATACTTTTGTGTCTTGCTGAGCCCTGTTCGGCGACACACAAGTGTTGTACCCTGTGGGTAGGGATGTGACCTGTTGTTACGAACCCCATCTTTAAAATAATGCATTATATTTTTTGTTTGTTTGTTCTTGCGCTAAATGGGCAAGTGTCTAACCTACATCTTTCCCCTCTTTGTAAGTTACAACCCGCACTGGAATTTAGCTTGTGTTTCACCACTTGCTATTTTGTTTGAGACGTTCTTCTGGAGCTTGTATCTCTCATTGTCTCTTTATGCGACTACATATATTTCATCCCAGTTTAACCTGAAAGTGACTTGGTGTATATTTGCGAGGACTGAAACATACATCGCAAGCTCTGCATCATGGACGGTACTGTTACCCCGTCCGCCTTGAGAAGTTACATCTTCACGGCCAATTGGATATCATCATGCCTTACCCTAATGTTCGTCACTTACAGAACTGTCATCCTTTGATTCGAGAATTCCAAAGGACTATGGATTCTATGTTTACGTGGACTGACTTGCCTTTGGAGGCCGGGATATCCCATCCGGATTTCGACGCTGTCACCAGTACAAAACTATATATTTTTGTAATTATCTGTATTGCTTTGTGTATTATTGTCAGTTGTATTATTTGTATAATTCTTTGAAATATATGTATAGAACTTATTCAAGCGTCTTCGTGTTTCTTTGTCTGATCTTGTGTAAGGCCTATCGCGTCTCAGAGTTGAACAAGCCATTTGTTTCTCATTTGTCCACTTGGATGGTGGTACCCTTACACCTGTACTAGAAGCAAATGCTATAAACGACACTCACGCAACAGAAGCTAGTTATGCTAACTGTCACTTTTCTTTATGTCATGTTTGACTATCTGCTAACTATCACACTGTCTTCGTTGCTCTGGCTGTACTCTCCATGCTGCAGCGTTTCATATTCTCCGGTTAACTGTGACCAACTTTCAACTTTTGTCTTGCTTGTCGTAGCTGGTCTCGTTTTACTCTCCATGCTGCAGTGTTTTATATTTTCTGGTGAACTGTGACCATCTTTCAACAGTCTGGCTTGTCCTCGCTGGTTTCGTTTTACTCTCCATGCTGTGGTATTTTATATTCCACAGTGATCACACACCGATCGAATACTGTTTCTACTTAGGATTGTATAAGTTTACGACCTATTGTTAATCTTTGTATTGCCATTTGTCATCCGTCTTAGATATGTGGGGAAATATTGAAAATCTTACTTATGTTTATAGCCCAACCACAGCGCGCTCACCGACCTTACTCACCCACCTCACTCCCTCACCCCGTCGGAAGGTTACCATGGAAACACAACAATGAAATTCCAGCTAAAGATTCAGTGAGCGATGGGCATGCTGACTTGCGACGTGATCTGTTAATTTTTAATAGTAATCAATTCTTTTAGAAAAGGTATTCAATTTTACCATGGAAGTCAATGCGCATGTGTAACGCTCAGTCAAGGAAAGGGGCGAGCTAGAAACAAGATTACAATACTCCCTGCTGGGGGAAGAACACAAAGGTCAGACAACTGCAGTAATTCGCGCCAGGCAGGCTTCGAAAGTCACTGTTCGCACGCTTGGACTAAATGAATGGCGGAACGGGCACCCTGACATTGGAATCCGATATAAATATTTAATCGAGGTTATGTGTCTTATGTGTCATATGAAATACACAGTTCCATCTGTTACAGAAACAGCAATATTCCCTGAACAGCATGTGGTTGTGCTATTTAATAGTCCTTGTGAATGTGATGTAAAACGAAATAGCCTTGAATAGGGCGTAAAGCGCAAGTACAATATGGTGTAGAGTACATCACATTCTGTTAATAATAAACACCCTGAACAATGAGTATCTCGCTGTTTTTAGGGTAAATTATCATGTGTTAGTATTCGCCTGGGGCTGAATACTGCTGGGCTTTCAGCAAGAAGCAGTGTATAAATGAAAGCCGTGTATTTCATTTATCAAAGTTGCCTACATTGTACAGTGTTCTGGATACATATACATCTTCACACAGCCTTGACGCAACAAGCATTCGGAAAATGCAAATCAAGAACAAGTATCCTTAGGAACCGATCTGTTGCTCATCCATCTATCCCACCAAGACCAAAATAAAAGCAATCGACTCCAAATAATGACGTAAACCACCCATTAGACTTTCGTGGATTGCCATACCTGCTAATGTTGAATCACTCTTTTTCGGCTTTATAAAACAGTGTTTTAATTATTTAGACAAATGTGCGATTCATTTTGGCCATACATGCTATAGGGCTATTTGTTCAAAGCTTACTGGAACTGGTGGGCTGGTTAAGGATTTTACCAAGAATCTTACACATTTGATACCCTGCATGACGCGTCAATTATTGACATCAATAGAAAACATTAATAATTCACGTTGATAAAAGCAAACATCTTCGGTGATATTTCCAGTGAGGTTTTGATATTGTACATACTTGCTGTTGGGGGACTGTCAGAGTGGTTAGCTGGTTAGTTGTCTGCTACCAACCTACAGACGGCCATGTGTTTCCCCCGAGCTATTCACGGTTTCCTCAGACCGTATACCAAACCAGCGTTAGGTGATCTTGAACTCAAAGCGATCGCACTGTAAAGCGATCCCTGTACCGTTGGCCTACACTAGCGCGCTAACCCCACCCGCTATACAACTGAATAAATATTAGGCCCCAGGATTCTTGAATTTTAAAATGATACTTGTCATATGCAGGAATGAATACAAATACAACAGAGAAAAACAATATAAAGCAGCCAGCAGAAATTCAAGAGATTGGAAAGGGGACGTCAGCCATTGTGATTACTGGATCACAACAGGCCGTCCACAGTGGAAGTTCAGGACCAAGGTTTAAATCTTGGAAATGTCAAACCAAAGGCCTTAACAAAAGCTGCGATCTTGAAGCTTGAACGTTTCGCTGTCAGCTTTAGGTGTTGTCTGACCGAGTGTCAGTTAAATAGGACTACGTGGATCCCCGTGTCTTATGAACTTGACCATGGGACAATACTGTTAAGAGATCCACAATGAGATCTGATCGAAACAAATAGGCATCGCTATAACATGACCGCGTTAAAGCTGAAAATGACGTTAAATCTGTAAGCGCATCTTCCTTTCTCAAACCCAGCTGCGTCGTTTAATCTAGCTATTTACTATTTTCTTACACCCTGCCTGCACAGCTCAAACGACTTAAAACATACATGTATGAAATAACATGACAGTTTAAACTTTTGTGGAATGGGACACAAATGAGAGTTGAAAATTCTGAATCGCATCTTTTCACTATACGTAGTTTTCCATGTCAGTCAAGTAAGGTTATTTTATATTTATTTGACTGGTACTCAAGAATATTTCAATTATACGACGGCGGCCAACAGCATGGTGGGAAGAAACCGGGTAGAGCCTGGGGGAAGCCCACGGCCATCTTCAGATTGCTGGCAGACCTTCCGTTAGTTTCAGGTTAAAGCTATAGTCACAAGGAATATAACTGAATGCATGACCAGACAGTCGCGTAAATATTTGTTTCGGAAAGGCAACTGTTTGTGAGCCCTGATCTCGACCTATACCCGAATACCAATGGATAAAACAGTTCTTGGAAGCTGTCTGGTCTTAAGCTCTTTAAATTCCCAATGCAATGTCTTTCAGTAGCTGGACGGGATTAAACAGTCTGATTTGTGTGAAACCAGCCCACTTGCGTTTGTGTTATACACAGACGGTAGAGCGACTTTACAAGAGCTATCAATACGAAAGCTACATAGCCATTTGGGTTTCGGAACAATTCGGTTTTTCAGAGATGCTACATGTCTGTGGGTTAGTTGTAGGCCTAACTTATTTATTTTATTTTTGCCGCACTCGAGAATGTTTGACTTGTACAGCGGTGGTCAGCATTATGTTAAGAGGAATCCGGGCAGAGTCAGAGGAAAACCTATGACCATCGGCAGGTTGCTGGTCGACCACGTTAGTTGTAAGCTATTTGCAACTTTATAATTAGAACTAAATGTGAGACTGGTATATATGAAAGTACCTTTCTGAGAGTTGACAACTTACTATAGCCGAATATATGAATTTATTATTCGATGAAAGTGTGCAGACAAAAACAACTAAGATAAGAATTGTCTTAGAGTATCCATATGGCCGAGACTTGACGTGTTAGCGGTCGTTATGGGTCTAAGTTGAGATGGCTTGATCTCCAGTCGCACGTGGGAAGGTTTGTTAGCCGCGGACAGCCGTGGGTTTCCTTCTAAAACAGTTTATCAGTAAAATACTCTTGATTACGGTGGAAAATTTCATGCAAGTAAATAAGTGAAAGGGTTTGAGTTGCTCAGTACCATTCTAAATGCGAGTACAAGGGTCCAGTAAAATGGACCACCTTCTTAACAACATGATTGCACCCTCTCCTCAAGCGCAGTAAAGTGTATGGTATGAAGAAGACCGACATTACCTAATTTACATTCGTTAGAGTCAAAGACTAAAAAAGCCTGCTTTTGTTGTAAGTCCCACTCAGGACGATCGTGTCTTTCTCGGTGCGACGCGAATTTCTATTCTTGGTGGAACTTTTATCGCTAGCTGCAAAAGCACAAAGCACATGCGTCATTGACCACAATGCGCCATCACGAACAGTTAATTGATTCAAAAGCCTCGGGCTTAGATGGATTGTTGATAATCGCAGCAGGGGGTCGGCGATAAATTCCCGCTGACGTTTACTTATTGATCTGAATCGACCAGGAATAATCAAAGTTCTCCTCGTTTTATCATTAGGTACAGATAGCTTTTGGGGGGAACTGGGCAGATTTGAACTGCCGGTGTAACTGGCGTGTGAGTGAGAAAGACTGAGTGTGACGTAAACCTAATCAGTGAAGAGGGTAAACAGCGTGTTTTGCAAAACTTTCTTGGAAATCAGTCGGAGTCCACTCATTTTTGGTTTCTCCCTTCAAAACCTAAACGTCTATGAAAGTTTTCCTCTAATCCTAAGCCATGGTGACACATTTCGCTCCACGCCCTAAATCATTGTGAAACATTTTTTGCCACGCCCCAAATCAGTGTGACATATTCCCCACAACGCCAAACAACTGTGAAACTTGCTGCCACGCCTAAACTCACTGTGACACATTGCCTTCCAGGGGAAACCCAGTGTAATACATTGACTTTTACGCCGAAATCACTGTGACACATAGCCTTTTACATCTATATCACAGTGACACATTTCTCTCCACGCCTAAATGACTGGGACACACTTTCGTCCACTCTTAAATCCCTGTGACACATTTCCTTCAACACCTAAACCACTGGAACACATTTTCTTCCACGTTGAAATCACTGTGACACATGTCCTTCTACGCTTCAACCACTGGAGCACATTTCCCGCCACGCCTAAACCACTATAGTAGTTTTCTTACCATTTCTGAGCCACCATATGACAAGTTTCCACAGCTTCACAAAAAAAACTTTGCGCTCACATTTACTTGTTTCTCAGAAGAGAAATACACTGAATTATTTATAAGATTAAATTCCTTTGCATGCAGCTGATTCTTTGCTAATCTCAATTATGTTCTGCTGTAGGCAATACCCTGCGACAGTGTATTACACACTTAAGGTGCATTTTTGTGTTTCTCTTCGGCGTGGACAGTGTTTTATGTAGCCATTAAACAGATCATGCTGTCTTTTTCTAAGGCAATTCGTAATATGTCGCGTGGAAACATAGAATGATATTCCTTCATTTGATCATTGTTTAATGCCATAATCATAATGATAGTAACGGTTTTCCACTTATACGATGGCGGTGAGTTGTATGGGTTTATGTACCAAGAGTGTCCAAGATAAACCACCGATGTTTTGGAAGCTACGGACAAACTTTTTCAAATGAACGTGAGTGAAAAATGCTCTCAAGTGGACTTCAGTGACATGGCTGTGAAACTTGTAACTTCGTCGCTCATATATATAGACTAACGCAAAGAAAATTCTGGATGACTGATCGTACAGATGTTTACAATATGGATGCATCTTTCAAGAATGTACTCTCTACGTACAATGAAACGAAACACAGAAAGTTCTAGAATACGCGACTGAATCCCAGCGCAGGCTACAACGTGCACAGAGGAAAAAATGTAGGTCAGACACTGATTCGGTTTCTGCAAAAATTATATATATATATATATATATTTATTTATTTGATTGGTGTTTTACGCCGTACTCAAGAATATTTCACTTATACGACGGCGGCCAGCATTATGGTGGAAGGAAACCCGGGCGAAACCCACGACCATCCGCAGGTTGCGGGCAGACCTTCCCACGTACGGCCGGAGAGGAAGTCAGCATAAGCTGGTCTTGAACTCACAGCGACCGCATTGGTGGGAGGCTTCGAGTCATTGTGCTGCGATAGCGCGCTAAGCGACTGAGCCACGGAGGTCCCCTATATATATATATACATATACATACACACAATATTTTAAAGACAGGTTTCGTAACACAAGGTGGTACAAAATTCAGACATATAGCATGCATAGATCATTATTTTTTAATAAAGTGGCAAGCCTTTGAGCCACTTGAAAACAATGGTATGATCACGTGATCCTGGATTTCGTGGCTTCGAGGTTAGACACCGGAAATAAACAGATAGGAGGTGATAATGTGTTCACGATAACATAGACGCCATAGGCAAAAAATCACATTTCTATCAAGAAACCATTCACCGAACTCCGCTCCCTTGCCTCGGTCGTGTTTTGAGGATTTATATATGCGTCTGTGAACGGACAGGGCATTTGGGGTCAATTTAACAGTAACCACTTAGATGTTTAGAGCAGAAAAGCCGCTGACTGGTTAGAATTCAGGCCTGTGAACTAGAATCTGGAGCACGTTTAGCCTATGCATTGTAGGCGAAAAGTATCGACTCTAAAAAACACTGTGTCATTCGCTATATTTATTTATTTGATTGGTGTTTAACGCCGTATTCAAGAATATCTCTCTTATTCTCCGGCGGTCAGCATCATGGTGGGAGAAAACCGGGCAGAACCCTTGGAAACCCACGACTATGCGCAGGCTGCTGGCAGACCTTCTCATTCGTTATAAAACATGCTTTAGTTTTGACAAGTCTGTCTCTTGAGTTGAAGCCTTTTATTGTTGAAGTATACATGTGTGTATCTGTCTACTGACGAGGCAACTCAGTGATTGAGGAGGAGTGTCATTTTATTTTCCCTAGGTGGATTTTTTCTGAATGCGTCTTCCACGAAAACATCTGTGGAAGTGCACAGTGATAACAACACCCGAACAAATCACAATGCCGAAAGAATGGTGTTAATGAACAGGGTCATGTAGTCGTGAATTAAACCTTCCTCGACAACAAATGTGCTTCACTGCATTATATACTTAATAAAAGCTATCACCTTGAGAAGAAAATAAATTCGACAACGTAAGACGTAGATTTGAGAGTAATGGGATAAAAGTGGAAAGACAACACCGCACTGCGCGCCATTTTATGAATCCGTCGCCACATGCGCCTGATGTACCGCCACATGACAACATGTAATGAATAATTTAATTTCCAGAGGTAAAGGCGTTTAATGTTGAACTCGTCGATACCTGCTTTGATAAGTGTACCCCTCGTCCCAAGATATAGTATGAACAAGTCATTCTGCAATGCTGAAGATATGAAGCACTGAGTGCTGTGGCAACTCCAACAAGTGATGCAAGACGATATATGGTTCAATATTTCGGTTTTATTTAAACTAAATAAAACCGATCTATGGAACCATGCATTGCATAAATCATTAGCCGGCGTTGTCACAGTACTCTTCTTTGTGAACTTTATCAAAGGAACTGAAAATAAAACATGGAATACATCAACCAACCAAATATAATACAGGAGAACTATTGGAATGTACCGAACGCATTCACCTCAATAGTAAATGCCTACTTGATGTTGAAGTATGCAATCGGCACATTTTCCATCGGAAGTGAAGTATATAACGTGAAGAAAAGGGTATACGTTTTTGTTGGACAGGATATTAGTGTACGGATATTAGGCGACGGTTTTCGTATGTATGTTTGTATGTATGTGTGGGTTTTACGTCGTAATCAACAAGTTTTCAATCATATGAAAACGAGGAGTCCTTTGAATGTAGGTGTGATGTGTCTTGTGGCAGGGCGAGACCGTGCCGCCAAGAGTTGCCGCCACTGGAGCATCATGCCGAACACACCAGACATGACACCCATTAGTCACTTTATACTGACGCCAAGTCGACCAGTCCTGGTTCCTTGCCCCAAGCTCTCAGTGACGAGCGCCAAGCGAGGCAGCCACAGTACCACTTTGAATATCTTTGTTTTGACCCAACCGACGGCTTTTGTGCTTTATGGGTAGCACCAAAATGAGGTGTTTCAGTGATGATTCCACCTTAAATTTGCTTACATGTACTGAATAAATTTTCTACTATATTTTGCTATATACATTAATGGTCAATCACCGGCTGATTAAATGCTGATTTCCAGGTGAATTGATAAAGGGCATTTGGTGAATTAAACAGAAAAAACACCGTATAGAACTATTGCCAAATTATCTTCATGAACTTGGGAAACAAGTTGCTCTCTGCTCAAGGCATCATCTTTGTCCAACTATTGGCACCAACCTTGAGTTCGACTGATAGATTTTAATGTAATACACGAGGAGTGTAACTCCGAAAAACTACGAACTCGTTTTGATTCGATGTATCGGAACATTATCTATCCATTATCAGGATGAATAAATTTCACGGTAAACATCAAAAATATGAACGAAGGGTTTTGTGTTTCAGAGTTACGCGTCTCTTGTCTTTGGCTTAGCAGCAATTTTCGCTGTACCATATATATTGTGTTATAAATTTACGTCACTAAATCTCCCTTGTGCTTATTTCCCAAGTTATCAGCATAGAACACAATAAAGCACACGCCAGTTGACGGCGTGTCATAGATGGCACTCCAGTGGATAAATAACGTTGGTTTTATGACATTAGGTTTAATTTTTCCCGAATTTCGACTGCATCGTATGTTTATAACGAGGAATTTATTTAAGATTGAGCCGTGTTTCCAATTTTCTTTCCCTGACAATCCATCTTTAGTTATGATAAGAGAACCGAGTTTGGCATTTCCAGAGTAATCTTATGCGGATTATTTAATAAAAATGTCACAATAATACTAAATTTATTCTGTACAGAGATATCGGCCTTAATTACAAACAACTTCGATTTCTTTTTGGTTCAGGAATAAATGCTTCAAAACCACGATTTTGCCAAAGTCAGATCTGATTCGATAGAAAGCGTTACCACTCGAAGAATAGGTGGCTTTGCACATGTAACTCTAATCCCTCGCCTTTTGTTTTGGAGAAAAATTATCGTAACCGACACATTAAACGGAAGCCATAAAAATCCTGAGGAAGAAATCCTCATGGTGTCCCAAGCCAGCCAGTTTGTAGTCTCTTTGAATAACGCAAATGTATAGCTCCAGTAATCAGGCTGATGCGCAGATTAGCTTTCACCACATCCACTTTCCTTTCTCGCCAATATTTGTTCATCTTGATCCATTAAAAATAGTGTCAGTCTGATTCCCAGAGCAGCCCACATGTCCCCACGAAACCACTCAGATGACTTTTCTTGGCTGCCGTAGCGATATATGCACGTGTGTAAATAGGATTGTTCTCACAAACGTATTGTATACGTTGGATATTTGCCCAGTTCTGCTACCAGTACAGTGTCAACATACAGTCGAAAGCTGAATCAGCTGGTTTCCATTCACAGTACTAGTTACACCTATGTAGAACATGTTAGTAAGTCAAACAGAAGCGGTAAACAGATATGATATTTAGAGTCCAAAAGACTTTGTATTCTAAAAGTTTTCCGCATTTAATATGTTAACGGTATCGGGTAAACAGGAGGGGTTACTCAAAGCAAGTCTAAACCTATGCATGGCTTAGCATATATGTATATTGCTCAAAATACAAGACATAAGTTTAAGGATAAATAACCGTAATGAAATCGTGTAAGATTTAATAAATGCGCAAGCTGTGGCATGTCCATCATGTTAATGAAATAAAGGTTTGTATAATCTATGCCTCCGATGAATAACAGTAAAGCATGAAATAATTGTTGCTGTTATAAGACTATATAATGTGGGAACAAATCATACAAGTGCTTCCTATTTCCACAGTTTCTCTTAAAATGTGTATATCAGGTATTAGCTGGCACTATTAGCCTACCTGTGTATTTCTTTAATTTAGAATCCCAACTGACAAAAGGAAAAGACTATCGATGTTTTGAAGCGAGTCACTTGTGCCTGTAATAATGTCTGGGTTCCCATTGAACGTTTGCACTGCCAGTTAATACATGGCAAGCAGTTTTTCGCACACTCACGCGTTCATGCATTTTGCCAGCCTGTAACATATTCCCAACAACTGAGCTACCCCCAAACAACACTAGCGTAATCGATAAAATACATCCTTGAGGTTACGGCAACAAAAACAGGCGCTTGACTGAATCCAAGCCAATATTTAGTCTGGAGCTGTACAAAGTCACTTTCCACGCCCTCCACTGTTCACCGTTGTCCCGAGGGAGAATTTGATTGCATGTGTTTAAGTAAAACTTGGCGCCTACCCATAGTAGAATAGCCGACCGGAAGCCCTTGGTCTTACGGTTCAATACCAGGCAAATATCATAAATTTTTGTGTCCACGAGGGCCCTGGTGTGGCTGTGGACAGGCCTTCCTCAAGAGCAATTATCTAAGTATGCATTGTGCAAACCGATGAATAGGGCCTGTTCGATATCGTTTGGCGCAAAACTGTATTCCAAGTACAGTAGATTTGCCGTTAGCTTGCAGACAGAAAGATGTCGCTTCAAGTCTTTCCACGTAGTCACGAATCATCTTTTTACATAAAAGTTTGTACTTTGATGTCACTGATACCAAGTCCTAAAGAACGAAGACGTTCATGTAGTTTGTATACCTTGCGACAAATCTTTGAGAACAGATATTGGCTAATTAGATGAACGGCACTTGAATTTGGCGTCGAAACAGACAATCGCATAAGAGACGTCCCGGATCAGTAATCGCCAGAACAATTTCCAAAACAACGCTGAACGCAAGCCACCAAAGAACTGAGAAAGTGTTAAAAATAAGAAAGTAAGAGGAATGTATTCAAGTCAACAGCTTTCAGTGACGACAGGAAAAGGCAAGAAGTGCTTTAATGAAAGGAATTAAATCACCATTCAAATCTGCTACTAAGCTATTTCATAATTTGCCAACAAAAATCGTTGAAGTTATCCAAATTGTCAATGTTTCGCGTTTATTATGACATCTTTGTTAGGTTTTGAAAAAAGGACAGCCGTGCTTCTTGATGCCTTGTTAGGACATATGATATTTAATGGCATTGTTTTTGTGTCATAAATACATCAGCTCAAATGGAAAAGGCGTCTTTTCCCTCCCTATTCATAACGTAGATGTTCTTAAGTAAATGAATCGAAAACCTATATCCCCAGGTAAGATAAGGAAGCCTTTTGTCTTTTGTAGACCCCACGACGCCTGGAAAGAACAGACGAGAATTTTCGAGCGTCGTGTCGACATACTCGGTTACTTTTATATGTCTGATCAATTCTGAGCGTGCATGCCTTACCGTGATTCCAGATATCACCATGGCGATAGACATCTTCTCCCGAAAACAACCTTATTTTGAAAACCCTGCAAATATAAGATCCATTAACAAAATAGACGACACCGATCAAACGTGGCTCTACAAGGACTACACATTTGCTTAAGTTCCTCGTCGATATCTTTTGTACCAATAGATTACAGTTTTAATATATATAAAGGTTCATTTTCTACTGAAGTATATTTTACCGTGGGCGTCTCTTATGGTGGCCCGTAAATCACAGTTATTGATGGCTATTGGTGTCCTAAATTCTTACCAAAATTATACGTTATGGATTTTAGTCTAAAGCATTTCACTCCCCTATCTTTTCAGCCCTGGCATACTGTCTCATATTTGTTTGAAATGCTGCCTAGGCATTTCTTTGGCATGAATTCTAAAATCAAATAGCACATAACAAGCAAAATGTAATAGTACTATTAAAATGAATGTGTCCACATTGATCTAGAAATGCTGAAAATGTTTTGCCACGGCTCAAAGCAAATGTCTGTTTGCGTAACACCATTGTAGGCATTGTATTGTTTTCTTTTGGATGACACCCATGGCCAAGATCGTTATATCAATGCTATAAGTCTTCAGCATCAAACTCTAAGTGGAGTTGGTCGTCACTTTTCAAGCCCGCCTATTTTCAGGAGAGCAAATATTGAAAGGAAGAGATCTCCCTAGCTAACGATGTTTGTCTATCATTTGGTTCACTCCGTGATACCAGATAGGTTTGAGACTGTGGCAATAGAGGGATCTCAAGTCCATAGGTAGGCAGATGGGCGTTCGTCTTTGACCACATTATGCAATAAGCTTCGTGTTATGTAAACTCTGATCGAAATTGACACGCAAATCTCTTCCTTGATACTGCCAGAGCTGATGTCAACTAATATCTGGATATGGGGTATTGTTAGTACATAAATCAAATAATTTGTTACACACTTTCTGCTGGTTAAATTCAACAATAAACTTCGTTAACTTTCTCTGCTTATATGATCCTTTATACACATTTATTAACACAAAATAATGTGTATGCGTACTTTTTTTCTTACCTATGTTAAGCCTGGCTTCGCTGGAATAAATGCAAATATGTTGCTGAATTAAGCGTATCATACATGTAAAGAATGAATGATTTGGGTAGGTCTGCCAGCAACCTGTGGATGGTCTTGCGTTTTTCCCGGGATCTGCCTGGTTTCCTCCCATCATAATGCTGGCCGGGGTCGTATAAATGAAACATTTAATGAAATAAATAAGTACAGTGAGGCATGGTCTAATAGAATGGCTCATTTGCTTTATGGTTTAGTATGTCTGTTACGGCAACAAAGCAGGAAAAACTCCCTTAGATAATCATGTCGTATGTTTGGGAAAAGCATTTGATGTGTGTTGGCAAAGCAATTGGGAATTTAGCAAAAAGAGTAAAATTCCAAGAAAATACTGAAAGAAGAAACGAGACCAGACGGGTTTGTGTAGACTTTTAATTTTTCGTGCCACAGGAGAGGAAACGAGGAAAAGTGCCAAAAACGTTTCAGAAAGGAATGCGTTTCAGGAACATAATTTTATGATAGAAATCAAGTGTTGTTTTTACTTGTACCAAGACCTTATGGGGATGATGAAAGGGGAAAAACAGTTGCAAACTGTTATGATGTTTTATGCATGATATGTGTGGCTTGAGTGAGATTTCCATCAACACTCGTCCCGTCTGTATAATTTCCTCCTGCAGATTATTGAGACGACAGCAAAACACCGATAAATCAGTCAGAATAACCTTACCCAGGGAAAAATAACACATTTTGCCGTATCATTTGTTTCAACTTTTCTTCCACAAAATAAGAGCATTATAAACTTTTTACACAGTAGGAGAAATAATAAAATGCTGGTGTATAGACATTTATATCCTTTATTTGTTTGTGTGGGCCTCTAAAAGGCTGTGTAATATGAAGGAGGTGATTTGTTGTTGTTTTTTTTTTTGCATTGTGCTTGCAGTTTTCCAATCGCACAGCCGATACATTGTAACTATCTCATATTCTGTCCATTATAAACTCAGCTGCGCTGGTGGAGATTTTGCCTTTAAGAGTAATCCGTCAAGAGAAGAATATAGATGAATTATTTAACGTATATGACAAAACCTCTCTGTCATCTTCTCCCGGCCTGAACTTGACCTTCAGAGTTGTGCAATTCTGGTAAATCTTTTACTCCAGAACATCGTGTACAACTATTTTAAATGGTCAGGGTCAATTATTTCATCGTGATTTGATGCTTATCCATCTTCTTCTATCGATTCAAATGTCAATGATTTCTCGACTTTTATCGGCACGTAAAATCCTTTGTAGGCACCGGCGTGTTCCCTGTTTGATGGACGCCCGTCCGCAGCACTCGTCCACTATTACAACATTCCTAAGGGGAAGCTATCACCGAGAGACAAATGAAAACCCGGAATGTAGAAAATGTTAAGCGGCGGCGGACTGTGATGCAATCTCCAGTAGCCGCTTAACGCCAGCTGAACACTGGACTCATCGACGTGTAATTTGGTGCCCCTTCAAAGATGCCAAGAGCAGAGCTCACAGGCACAAAGTGGGATACTTTCAAATAGCATCGTTAACAGAGAGCATTCATCTCGCTCCCCAACCCTGTGATTTCTTTTCGGAAGGTCATGCACACTGGACAAGATTAATTCCACTTGTCGTAAACATTCTGGGACCGGCCTTAGCACAACATTACAGGCCTCTCAGCTCTATGGGACAGCCTTTACAGCTTTATGTAATGGTAAAAGAAGTGGATGTCACACTTCTGGTTTTAACACTTTTAATTAGCTTTTATAAAGATATGTTATGACAGTGCCGCTCCTTAGATGTCCTTTAATTTATTTTCCGAAGAACAGAGGCAAGTATTTAAATAAGTTCAAACTCAAGTATTATAGATTTTGAAACGAACAAAACTTTGCGAATATTTTAAATATTATTACAAGTTTATTGAGTGAAATACTGGTAGTACATTTGTTCACCAAGTACATCATACAGAGTTCTATACCAATTTGTCAACCAAAACGGATCTTTAAGATCAGTACGGTATACATTTACTTGAAAAACCACAAAATCTGGCATACTTTCATTTACTTTTTACTCTTCCTGTTTCTTTTATAAAGTTTAGCTTTTACCCATGTTATACTCTAAATTAGTAATATATATTAGCACTAAAGAAAAACAATTCTAAGTTGTACATTATTTCCCCTCTTTCCTCTGGCGTTGGCAAGGTGTTGAACATTTTTCCACATGTACCTTCATAAATACCCGAACAGCAAGCAGGTTTCAGCGTAAAGCTAACGTACAATATTGTTTTACGGAACCTCAAACAAACATCTTTCTTTTGCAGGAACGTACTATTAAGATATTTGTCGGTCAGAATCCGAACACTTTCATCAACATTTCAGATGTGTTTGCGTAGACTTTTTAATGGACACAACCTTGACGCCTTGAAGTCTCGATCATGTTTTTAACAAAGTTTATGTCTTTTATTTCATTGAATTTCTAAATCCTAGACACCAGTTGCTAAATGAGAGTTCCTTCGATGGGAAAGAGGACTGAAACAGGAAAGCAGCCAATGACGTTAAGCATGCGTTCGGGCCTGAACGAGAGAGTCGCGTCCTAAACTTACCATTGATTTCGTCATGTGCGGTTTGCAATTAACCTCACTACTGACATTTACTCACAACTAGCCCAGAAAAAGGTTCTGGTCGGGAGTCTTGATGCTGGCGCACCACGTCTAAAAGCATGTCAATTATGGGATAATTATGTCTTTGACGTGGACACGTCGATAGTTTTGCTTTGGACAGCACTGTGCTAAGTAACCGACGTCTGTGTTTAACTCCGAACTGTTTGTTCTGTAGATGTTTCGCTTAGACGGGTAATATGGGAGTTTTCATACTGTATTTCGGTTTGATAATTGCTATATTGTTGACCAGCGAAATGGGGAATGGTAAAAGCACTTCAGGAAAATACCACTGCACTGTATCATATACGGTTCCGTAAGTGAAGAGCTAGGCGAAACCTCAAGACTATTACCAAGACCTTCTGTGGAAGATCTCGGGTACATACAACAGTCCAGACAACCAACCATAAGTATGTGTCAGGACCTAGGTATAATATGGATGTATCAAGGTACAAACTTACCCATGAACACTTATACTGGCTGAAAATAGACGTGACAAGAGCGTCTTCGGATAAAGACCATTCTTCTTGATGGGAAAATTTCAAAGAATTTGTTGTCCATGATTGATGCATTTACTTCTCTGATTTGTATATCTGAGAGTCAAGTTTAACATTCGCATACCACCCGGACACCATACAAGGGCGTTCCATGTCGATAATCACAAGACATATTTCCAAAAACAACTTAAAGCACCTGTTTTTGAAGAAATATGTAAAGTAAAATATATAAATAGCATATGAAATAGGTAACATGTAGTACAAACGAAGTCATCAATTTTCAGTGACGCAGAGAAAACAGTCGATATTCCTGACATAACATCCAATTTAAATTGTAACTCGTAATCCATTGGTGAATTCCAGGTCGAGTTTGTACTTTTGTCGCGCTTCGATTGCTACTGCGACACTTGTATGACAGGTGGTATGTGTATGTGTGAAGGAAACCTATTACTATCCGTAAGAAAATGGCGCACATTGCTGGGTTCCTGGCAAAGCTCTAGAATTAAGGTCGTAGCAGGTCAGGTAAAGAAGAGATTTGAATGTATGGCCTCTTTTTAAAGGTCAGTGTCGAGTGACCTGAACTAGGACAACTCTGTCCATGAGGGTCATTCAAGATTCCGGTTACTTTCTGGGTGCCTTGTTTTTTAGAAAAATCATTACCATTCCATGAATGTTTGCAGAAAATCTTGTTTAAAAATCATAATTGCATTGTTCGCAGGATTTTCATGGTGTTTTGAAGAAAAGGCCATTCTAATTAGCCGATGAAATTCAGAAGTAAAATAAAATAAATAGTAACACTAATTTATACCGGCGAATAATATCTGTGTCGAAGGAGGTAGCGAGTGGTAGTTTTTCAGAGGGTGTTCTGTGGCGAACACATCAACCTTCCATCTAATGCGTTTGAATTATCTATAATTTTCTTGTCTCAAACAATACGTAAAAATTAGGAACCAAACACAATTTCAGCGTCAGACACGTATATTTGCAAGATAAATCATACGACATTATTTAAAATTCGTTAAGAGCCAGCTTCGGTTAGTCGCGTTTTTGCTCATTCACGGGGAAACATGCTAGCATTACTGTTGGTCCATCCCGACAAACGCATCCATCATTGAGTCAACATCCCGCCAGAAGTACCTAACATTGCTTATCGATGCAGTATTCGTGTAAGCAGACATCCTCTAGACCATTGTGAGGTTCTCGTTGAATTAGCGCTCAACACCAGATACAGGCCAACATATTGACAGTCACACCGGAGACTGATAGCTTTATTTGCCAGATGGTAAGAGTAAGAATCAGTAGCAGTCTTAGTTCCTCGTCATTTAACTCACAGTTCAGGTGTATGTAAACTTAGTTAAAGTAAGCAACACACTCATTCGGATTTGGCGTTAGTGTGTTATTGTCGAATTAGCCCTTCTGTTTAAGTGGCATGAAGAGTGCCGGGAGAAACTAGTGATGAATTAGGATGGCGCCATCAATGAATTTCTCGGTATAAACTAAAAACTGTTTCGTTTCCATTTGTCCTCAAAACGTCTTAAGGTGTAAGTTCGTTGCACATACCATGAAACATTCTTACTCACTTAGGCTCTGGTCCGACATGTACATTGGATTTCGATTTTTTTAAATTTTAATTTATTAAAAGCGCGACCCTAAACCTTTGAAATCAAATCTAATCTCGTGTAGTAGCCGTGGTGTTTGTTCACGATTAATTAAGACGTCACCGTTTCCTATATGTCGTCACCGCTTTGTTTATATTCGCCTTCTTTGAACCTTTTCTCCTTTGTTTCGAACACTGTAACATCAAAGAAGCCCCACAGGATGACCACAAGATAGAATAATGCTGTTTTTTCATTTGTATAAGCTCCATTTCCCTTTAGTTCCACCATGTGCTTCTGCGTAGTATTGTTATACATTTTCTTCTTTATCTGAGGACTTTACTTGTTATAGGAAGATTGTTCAAAAGAAAGAATAAACCACAATTGTGATTGGCCATGGAGTGGAAAGGCAATACCTGGGAACAACCTGTCCTCGTTCGCTTTGAATATTAGGCGCCTTTAAGCCCTCATATATCATAAACAATGCAGTTTCTTGGATCTTTTCAACTTTCTGGGCGATTCTAGGTTCAATTTTACGGTGCAGGTCTTTTGTACACATCTTTAATATATAGGTGCATAGTTTACCTCAACATTGCACGGAATTTTATGAAGTAGTTGTCTTTGTCAACCCTCCTTCGCAAAGAATTGCATCACACTGCTGAAAGCACTTCCGCATGACGTGCAATTAATTACCGTAGCGAGAGTCGTTACTGAAAAACAAGCAATGCTCTCAACAATTGAAATCAACACTGGCGATCGGTAAATGTATCATGTTTGTCGAAGAGTCTGGGCACTATTGAATATGACCGTGTTCATGGAGTCAGCAATACGGGCAGTGTATTGCTGACGGACTGTTACAGCAGCACTAATGACAGCCTGGCATTAACAATCGATAAATTAGCAACACTAGCCAACTCTTCGTCAGTAACACCTATACTTGGCCCCTGGCATACTGAAGATGATCGCGCACATCGTTACCTTACAGAAACCTCGTTAAAATGAGACAACAAACTAATGGGTTGATTAACCCTTATTAAATTAAGTTCGGCGTCTGTGGGTGGGGTACTGCTTGGAGACTTCGAATGGTACTATATTGAACGGTATTGGATAAGCTGACAACATCCCAGACTACCTATATGTGCAACGACATTAATAAGCCAGTAACGACGAGGGAAGAATAATACTGGGGCTTAAAGGTGCTTTATATTTGAGAAGACTTTTGTCTGGTGTGTACATAAGTATACATACATGTACATTGCCTTTAATGGGCTTTTCCTTTTCGCGTATCACATACTCATTAAGTACACTGTACACCTGTCAACCTGCACGCAAATAAGCTCTTTATGATATGACATTTGAAATATATATATATATCAAATCTGGTACCGTTGTATATACCTTTCACATGATGGAGCCTTTTTGTTTGCTTATGGGTATAAGGCAAAACGATGAAGCCTGTCTAGAGTATGATTACTGCGTAAAGACTCCACTTATTTCACTGGCCATTATTGTAATCGGCATCCTGTACCATGAATACACCCTGCTGGACACTCTCCACTGCTTGCTTTACAGAGGGCCTTGCACGACAAATAGCGGAATGTACCAATGTGACAGCAAGCCTCACAGCAACCCAGTCTGTCACTTGCGGCCAGACTTCTGCTGTGGCTCTACAAATGAAAATGTATGTTCAGATCAGAGCAATTCTTGTTAAGAACAGAGCACCACCTTTGCCATCAACACCCGTCTATGTACCAAGAAATCATAACTGAAGAGACATTAGACAAATTTTATGTCACTTCTCGTACACAGTGGCAGTCGATATTGACCAGTCATCCACACCAGGTGTAGATATGGGAGCAATGGTCTGCATCGCAATTAATAGCTGTATTCTGCAATTGTCAGTTATTATATTTCTTGACATGTCTATTCACTATTCCTGCATGGCAGACTTAATCCAGAAAATTTCACCAAACGTTACGTCGTTACGAAAATTACTGTTTTCAAGATGCAACTCATGGCATAGAGTAACACTGAGAGTACACAGCCCCTACCAATTCTACTGGACAAAAAAAAAGCAACAACAACAAATGAACGAGTTGTAATAAGACGAGTTTTAGCGGGAAGAAAAAAGGCCGCTTAGTAATCGCATCGTTTCTTACTTAGCAAGGCGTACTTGGCGTATTTTATTGGTTTTCACTGCAACACGATCTCGGAGCACGGCACATCGCTGAGAGACATGGACATGCTAGTAAGTCCTGACCCCAGTCGCGATTAGCTTCCGCATGGGGTTGGGCAAAGGCGATGTCGATGGCAGCTTTATGAGGGCGCGCCAAGACCTTCGCTTGTTGACTGGAGGAAGCCGTATGACTCCATATCCACGCACTGTTAATAATGGAATACTACTGTGGGGCTTGACTTCAGGTTTAACAAGTCCAGCGTCATGTTCCGTTGATCTATAACGAATCAATAACGTTTGTCTACTCGTCGTACATATGTTTCCAGTTTAGTATATCCTTGCATAAAATATCACACACATGACCCCAGTTGGCAGTTAAACCTCTGTATCGGTATAAAATAAAAATCTACCTTTTGTTAGCGTATATGCTATGATACTTTCTATTGATATTTTACATGTATGAAATAGAAGAGTATACTTTATGGATTATTTACTGATGGCAAGGCTGTTAGGTATAAATTTCGAGCATCTATTTCTCCGACTTAAATTGTGAGCGCTCATAATTACAGGCGTAACGTGTATCTGCGGAAGATTTTTCCTCTGAAAATGGATTGACAAAACTGCCCTTTCAATGCCACTCAAATGATTCCAAATTTCGCAGCTGTTTCGAATAACTGGCAACATAAACATCACTGTACTCTGACGCACTTGCACTGATTTGTTCTGGAAACGAAACACAAACTGGTGCCACAGTATCACCACTACTGACTGAGAAAATATCCCGCAAAAACAACCCCCATGTAAGCGAACAAACTAAACACCAGTTTTAAAACACGCGACAGCGCAAGGCTTGACCTGCTGGTGCCTCAGTCATGACGTGCAGATATTCAGTTGGTTTTTTTAGGATGTTCACGAGGAGACTATTTGACTGGCGTTAATTTTATGACAGACCCATTGAGCAGGGAACAGCGAATTACCGTTAGACACCGTGAAAACCTTAGCAACCGGGAACGCCCGCACGTGGGTTGGTAATATTCCTGTCCGTGGTGACCAATGGGGACGCTTTCATCGACACCAGGCTTTAAAAGCTTTGTTAACGTCTTTTCCATCGCAAGTCTATGCGTCAGTGTCACTCTTAAAGGGGGTTTAAGGCAGGTGAAGATCGACTTGGAGGGAGCGAGCGGAACAGGAATTCTAACGACTCTGAAAGATTAAGGTAGGTAAATCTCAGCTGAGCGGCTATGTGCTAATTCTGTCACTATGGTACTATCACCACAAATCTGCTCGACAGAGATCGACAGCCCTTCTGAACCGGCTGGCCGGCCCTTTGGGACTTGTTTGTAATTGGCGTCCCAGGATCGCGTATTTGAGCAATTTTACAAATATGAGTTTTAAATATTCAACATTTTCGACGAAACGTGCTCAGCATGTTTAAAATTTACCATTTGCCATTTTCGATGTTTTTTGCATTTCCCATCAAATAGGAAACAGTACCTTTAGTCAAGGTTTGGATTTCCTTTACTTTTCTCCAGCTGTGCAATTTAAATGTTATCGACCGGGAGAAAAACATTTTTCTGAAAGGCACAAAGTCTGAATAACCAGTATAACTGCCCTAAATTCCTTAAGATCAAATGGCGTTACAATTAAATCGTTTCCTAATGGAGGTCGGGGATGTTATTAGAACACTTAGCTTAACAATGAAAAGATCTCTAATGACGGTTCTTTTCAGTTACTGAATTCTTGTGTGCAGGTTTGAGGAATTTCATTGAACATGATAGAAACTGTAACTGACCATGTTGTTGGACCAAACACGGGATGACTAAATAAGATTAAGATAGCTTAACGGATCGTGCCATTTTTTTGGATTTTAGTAAATATCACCCGTACAGTTAAATTATCAGAACATTGGCGACGAAATACCCATGACTGTTACCAGAACCACGTTGTGATTTCAACTCTTTAAACTTGGAGTTCATATGTTATATTTGATAAACCCAGTTGTACAGTATTCTGGAAGAACGCACTCAGTCCGGTTTTGGTCTTTACCGAGAACCCTGGTCTAAACGCTAAACAGATTTTTCCAGTAGGACCTTACGGTTTACGAGTTCCTTATACCTATTGACACCCACGTGAAAGTTCGTGGACAAGTTTGCTCACTGCATTTTTCTCTGCTTTCAACCATGCTTTCATGCGCCAGAGTGTCAATATGTGGCGTATTGAAGTCCCCACACGTTCTCATCGTACAAAAGGGTTATGAGGCTCACAGAGGGAAGAAGCGTTTTTTGATTTTATGTCTCAAAACGTGATACATTTGTAGAGCGTGTTGGAAAGGAACTGATAACTTTATCATCTATACGGCGGCTGAGTATGGTCTGCTTTCTTCTTTAAACATAACCGGCTTTTCCCGAAGGGGAAACAGAGCAACACTTGAGCCCCTCTCAATTACGACCAGATCTCTAATTCCTTCTGATACCCCAGACGATAAGCTCATTGCAACCAGAGACAGTCTATTTCCCGACCATAGGTTAATCAAATAGCTTATCAGTGTCTTAAGATTTCTGACCAGGGGTTCGGGTCAGTTTTACATTTAATACAGCCCCTTCGGTTAGAAACTGGTCACGTTGCGACACTTAATTAGGCTACCAATTGCAGACATAAATAGAAAAAATGTTTGGAAGGAAGTTTAATCGGATTGCTCTTCGTACTGAAGTTACCTGTATGTAATGTGCGTGCAGCATCCCTGGCGCAATTACATTAGATCTCTGTTGTGTTTTATTTATTTAATAGGCAAGCGGCATTAATTAGCATGATCCGTGATTAAACTGAGTTTATGAGCCATTAACCACATTGCTCGTCATTTTGATATAGGTTAATATCAATCGTCAATGTAATCATTTAATCAAGTGCGTCTTCTTTTTGTCTGCTTTTACAACCGGCTAATTTTATCAGCTCATCATTTGACTCCTCTGTTTCATCTTCTTGATTGTAACTAATTGTGCTTATTTACAAGTAATATATTGACACCGCTGGACTATCAGGAGAGTGAATCCCAGTTAGATGTCTTTGAACGATCGGCCCTTTTAGAACTAACAGAGAAACAGCGGGGATCGCAGATTACTGATACAGCCCGACAAGCTCTGTCTAATATTGACAGTGCCATGGTCTCCGCTATAGGCAGCTCCACTCTCAGTGATCGTAATTATGTTATTCTGATTGTTTATAAGAGTTCAGCCATTACTGTTTAATCCAGTTGAATACACTGCCTTTACATCCGTTCATGTTACGCCATTCTGACACTCTGTAACATCTGTCTTTTACCTGTTAATGACAACTACTTCTCCTGATCATGGCAGGGCCACATGCATGACGGGATATCATGATCTGCAAGTTTTATGCGTGTAGTTTATCAGGTACACAGTATATGGCTATCCAAGTGTGAATTTGTCGGGGCGACAATGAAGATGAAAAGCACTTTGGCCAGGAACTCCAATCTTACACAACACACTTTGAAGACCACTCGAGAGGTTTAGCTCCGATGCCGTCCTGGTGGGCGACCACGCGTAGGCCTGTGCCCAGACGTCCTTTCTGTCTAATGAGAAAAGATTTACAGTGTGGCTTCTAAGACCAGCTTTTCCACATTGAAAATCCAGGTGCTACCTGGAGTGTGAAAACAGTAAAGCTTGACCTTTTACTGGAATGCGGTCATGAAAGTGACCATGTTAATAAGCTGAATGACCGAGTCAATGGGTGTTGTGAGGCCATTACTTTTGTAATGTGTAGGACATTATTAGTGCTTTTCTCCTCTTGTAATTTCTACTCAATTTCGCTTACTTCAGTTTCTTTCGCCTCATCAGGTGCAAAGAAAAATTTCCTATAGCACTTTTCTGAAAGGCTTATTTCTTCCAGAATAAACTTTACACATGCGAGTTAGAAAAAGAACAACGTAGTCCATCGTCTACTTACCATTGCGTCTGTAGTGATTTTATAGGTATCAATTCGCAGATTGTCTGCAAAACGTGCTAAACTTAGCAAGGAAAACGTTTTGCCGGATACAAACAGACTGAACCAGACACCCCCAAATCGTACCAACACAATGAGAAGAAGCACTAAAACACAATCTAAATGTTGCCCCTGCATAGGTGCTGCATTTATTTCCTTTCCTACCATATTTTATCGTACTGATGCTCTATGTTTTGACCTCATTCTCTTCTCTTTTCTGTACAACGTTTTTTGTACCGTTTACGATCACTAATTTGGAATGGCTTTCGTTTCTTTTCGGTAATATTTTTGCACTGTTGACACCGTTTTCTTCTCCATTACATACAATGTCTTTTTGTAGTGCTGGTGTTCTCTGCTTTGGTACCACTCTTTTCTCCGTTTCTATTCGACATGTTTGTAGTATTAATATTTGTACGCTTGGAAACACTTTCTTCTTTTCTCTCTACAGAGGTTTTGCTTTGTTCATTTTCACCACACCGGTGTAAAACATTTTCCCCTTTCGCACTGTTTTTGTATTGCCGTAGTAACTTTCTCCTGTCTTTCCTAGGCATGTTTTCTTCGGTTATTGGCCGCTGCGTCTGCAACTTAACTGTTTTTTTTCCCTTTTTGGTACAGAGATTTCCTTCGGTTCACAGTTTCTTGGAAACTGTTTTTTTGTCTTTTTGATGCAGTACTCTTTAAAATGTTGACGGTCTTTTTCTGGGTAGCTCTCGTTTCTCTTTTCTATACATCTTTTCATATTGTACATGGTCGCAACCACGTGACTCCTTTTCTTTTTCGCAGCATATCATTTTTTGTACTGCTCGGGTCAGCGCTATCTCTGTTCTCTTTCCTAAACATCATTTTTATCATCGTCTGCGTCCATCTGGTTGTTCAGGCTGTTCAGATATTTCTGTGGTTTCCGAACTTATGCACTCTTGGTGGTAATAATGAAAGAGGGATTTCGCGCGAGCCACTTTCACCGGGCGCGGTTTGTGGTATAAACTTGTTGAATAGAACTATAATGGAATTCAGTTTCGATACTCAGTAGAATTTACCTTACGTGAATGTAATTTTGTGCGTTGTATGTAATTTACTTTAATAACCCTTCAAGGAATCACCCACAACCTACCGTTGGCATTCGTAGTTATGTGTCGAAATTTGTTATTTTTTTTCTCTTGGCTTAAATAGATAGAATTCTAAATACTCCAACGAGCTAGCTATTATGCACTCCACACACATTCATTTACCAGTGAAGTAATAAGGATTTATTGAGACTGCTGCCAATAATATTTCAAGTTACAGATTTCCATACATTTGAACTGAGATTATGGTTGACATTTTCATTTCCACCAGTTTTCTTGACCCCTTAACAATTTGCGGAAAAAGGGCAAAAAAATCCCAAACAAAATTTCTCTAGATTATTTTAAGCATTTCACTTCTCAAATGAAAAGTTTTTTACATAGATACTCGCCTCCTCACTCGTGTGCCATCTATTGTACTCTAGCAACCGTTAGGCTGTCTTCTCCAAAGACATCCTCACTTAATGTAAGAACCCTCTGGGTTGTTCAGAATCGTGGGTGAAAGATTGCCATCAAAGGATTTCGGCTCGAGTATTACAGATAACTCTTCTTAAAGGGGGAATTGAAAAGTGTTATCAGAGACACTGGCTGGAGCTGGCTGTACGTGGTTCGGGGATTAGGCTCTAAAATTAATTATTCTAAGTGATTATTGTAAAAGACGACGGTCACACTGACAGAATTAGGTACAGCGTTTAGTTTTGAACTTCCGCTGTGGCATATTATATCTAAGGAATGCCAGGGTTTTCAATCTTCAAAAATAAACACAGTCCATTTCCTTTCTATTTTCACTCATTTTAACCCCACTGACATTTATCCTCAATATATCTTTTATAGAAAATCACATTACTCATCTTCTTTTAAATATTGAGATATACTTTTAAATTAGCGTCTTATTTGCTGGCTTCGGATTGTTAATTCCTGTTTTCTTTTCTGTCCATTCCATGTCTCTATAATTTTTTTCCGAAAAACAATCCTAATTAGTAATTATTAAGATCATTTCGTCTCTATGTTAGTCAAGATCATTTTGCCATTTCTGGAAATGTTTGTCACTTATTTACCAAAGTGCTCTGGTTTTTTCCCATATAAAAACTATCAATCGTGGTTTACTATCAGTGAAATATTCTTGTATACGTCTTCAAGTAATTATCAATCAAAGGAAATCTAATAACCGCAGTTGTAGAATGGATTAAATCCAGAATCGTAGCGCGACTGGTGTTATGAATGAACTGACAGAATAAAAATCTTACCTGATGTAAACGGATCAAATTACATCTGATAGACCTAATTTTACAGGGTAAGTGTGGTTGTTTTCCACAGTTGTCGTTGTTCTTAATTACTGTGTCGGGAGACCACAGGATTCTTGCACAAATTTTGTAATATCTGTATTGCAATCTGCTTTTGTTATTTTGTTATGATCCATTTGTTATTTACCTCACATATGGATCAATGTGTATACCTCAGTTACAAAGGTGTTGTGGCAAAATTAATATCTTTGGAGTTTCGTTTCCATTTTCTCTGTAAAATGTACTCGAGTAATTATTTTAGGGACACACTAATCGATAAATTTTTCGATTGTGTAAAACTCGATTAGTCTGAGGCTCACACGCTAAACGACAAATGGCTTTACCCTATTGTCGATGTTGAAAATCCTGCTTACTGCATAATGTAAAACTTATTTCAAGAGATAGTGTTCGGTTTTCCTTTGATTCCATTTTTGGAGTATAACCTGTATATTAGATCAGAGTGAGATCGCATTGCACAATATCTTATCGTTCAACCAAGCATAGAGAATGCAATGTATACGCTGGTATTAGCTGTTTTTGAAATTAGAACACCCGCTGAAGAGTCAAACTCGTATTATTTTTACCTATTTTGTTAGTCTCCATTTCAAAATTTGTAAACCGACAAATTTAGACTTTATTACATGCCTGTACTTTTTGGGACATTATCGGGAGTCTTCGATGTGAGGAGTCTACATGGACTCCTCACCATACTTTCAGTACTAGCACACTCCTAAGGTGACCAAAGACCTATTTTATCGATATATGTGTTAAATCGACTGGCATCCGCCAGCCAGTTTTCTGCTTGAACTATACAAGGATTTAGCTTATCTAAATTCACCACGAACTGATAGCTGCTATTAACTCATTACCAGAATTTGTTTATTGGATTTTACTGGCCTGTTAATGTACCCCTATTTGAAGGCCAATGAACTCGGAGTGCTGGGTACATAGTCGTGTGACGACACTAAGATTTAACCATCAGGCCATGATAACCAGAGATGTGAGCTCGTATATTAGTGCGGCCTAATGGCTGTTTACCCGTGCATTTAAGGCGGACGTTATCTTATCAATGCCATTGTTACGATATGACGTTACACTGAGCACCCGGACTTTCCTTTACAGTTCGCCAAGTTTTTATTTCTTCATAAACGATTATGGATTTCGGTTTTACAGTCTGCGTTGCTCGGAGGATAAACTGTGTGTGTGAGAGAGAGGAGGAGTGAGTGTCAGAGCGTCCTCGCATAACTCAAAACCGCGTTTCTAAGTTCTGATCCGTTATTGTGTACTTGAAGCATCGATCCCTTTTATTCCACACGCCGGCAGCTCATCAAGTCAGGCGAATAACCAGTTTGACCGCTGACCCATTTTAAACGTCTTTATCTGCTGGTGTCATTTATTGGAATATCGCGGGCGCTGTATTTATTATGAAGGCCGTAATAAATGTTCGTCAGAAACTTTTACCATTTCGTAAACCACTGAGGCCGTATTGAACAAATATCAGTGTTCGAGAGATTTTACTCATCGCAGACAGCATTACTGAGATTTTGTGGTCAGTTAAACAACCAGGCTATATATATATATATATATATATATATATATATATATATATACAGTTAAACAACCAGGCTATATATATATATGTGTATATATATATATATATATATATATATATATATATATATAATTTTGGAGCTGTGGCTGTTGGATCCAAACAGTGTCCAATGTATTGACCAGAATTAGACAGCGAAGACCGCTCATGCTATCGTTGCAGAGCCGTAGAGCAATTTGTGGGTAGCAGCAACAGCAAGACACAATCTGTGAGCAGCACGAGTGTGCAATGTGTGGGTAGGGTAATGCTGTGCAAGGTCATCTCAGGAAATTAACGTCCACAATAACTAGGGTAAACTAAAGATATCTAGTCACGGAGTGTCACGAACTACGTTATTAGCTCACAATACGACCGATTTTAACTGACTTCTGTACTATATCGAAAGACATTTTCTTATGTTAAGATGAACATTAGAAAAAAGTGTATATGTACAGCTGAATAGAAACCGTACCTACATAAAATTAGGGTTGCATCATCCTCTCTTAAGATGGACGTAAAGAGGACGTTTATATCGGCAAATGGGTAGAATCTGTTCTTACTTAAATATGAACTCACTGACGAAAAAACTTCGAAAATAGAAATAATACTGAACAACGTCGTTCCTGTCGTCATGTTTGTAATAATTCATATGTGTTCACGTAGGGATATGCTTTAAAACACACCATACTTGACCGGATGCAATTGTGGTACCTCGTTTCCAGGCTGAAGTCATTTACTCGTGGACTAATGGGCTTTAAGTAGGACTAACAGGTTTCGGTAGCCGACCAAGGGAAAGGCTTCCGTTCAAGGCCTGGTTAAGCTGCAAATGCTGACCCCCAACGGAGGATGTAATCACCTGATAGAAATGGCACATTCATTGTTTCCCTAGCGCCGATGATGGGGCCAAAATGCCATAAAACAGAAAACACAATGGGTGTATCTATGCTCACAAAGAATTAATCTGCCACCATCTTGTTTTTCCTACATTCACATTGATAAGCCTATTGTTTCGCTTTACCGGTCGGAAGGGCTGGAAGGATGACGAACAAATCGTTCCGTGCTATTAGCCGTAGAAGATTTTTAGGTTGAGTGATTACTAGATTGCAAAAAGGTTGACGATTGCCAGGCGGTCAGGTGAAGAGCAGCAAGCAGATGAGAACAGAATATACCATTAATAGGCTGGATGGTCAGCCAATTTACAAACTGTTTAATATCAGTGTCGATATTAGCATGAAACATGTCATAAGTTGCCTTTCCTGGTGTACATCCCGTGTAACCAAGGGACGCATGACACGTGATTCGTTATTTTGCTTCATGCAGTCATTAATTATTCTCTTACATAAATTGCAGTATTGACACGGATTTACAAAAGATATGTTTTTAGTATATACTGTTTCAAGCTTTTCCCGTTGTTTTCAAATTTTAAACAACAGCTTCAATTATCGTAGTTACCAAATACCACAGAAGATACTGCATCGGTTATTGATCGGATACATTTCAGCGGAAGTCAATAATTTTACAACCAATCAACTTTATTATGTTTGAATGAAGCCAAATGCTCTAGTAACATTAAAATCCCATTGCTTAATAATTTTACGGTCAAATACCTCGGCATGAATTGGCATTATTATGATGTACGTGTAGGATGGCAATTATAGACGTTAATGGATATTGACAGCAGACTGTAAAACATAACAGACAATCAAGGGGCAGCGGAGCTGCATCTACTTATTTATTCGATTTGGGTTTAGTGCGATACTGAAAATTGCTTTACAGATAAGTTAGAGGCCAGGCTCAATGGTGAGTAAACTGGAGTAAACCACAGTCTGTCGGCAGGTACCTTACAAACATATTGAATGCCGCTGGCGGCGAAAGTTGGACTCAAACGGATGTCTCGGTTGATAAACAACTAATCAGCTAAACCAGAGCTTCACATGGAGCCAGTTAGTTTTAGTCTTTAAAAGGGGTTATTTTAAAAAGTTTTCTTCTGTTTATGAAAGACCTACGGACATTTTAAAACTGTTGAGGACACGTCACTGTCCCCGATTCAATCCTAACGGCCACTTGTCTAGATTTCTAGCACACAGAACAATCACCAGATGATGATATCAAGAGAGACAATGGATATTCAATGGATTTACATACACGGCCTCGTGCCTGTCTCTCACATAGTTTGATCACGAGCCAACTCGATTTGTACCTCGTAAGGTGACCTCTGTGCGATCACTTCCTTAAGATTGTACGTGCAGCCTTTAAAGGTTTCATTTTCCATTATTATGAGTCTAATCCAATACAGTGTGACTTACTAAGCTTCTGTTTGAAGAGCTAGCACTGGATTTTATCTGTATTATTATTGACAAAATTTAGGACATTTCTCTTTATGTCTATGAATCAGATCTATATCTTGATATGCCAGCGACTAGCAATGAGTCGAAATATTTGTCTTTCCGGAATTCCAGAATGACAGTAACACAGAAATTACAGTAATGTTCATAGAAATTCTTATTCCCTCGCGGCGGAAAAAAAATGAAATGCCATCCTTGTAGGTCAAACGACGCGAGGAACAGGTTTTCAAGCGACAGAATCCTATTTCCAGATGACCTGAGTTTCATTGCTTCCCCTAGACCTGTCATGGAATCTGAGGTCTCCTACCATCCGATATCGGCTAAATTAGTTGTTTGCACCACCTGTCCTTCAGACGAGGACCACTTACCCCTACAGCCTAACCCAATAAAGGCTTATCCCATTATTCTCTAGGGGAAATACTAATTCTAACACACCTTTTGGCTGTTTAGCCTAGAAAGCATAAGACAGACATGCACCACTTACATGTAGCATGTCGTTTTATGTATGTGGGTATCTTGCCAAAACTTGCTCCCGTGATGATTTGGGCTCTTCGAAGTAAAAGATGGATAAGTTACGGTCATACATGTAAGGATCATCTGTTACAGTAAAAACAAAGACAGAGCCCAATCCCTGATTAACATGGATCCTGTATTAAAACACAAAATACTGATCTGCTATTTAAATTAACAAACTCATAAGTCGAAAGCGTAAAGAAACCGTGTCGTCTTTACATAAGAACCGCTTCCTTACGCACACCGGACTGGTTGTTTATGTGGGTACGAATGAAAGCTTCGTCGTTTTTTAAGGGAATTAATTATAACTTTTTAAAAACGTGGGTGTATTAGAATACACACATTTTGCTGTATAATGTCTGAAACACACAGAGGACACGCCCATTTTATTCTTCGTCTTGTATTTCTTTATATTTTAAAATAAATAAAGAGTACAACGTATTTATTAAGTAATTCTGTATGTTAGGTCAAATAACTATTTATTAACTTTTTCCCATTTCAGTCTAACCACACAAGCATGGAATGGAAACCATTTTTGCTGACGCTGCTTGCCTTTCTTGCTCTCATCATACAGACAGAATCCACGGATAGCACAGATATAAGTGAGTATTAGCCATTGTCGATTAATCGGCATTTCTTAACTGTGACCTTCATCAGTGGGTTAAAGCAATCCGTCAAGAAAACCGTCATCACTCATTTAATGATATTGCAGATAAATGCCAAAGCTTCCATGAATGTAAACATTTCAGAAAGCGAAAATAAATTATTTACAGGCGTAGGGACGTTGCGGAAAACACAGCTTGACCTCTGTCCGTTTCTGCGTTCTTTCTGCAAGAGTAATTTGAAAAAGATGAATGTTATCAAGATCTGTTATAGCCTTGTCTTTCCGCGAGACAATGTATACCGTCGAGAGATATTCCTTGTAATAATGTGCCGTTTGACATATCAAAGACGGTGGCGTTTTTGCATTATTTATTCTTAAAAACCTGCTGAGTGCATTACATGTTAATTGACCTTTATCCCTGTTTCTTCTTTTTTCCCAGAAGGTGCTTACGATGATTTATCCCTCCACGGCTCTGAGTCCAGCCATCCAGACAGACAGTCCGAAGATATTGTAGATGAAAATGCTTTAGACACCGATGAATTGGATGACCTTCTAAAACGAGGATCACTATTCCGCTTTGGCAAGAGGGGAGGTACACTTTTAAGATTCGGTAAAAGGGGTTCTCTGTTGAGATTCGGAAAGCGTGGCTCACTACTCCGATTCGGAAAGCGCGGCAGCTCAAGCCTCTTCCGCTACGGTAAACGAGATCCCAGTGATGTGTACGATTTACTCTCCAACGGTGACAGCAAGAGGACCATTCTGCGCTACGGCAAGCGCGCCGATGACATGGACAATTTTGACGTTGAGGACTATCTGAATCGCTATAACAAGAGGCAAAACATATTAAGATATGGGCGCAGCGCGGACAAGAGGCCGCATACGCCGTTCCGGTTTGGAAGGGAGGAGGACGAGTAAAATCTCTTCCCAAGGACGGCTTGTGTTCGAACACCATGCATGCATTCACACTGCTCTAACCGTGACTTGGGGGCATATGTACAGATGCGCCTATAACCTATAACAACAAATACTACTACTCCAAGCAGCCAATCTTTCTAAGACGGCAGAATTCTTCACTTTGAGGGAACAATGGAATGTAACAGTTATGGATATAAACAGAAACTGATATGAATCTACACATCCCTCTTATCTATACCCATCTTCAGCTAACCGGGAAGAGAGCGTTGTGACTGTTTCACCTTTCATTTTGTTTCCAGTCGCGACTTCTCTTCAATTGCCCAAACTATCTGCTTTCAAATCTGACTACAATGTCTCGTGTGGGCCTTCATCGATGGAATCCCTTAATTGGCGTTTTATGTAAATGTTATGGAAATCTATACAAGTCATAACTAGGAATAAATGCAATTATTTTGTTGGAAAAAAAGTTCCGATTTGACTGAAGTTGTTATTAAAGCGCTGAAAAGGTCCTTCACGAAAATCCTGCTTCAGTCTTCATCAGCTTCTGAACAGGGTAAAAAGTTCTAATTTCACCTTACGTTTACAAATGCTGGTTATTTTCTCTCTTTCATTTGCCATTGCTTACGATATAAATCAGCTTTACATGCTTTTAGTTGACTTTACATTGAGGATTCCTTTTCCTTTAAGTATTTATTACCAAAGTTACAACAAAAATTTAAGACACGGTAATTTTGTATAAAGTTACTCTCAGCCAGCTTGTTGGCCACATCTGTGTCTCGTCGCATCCATTCAAGTCGTGGAGTTGTGGATATTGTACACTTTGTCACACCTTATGTGTATGTCTATCCTAACCCTCTTTAAACCCTGTCAAGTGCCCAGTATTTGGCGCTACAAGTCCGTGCCCCGACTTACCAATAAAGTGTAAATCCTACGCAAAGCGGTTTTAGGAATTCAATCGAAAGGAGATACCTTGGCAGGTGATTATGTTTCTGGCCGAGTCACGAACATTCTGCTTCAATCAGATCTTTTTTCGTTTGTAATCGCTTCTTTCCGGATAAGCACCTGCCTTAAGCCAATAGCAAGTGGTTGAGAAGTGCTTCAGCAGGTTTTATTAACTGAACGCCTTCGATAAAGTGTCAACATTAGCTATCTGGTTGAACATTAACGCGCACACAATCCTGTCTTGAAAATCGTCGGCCTTCTAGTGTTTTAGATTATGCTGGAAATGGGTTTTGCGATTATCGATTTGAACGTGCCTTCTTGATTAACCAGTGGTATATGAAAGTCGTATATGACGCCCAGATTCATGTGTTTAGGGTAATGAAATATTCTAAGCATTATCTAATATACCCATTGTAGTAGACCGTGAAGCCAATTACTGATTGATTGAAGATTTGAGAAATCTGGATGACGACAGTTTGTAAAAAAACTACCAGTCAAGTTTTTTATTTATTTATTTATTTTTTATTTTATTTTATTTTTTTGATTATGAAAAGACAAATGTAAATACTTAGTACAATTTAGCTTAGGATAAACCAATGAAATGACGTTTTTCTGATCCAGGGAGGAGTTATTGGGCAGGAAATGAAGTTTTGTCCAAAGCCACCATATAAAGTACTTTTCCCTTTTAGTTGCTTTAACACGCTGTTTACCGCCGCCGACGATAAAGTAATCTTTCAGTAGCTTAACTTTTGAAAACTGGCCTCTCGGTCTCAGATCAGGGTTTATCTTAATGACCGCCGAGGGTGATCCAATACTGATATCAGAAATAGTCAATCAAAACCAGTGGTTAAGTATTTTTCTGAGAAAGGTAAAGCTATCAGTTGCACATTTGAAACTACATGTACATTAGCATTCACTCAGTTATCCCAGTTTGTATCGGCATCTGCGTGAATACATCTGGTGATCTCACATGCATACAAAATGTGAAACGAACAAGCAAGAGTAAACCACACATTTACAATGAAGAAACTCCTGAGCAAAGTGCTTGCATTTAATTTATCTCGCAACACCTCGAAAGGGTTACTAGTACACAATGCGTTAATATTTCCCTTTATTTGAGGTCTTAAGTGGAAAGCTTCGGAGAAACAGCTTTAAAGACCGAGAGTACTACGGCATTTACCTGAAATGTACAAAACATGATACAGGCACCACAATTTTATATGAGCTTTGCTTCAATTAACGTATCCTTTTTAATGCATGATAAACCCACGATCTGTCTTCTCAGAGCTTCCCCTATTATTTTACATCAAAACTATGAAGTTGTCCTTACCAACCATCATTTATGGTTGTTAAACTGTGTCAAATTTGAGAATGTTAAACGTTCGTCGCCATAGGCAATGACTTGTGCTTGCAAAATTCATCGTAAACATTGCAGACACCATGTCTTGCACTCACCATCCCCCTGTTTTCCAGTGTTATCTACCACATGATTTATACTTGCTAAAATTCCACTCTTTTTCCTGCTCTAAAGTACATTATCAATGACCTCAGATGGAATGTATAGACATTAGGCCTTAAAACACGACTATTTAATTGGCCAAGTTTATTACGCTTAGATGACGATATGGCTGGTCAGCTGAGAGTGAGAAGAGTTTTACTCTGTAGATGGTGATCATTAAAACTTGAGACGGTCTACTGAGGCTGTTACATGTGAATGATCACCTATGGCTGTCTAGTCGAGAGTGTCAAGGTTTATATGGTAAGCCCTGTGGATTATTGAGCTAGACGTAAATCTTGTCCTTGGCCGTGGTGGCAAACCAGACGTTTGTTCTGTTGCTCGAGCATTTCCCAGTCGATACATTATTCTGAAAGGCGATCGTCGTTCCGCGGTTTTTATACCATTTCCAAGTAACCCAGTTCAAATTTATACATGGGATCGATAAAGATTGGCTTTCAGATTAATTAATGCAGTTTTTATCAATCTTATTTAAAACTTTCACTTTTTTAGTCAAATGTATTATGATGCTTTCTCCAATATTGATCAGAATGAAATATACAATGACCTCAAGATAACTAATCCATCAAATATTTTTGTAAGAGCTATGTCTCTTTTGTTCTCTTGTCATTACGAGTTTATTGGATAACATTGATGGATTATTACTTCTGAAGTACAGATAGTGATCTTTGTGGAAGAAAGTAGATAATGCCCATTAATCAGTTTGAAAACTGAGGTAGAAAATGTCAGTTTCAGGATACGCAGTTCATATATGAGAACGGAACTGACTTTTCTTTTAGGTAGATGTATACTTGATTATTTGTTAGTCTAACCTACTGGCTGGTATCTAATATGCATGGTGGTAAAGCGGACATCGTCATTTCATTTTTGCACATTTGCTATTTTACGTTCGTGCAATTATCAAACAGCGATATAAGACAGATGAAGGCTGGTTAACGTAATACACACGATGGTAATAAGCAGGAAACATAAACACGACTATTTCTTTAAACACTTCGTTTCTATTCTTCCGATTGTAATGTATACGTTACCCTACACAACATAGTGCTTCATACTTTACAGTGTACCCCATTTATCACAGCCGCCAGTAACTTGGGGTGTGACAACTGTAACACACACACAAATCGGACGATAATCACATTTGTCGACGTTATCGGGGGAAACTGCAGAAACAGCTTCAATACTGTAGTGATAAGATGTCCTTTCATGAATTATCTATTCCAGAGTGCACACGGACTGCTGTAACCCTATAATTTATCGTGTAAGTGTCAACAAAGCTATGACACGTAAAGTAATCTATGCCCGTCATAGAGATCGCACCAAGAGTACCTCCGCCGGCAACTTTGAAAAAAACAGAATAAAGCAAATAACTGAATTTTGTGTGGTGACCGTGGTGGGATTCTCGGGAGTATAACAAGCATTGTTATGGGCAGTCCTGTCAAGAAATGCCAGAAGTTCTGAAGCTGCTGAAGTCTATCTCGGGAAGTATCCATGTCATAGAGACAGTGATTACTTTCGTCATGAGTCATTACTAGATGGGCAGACTAATCTAAGCACCGTGTTAGTGACAGTAAAATGAATGAAAATGAAGTTGTAAGGTTTTCGTTAATTATGAGGAGTTATGGCGCATGTCTCATTCGGGTAACCGCGCGTGGAAAACCAGCATGGGAAACTTTTGTAAACCTTAACGGCAAATTTTCCCGGAGCCACCACATAGTAATTATATATTTCAATTTTTACAATACCCAAAATCGCATTAATGCAGCTTTGACAGGCTTCTTCGGTAACTATGTCCTTAGGGAAACTTCCCAAACTGTCCCCATACAAATGCTATGGATAAAGTGCTGCACTATCATACTTTGGTCTGAAACCTCCATCAAATGCATACCTAGTGCAGCTTTGTATTCAGATGATCGCGGTAAAGTTATAAATTATACAAATGCTAACAAACAAGGCTGCCATAGGTCAGTGTCTGTTGCAAAAGCTAACGTAGCAAAGAATTCTATGGAACAAAATGAGAAAATCTAACAATAGGACCGAGATTTACAAGCACATTTCTTGTTCTTTTCTCTCTAAGCTGTGTGAACTTCGCAGTGAAAATGCCAACCAAGTGCATGCACGTGGGCGGAGAAAGAGCTGAAAACTCTTTAACTTCAGCTATTTTAGAACAGTGCATGTAATACCCTCCAAATGGAAAATATTTGTTTCACGGCCTATGCTTTGCCCGCCAGGTAAATCATGACCTTTGTCATTTATGTAAAACTACTGTGCCAATGCTGCGAACACGTGCTTGAACTCTGTTTCTACGCAATGATATGAAGGAGTGTTCCCTTCTATTTTAAGAACACCTAGTTGAGCCATATCGGATTGCAATTTTAGATTTTATGCCATTCACTTAACACCGTTTTCATTTGATCAGAAATTACAGTTTTGCAAAAGATGTAAAAACCGGAGTTTAGGCTGAGCCTTTTTCAACCGAAACATTGATCTGGGTGGATTTCTAGTAGGGGATGTGTACAAGTCAGGGCATCGAGTCACAAGGTCAGTCCGGAAGGTGTTTGAGGCCGTTTCCCAGATAATGGTGTTACGCACTAGGAACAAAGAATGGGTTACCTTTTCCCAAAAGCGGATGCAATGGAATGTTTGTTTGCAGAAAAATTGCACCATGACCTCTGCATTTCTTGCCCACATCATTCGTTCAAGTTTGTGGCAACTTAGCCGGCAGTAAGACTGTGCCCCTTCCCCTCTAGACTTCGTCGGTCCTTAAAGGAAGGTTCTGTAACAAACAAACCCTTCGTTCAGTGAGAGAGACAGAACGAGGAGGGCACGGCCATCCGGGGGCACAGCAAGGCCAGACTGGGGGATAATGAAAATATTACTTTATGTGTTGGATAACAGCTTGCTATGCGATCCGTGCCGGGACGGAAGCTTTATTGCGAAGGGAAAATAATATAGTTTAATTTGTTCCCAAGCTTGAGCATAGCAACCCCGACGGGAGGGTATCTGTTGTCTCCAATATTCTCTTAGCATGTGGATACGACATTAACCAACAGAGCCTTTTTTTATAAAGAGACTCGCCACAGGCTCTGATTCAGTCCAATCTTTATTGCCGTCTCCCACAGAATCTTTATCTCTGGGCTTCTTAAGACATGTGCCTCAGTTGTTTTTCAGCAATGAAAATGGATATAGTTTAAGTCACCCACAATGTTTATCGCGTAATAACACAAATTTTGTTTCCGAATTAGGTGTGCAGAGCTGACATACTTCATTGTTATCCGTTGTCAAGATATACAACAAGTAAGTAGCCCGGAAAAGATGGCGCCTAATATGCAGTAGTTGGTCAATATCACTGTGTACCAACATGAAATATTCGAATTCAGTCGATTCAAATCTTCGAGATTTCAGTATAATTTTTCGCGACGTTTTATGGATGCCGTACAATACGATCAGACGACATGAGCATGTCAGGCGCAGAAGAAATTCCCCACATCATTGTTCTTTAATAAATAATCAATTTCTTAGCACTACCAATCGAAAGTGGGCTGCTTAAAATAAAAAAAACAGATAAAACTTCCATGCATATCGTTTTTTCATTTAGAAACTTAACAAAAAAGAAGTTATAGACACAACCTTTTTTAAACAAATGGCTAGTTTTACATCTCCATTTGTAGATGCAAATTGTAGATTTAGCTTATTTTAACTGTGGGCAACATGATAAAGGTACTGAGGTTTTCTAGTAGAAACACGATTGTGCAAAGCTTCACTATGCTTTTAGCCGTTCGTTTTATTTAGTAAACGCGTTTCTGTAGACAATAAATCGAACACAATGCCACAGATTTGAGCCTTTAGAAGAATGGTCAATAAAATACACAGAAGGCGATGTAATCGGACCTACCCAACCATTATTTATGGCTCCGAGAACGTTTTATTAAAAGAAAACCATTCAACCCAAAGGCATCGTGTTCCTGAGCGCAGAACACAAATACTCTCAGTTCTGATGTACAGAACTGTCCCAAACGTGTGTCATCGTTCGGTGAAATAAAAACACACAATCCATTGTCGCTTTCTTAGCGGCATTACGAGTGTCTTTTAGGCATCGTTTTATTTTTATTTTGAAACCGATTCAAGTTGCGTTTGGAAGATGTTCTATAAAACGTTAGATTACATAAAGCACTGAGTGGGCAGTGATAAACTTTGAAGCAAAACAGGTCATAGCAAAACGATCAAAAATCTATATGCTACGGCCTGAAATTAGGAGATATTCTTAAGAAAACAAAGTTGTGCAAACACTCCGCTTGTAGCGGACCCTTTGCTTCTGTCTTTCTCTTCGTTCCTCAGGCGGTTTGTTTCATGTTTATATTTCAAACCAATGCTCATATTATACATGGTTTGGGCCAATAAATTAATAAAAGCTTTGACTGTTTGATTGTTAATGGTATAGTTTTTTTATATCTTCTCTATAGCCAGCATAGATTTGATTACAGATTTAATTCTCAATGGAGTAGACACTACAGGGGTGACCGCGATGATAAGACTACAGTCGAATTTAACGGCGTATTGCATTTGTCAATGACCAGTTTACATGTGTAGATGCCGACCCGGAGACCGGTCCACATCCGGGTTGTCAAGTCTCGGGGGATCGATCCGGATTTGGTCAACTCATTTGAGCAGAAAGATTCATGTTTCACTTAGACGCTGATGGTTTGGAGCTGGTCTGTGTTCGGCGAAAGCTTCGTAAATCAAATTGGACAACTGACCATTAGAATTATGACCACCTAGGTGATCGCAGAGTAGCGTCAAAGCCGTCTGGTTGTCGGTCAGATTCAATATGTCCTCGATGATTGTACATTCTGACAGTGATATCCAGCTTTCATTTCCTTGTATATACAGCAGGCAGTTTTTGGAAACCCCAGGCGAGAGAACTGATGTCCCAGGTAATGTTGCACACCTACCGAGTTCCAGACATCGTATCCTAAGACTAAGTAGCCTAGTTTTCAACGTAAATTTCAACTGTCCGTCTGATCGGCTGTTACATGAATCATTTAACAAGATATGTGTTTTATAGTTAACGCTACATTGATTTTTGTTGGATTATAACTGCTACATACACACCAGCCGATATTGAGTCGATACGTTCAGTACTCATTGGCTGACTACATTTATAGGCCCTGCAAAGAAGCATTTTATACGTTTGATAAATCTTTCAGTTAAAGTTTGGACTCTTTCCGTTCAGCTCCAAGTGTCTTTCTGCTTAGTTATAAATTCTAACATGGAGTGGGAAACTTGTTGGCTGTATTTTGTGAGATTCCATTATTTTCAAAACCACAAATGTGTCGAAGAGTTAAGGATTTTGCAAGGGCTCATGAATAAATCATAAGTCTCCATGCCTGTTTGAGGTTAACAACGTATGGTGAGATTACACTTTTCGATATTAGCTGACTGATTGAATGGCGGTGTTTAAATGCTTTTTAATTGAAGAATTTTGTGACAAAACGAGACTCCGTGATAGTTCCCTTAAAAATCATGGTATGGATATGGGTATTATTTATTCGTTGATTCATCAGTTGATCGATATGATTCATTGGTGTAATCAATAGGGACGATTTCGGTGTGATAGAGGATTCAGGCGAAACTAAAATCTAACTACCGAGGGGAAAATTTGACTCCGTCTCTGTTGTCGTTAAACATGAACCACTTTAGAGAGGCATGATTTTTCAACACTCTTATTCCGAATTAGAGAAGAAAACTATCATCAGAGATCGATCTACGGAAATCTTTTGGTGACACAGAAGTTATTTATGAAGATACGGGCTCGCGTTAACAAGGCTTCTAGCATCTGTGCGTACACGTGTTATATGTGTTCAATAATTCATATCAACCTGAGATATATAAACCAGTGTGGCGTGATGGACTCACTGCCTCGCCCAGCTAGTCCACCCTCTAATTTTGTTGTGATGTATGGCTGGTTTGGTATCTGTTGCATACATGACTGACCGGAAGAGTGCTACCCACCCTTGGTCTTTGACAGCTTATATCAATCGATAGTGATCAGATTCACTAAAATAGCTAGCGAGGCATTGGGATGGCCCCAGAGCTGTGACTCCGCATATATTTCCTAACCAAAATTCTTCCAATCGCTGTGAAAGACAAATGAAAGACCTACATGCAGATACCGTAGTGCTGTGCGCAGTGTACTGCGTTATGGTGTGCAGATATGTACTAACTCCTACCTACACCTTCTAATCGTATGCAATATCGAGCGAAGTATCGTTTTGGTATCAGCCGTTAACCCCCATGATATTGTACAATATATTTGATTATAACTTACACATTTGTCATTTACTGCAATACCGGCTTAGCGAAAGCATAGCAGTAGGCACTCGGATGTTCATAGAGGAAACGGTCTATATCTGTTACAAACATTTGCGCAAGTCACTCCTTAATGTGCATGTAAGTAAACTAGAATGGGTTTGTTTCTCGGTCTAGAACTATACTCACGAATTTCAGTGTAACTTGTAGAATGGCGGTCACTGTGACTGGGATCTTGCACGCAATATTAATGGCAGACAAGTGGCTTTCCTCAAATGGAAACCGTTCCAGGAGAAAAATCGGACAGATTATTTTTGGTAGGGTTGAAGCCACGTATACCTATTGGTATTATTCATAACAAAGATAAGAAACCTTCAGAATCTTGAATGGATTAGCACTGTTACCGTAGCGAGAAGAAAAGTGAACCATCGGCAGACGAACTCAAGTTCATGTGTGACGGAGAAACTATGTAAATGTGACAGAAAGGATCAATGCGGATGTGACAGGCATTATAGGGAGGTGAAAACCGTGTTAGTGTACGAAGGTGGTAAAGTGTTAGTATAGGAAGGTGAAACGGTGTTAGGTGACAGAGACCTCCCGAGATTGAGATGAGTAAACGCTGTCAGCAGAAAAAAAAAATCTGTCCAAGTTTTGAGCAGAGCAAAAATATCAGCTTATGCGTGGAACAAAGACCTTGCAAATACAACAGAGAACTATGTGAGTGGAGAATGAGGACTTTGACAGACTGATTGATTGAATGACATACTGGACAAGAATCATTACAAACGTGTGTATCTCAAAGACATGGTTTTGGGAAACACTGTATACGCCTATCATCACCGACGCGAGCTGAAAAACAGATTGTTTAGAGATTAGAGATAACTCTAGCGGAAACGCCTCCATCAACTTTTGTGCAAAGCTCACGCGCATGAGCCATTTACAAGTCGTGCGAGCACCTGACACACTTAAGTACAGCTGTTTGAAATCTAATGATTTCTACATGGCCCAAGCCCCATGGGTTGTACAAAACCTCAAAGTGGATTTACACACTTGCGGCTGAAAGCAACAATTTTTAAAAACGTCCGTCCGGTTTTCTCGACCTATTAGCCGAGACTTGCGGCCTTGTCACAATGTAAAACTAGTGACTAAAACAAAGCCTGGGCAGAGATGCGCTGTGTGTAAGCCATTCCCTTGGCACCTTTCACTGAGAGAGCGGCTCGCGTTGCCCGGGTCTTTCACTACTCTAACTGCAGGAGGCCACACTAACCTAGTTGTCACCCCATTAGACACCTGAGGGTAGCCGGACACCAGGAATTCCTGAATAACGATTCTGTCCGCTAATTTTATCATGGCATAGTACAGTAAAATAGTAGCACTACCACCAAGTGCGAGTTCGGAAAGATCGTGCGTTTTCCTGTTAGTCACTACATGGAGTATCGTGAGCGTTGGTGATAACAGCTTACACCTTTCGCTACACCTCATACAGTGGATAGCATATAACGACACAATTATCTTAGGCGAACCACACAATCACTTTAGGTGAACCACACAATTACCCTAGACGAACTACTTCGGCATATATCACAAACATCTAGGATAATAATTCTCTGTGTGTTCAAGCCCAGCTCATGCTGGCTTCCTCTCCGACCGTACGTGGGGAGGTCTGCCAGTAACCTGCGGATGGTCGTGAGTTTCCCCCGGATTCTGCCAGGTTTCCACCCACCATAATGCTGGTTACCGTGGTATAAGTGAAATATCTTGAGCACGACATAAAACACCGATTAAATAAGTAAATAAATAAAAACCCGATTCAATACAATATCGCGGTACGTCGCAGACACTGATATGTAAGGGGTGTAGCATAACTACGTCAACTTTTGCACAGGTAAATGACACACCGATTTTCACAGCCACAGTGTGCTTCATATCAATCATGTCTATATTCGTTTCTCTGATCTTAGACTATGTAAGATTCTTAATTTATTCATAGAAGTACACAAATTCGCGTAGCAAAACATGAGACTATGTTCCGTCCTTTCGTGTCTGGGATATGTATGGAATGTCTTTGCTCTCTCCGTATATGGATGCGTGTAACAGTCTCAAGGGGAAAATATCATGGGAAACTCAAAGTATTCCAGAAATAACCAACAGAATTCACGACCTACAGCAAACTGGCATGCGAGAATCGCCCTAAGTGAAACTGAACCTCAGAAAAGAGTAGGCCTAGCAGATGGAAAGCAAATTGTTACAGTTATGCCTTAATCACAGTTGTTCGTGCATTAAGTAACGATTCTGTGTACAATCCGAGACAAACGCAAACCACAACGAAGATAAACGCGAATCCATTCCCAGTGTGTAACACGTTCTGCGTGTTAGAGTGGTGCCTTTGTGTTCAGGGAGATAGGCTATTGAAGAGGATTGGGATGCCCTGCAATGCTCCGTCAAATAAAAGCAGGCTGATTATATGCGGTTCTCCTGATTACGAGGTTCAGTACCGGATGTGGCCAGAAAATGTGATCGCCCTCATTGTCAATGATTTCTGGGTGACAAGAGGCGGTAACGGGCGATCAAGGTGCCGTCTGCGCAGTCTTCCGTTGGCTAACAACTTGCCTCCCACCAACATGGCGTACAGTTCGCCATTGACTTACCAAAGGTTGGTTTAGCCGGTACATTCCTCGAAGGTTTCATCCAACTACAAAATTAACCACCATCGTCGTCCTATAAAACAACAATCAAACATATAAAGAAATAATTCAAAAGGACTGCTGAGCCCATAGCAAGGAAACAGCCGAAGGACTGAAAACTAGTTCGTCGAAAATAAGACAACATTTGAGACATGGTTGGATACACACTACATATTTATTACTTTCAAAAAAGGGGTTACTGTACTTTATTATGCTAGTCGTACGAAAAACACTTTTAAGACAACCAGCAAGCAAAATGTTAGTTTTCAAAAGTACACCTTTAATTTAAACATCCTTTAATTTAAACATCCTTGTATTAATGTTAGAATAAATGCATTTGACTGCATGGACGTTGCTGTGTAGTGGTACAGGAGTCAGGTTTATGACACACGTGCATACATAAATTGACATTGGGGATTCAAAGCACTTTTAATAATAACATCGATTAAGGCCTATACACTGACCTTCGCCAACTTCCCAGTGTCTAATGTCAGGAGAGAATATCGCGTGTAGGTGGAGAGGCAGCTTAGAAACTTGAGCAGAGTATGACGTATGTAGCCTATGAATACCATGCCAATACATTATTTATTCTCTGACGATCGTGCCTGTTATATATCGGAAATATACTGTACACTAAATATCAAATTTTGCATCGGCATGCTGGATGGCGATATAAGAAAGAATCTCGACAATAAGGTTACACTAACAGAAGTATCATGTTACACCCTTCTAATACACTCTATAACTAAATATACCCTATAACTAAATGTCCTTATTTATCTTGTCCAGACAAATGGTCATATTTATATTATTCATGCGATATTTTAGCTGTAAGAGTAGCGGCCTAGGTATGCATGACATTGTAACGTATCTGCCCTGTACCCAATGACTTTTTGTCCTGTTAAGATAAGGACATAATCTCAAAGTTTCCACGTGAAGAAGCCATTAATGTTAGAATTCTTTCATCTTATCTTCTACGAAAGATCTAACCAAATGTTTCTTCCAGAAATAGCCTTAAAAGCATGGATTCAACGGTTGCAATGGCTCTTTCTTGCAAATTGCCATTCTTAAAATGTGGGGTAGTTGTGGTATATTAAAAAAGACATAAATCATTTCCTGCAACGTTATCTTTCAAAAGGACTGCACATGACACTGTTGAAGGGAAGTGCTCAACGCTCAAGTGCAGTCAATAGTTATATATGCATATAACGCCATAGTTGCATTTGCATCTATGTACCTATGTACTTGAGTACGGCGTAAAACACCAATCAAATAAATAAATTATTTCCAGTATGCCTGTCTTTGGGAGTCGAAGTGCAGCATGCTAACTTCTTCTCCGTGCGAAAGTGGGAAGGTCTGTCAGGAATTTGGGAATGGTTGTGGCTCTGTCCGAATTCTTCCCACTATAATACTGGACATAGTGGAATATTTTTGAGTGCGGCGTAAAACACCAAACAAATAAGTAAATTATTTTTAGTAATAACCAGTTTTAAGTGGCCGAGTGTTTAATGTGTAAGCGCAACACAATGACACTAAAGTCTCTCCCCGATGTTGCTGTGTGTTCAAGTCCAGCTCATGTTGGCTTGCCCTCCGGGTGTACGCGGGGCGGTTTGGTAACACCTTGAGAATGGACGTGGGTTTTGTCCGGAGTCTATCAAGTTTCCTTCAACCAAAATGCTGGCCACATGGGCTTAAACATGGATTTGGGTAGGTAATTGGCAAATTGGTAACAATAAGCGGTCGATGACGGTCACGTGGTCGTCTAACACGCATTGAAACCATTTGTATTCCATGACAGAAAGTTCTTAAATAACTTGCCAAATGTTCAGTGGTTTATCCCGTGCTGTGAAGTTTTCAGTTTTCACGTTTTTCAGTAGGAAGACACGCAAGGTGCCAGCTATGTACGGTTGTGATTACGTTTACGATCATAGCCCTGTGGTTTTCTATAAACTTTATAGCTTGAACACCTCTGTATTTCCCAAGTTGTCCTCAATATATCGAGCCTGGGGCCGTTAAAAGTGTCTGCCCGTACCCTCATGGACGCCTCAGTTGTTAGTTTCGGGTAAGTGTTCCCATGTGTCATCACTGTCTCCATGTCTAAGCGCCATATTTGAAAGGCATACACGGGAAACATACAAGGGAGATGCCCAAAAACCAAATTTCTGGTCTAACTCTAGATGGCTGACACCACTGGCATGTTTTGTAAATCTTTTCATTTATGAGTGTTGTTCATACATCGGCTCTGCCTATAATGATTTGTCTTGTAACGGGTAGCAGGTGTGGTGCTTTTCCCCACTTTTTAACCTAAGTACACGATGAAAGCAAAAATATATGGAACTTTTTTTCCGAAGTGTAATATTATACATTTGGCGTTTTGCTTATTCTCCTCACATAACACCTTTGGCTTAGGATCTCGACATCTCACCTAGATAATGTGGCCCATGTACCTGCAGATTCTTCTAAGAAATTATGTCGCGCTCCGGCGTGACGTCACAGCACACAGGTCAATTATATATTCACTATCAAATGTGGAAGAATGACACGTTAAACATATATATATATATATATATATATATATATATATATATATATATATATATATATATGTGTGTGTGTGTGTGTGTGTGTGTATATGTCATTCAAGCCTATATATTGGGCAAATGGCACGATCATCTAAAACCTTAAATAAAGTTACGTTCCACATTCAAAAATATGTTTAAATATTGCAATACACATCGTCCATTGACACCTTAGAATGAGCTCAATTAGGCTGTACTTAGCAGGTGTACATTAATAGTGATTGCTTACAACGCCATGATTAATGTGGGTATCTGGGCTTAAATGACACCATCACCGAGAATAGCTGATATATTAGAAATAGTCAAGTGGCCTACTACAACATGTCTAAATATTAAAAAGCAACAAACATGTAAATCTTCTATACGATTATTCTCCTCTTGTAACCGCTACACACCAAGCTAAACACACATAGAAGTTACCCTTTTAGCCTCTTTGGCACTGTGTAATTTTACTTGATGGCCCCCCCCCTTGTATGTACTGACACTCACTCTATAATTCTTATTTCTCGCACAGAACAGGTAAAGTGCTTCCTTCATTTTTTAAATTCATTTTCTTAAACACGACTCGCGAGTGGTGATTAGAAAATCATCGGCATGAACTTTTTAAAACTCTTCTTTTAGAATTTTCTCAGTAAAAAAGACAACAACTGTAGCGCCAGGAATATCTCGGAACGTGAAATGTCTTTTAAGAGGCAAAACAAAAACATGTAATGTGTTTGCTCGTAAGCTTTAGAGGCTGTCCTTGTCAGTTGTAAAGAATTTGTCCAATTATGCCACTGGGTTTTTACCCTACCTATCTTTTCGTTACTCAGGGATTCGCCCGTCTACTCCGGCCGTGCGTCCAACAGGAACCTCTGTTAAAAGCCCGTCCTTTGTCAGGTTTCCTCTCGGATGCACGTAGCCGGATGTTAGCCGTCGATATGTGGCAGAGCCAATCGATTCACGCTCCATTTCTTATTTGTATGTACTCTGTTAATCGTATGTTATGTAGCGATACGCATAATTACAATGAGCACATTGACAAATCCTCCGATGACAAACGTTTCACTAATGCCGCTCCTTGTCTCGCCCTGACTCTCACCTTTCCCACCTCCAATGTAACCCTTCATATATTTCTCCATGATAAGCATACTAATAAAGACCAAAGCGTCAGACGACAACACAAATTTAGAATGACCATCCACTTTTGAGATTGTACCTTTGATTGCTTGCGCATACCATTCATAATAGTTCATTGCGCTGCTTCACAGGCGGAAAATTTGTGAATAGAATAATAAACCACAAGTATCTATTTCCTCCACCAACCGCAAAACGCCATTTGAGTAGGAACTAAATGCTTCTCCATACATGTGCACTGCAAAATGTGAGCAGTGAACGACTAACATAATGTGAACAGGACATAATCGATGTGCTTGGAATATAACTGAAATCCAGTTTCTGATTCTCGGGTAATGGCATTTTAGTTTCTAATAAACGGACAAGTGTTGGCAGTCATATTTTGATTCCAAGATTTCACAAGGAAATCAACACCGGATATCCTTTAACAGGACAAAGACATATCTCTTAGTACATGTATCAGCAGCCTTAGTTGTAACATATCTCTAAAAGCTGTGGACGGTCTGTCAATGTTTGCCAGCAAGCACACGATACTTGTTCACATCGTTGGGTAAACCGCAGTTGAAAGTAAAAGTCAGTTGGCCGTAAATCGGTAAATGTAACCCAGAAGGCGGACAACAAGACGTTTATGACCGCTCCCCATTGCCAGCAATTTTTGATGCGATGAGGAGATATTGCGGGCAGACGTCATAGATATTGTCAACAAACCCAACCTCACTGTGTTGTCAGCGTAAATAAAATCCGACCAGCACTAGTGTTCGGCAGCACAGTCAGATTTGACTCTAACGGAAATGCCAAAGGGCGAAGTAAACTCTCTGCGCATGACAAATCTATTCGCCTGCATGGCCTTGTTCCAGCAATCCCGGAGGAAAGTTAGAGTGGTTAAACACCTGTCAGGTCGGATATGTCCCCTGGAAAAGAGAGACACTGGTCATGTAGGGCGTGGAATATGCTCTAATTTAACCGAACAAAACCTTCGCTCCTTGCCTGTTTACGATATCTTTTCATGAAGCCACAGGCGTAATAGGGTTTTAGAATCGAATAAGAATAGGTTCTTGTTGTCATGTAAAATTATAACCTAAAAAAAATATTATCTCATGATACATTCAGTTATAGGTTCGATATACATTTCATTTGGATATAGTTTATTAGCATTGAGGTATTTCTATTTTTTGCAGGACTAATTGGCTTGATGCAGCGCGTAATACCCGGAATACTACGCAGATGTCAACAAATTTTTACAAGGTGAAAAGCATGCCTTTCTGTAAGGTCTCTCTATGGTTGTTTGTTTGAAATGAATATTTATTTAGGGCAACTTCTGTCAAACAGGGTTCGTAAGCACGTTATCCTCGTGATTTGCTGTTTCCGCTGTCTGTCGTGCTGATATCAGTATGCATACCCACCCTTGGTGGCCATCAATGGCCCTTGCTACATGTACATGGTATTTATATTTTAGATATACGATATGTCTCAAGTTTTGCTTTTGTGCAATACTCAGCGCATTTAGGCAACGGAAAACAAAGATTGGCAACTACAGATGGACAGCACATTTAGCATATCTTTCAAATCAGAATGAATCAGAATCATATCGTAATCACCAAACCAGGTGGTGGATCCTCCATGAGTTTATTTTTCCTTCTAGAAAAGACCGTAATATTATGCGTTTCCAAACATGCCCAGCTCGATGGTTTCCAGCATCGCTTTATTTTACACTGTGCATCTTTAGAGCTGAGGAACATTCACGCAATGGTCGGTTCCGTAACCGAGGGGATTAGCGTGCCCCTAATGGTCCAGGTGCCTCTCACCAATGCGGACGCTGTGAGTTAAGTCCACCTCAGGCTGGTTTCCTCTCCGGCCGAACGTGGGAAGGCCGTATAACTCCAATCAAATATATATATAAATATAAATTCACACAGCAACTGTGCTCGCATGTGGAGCTTTACCATTGTCTGTAATTAGTTTACTAATTAATTCACTTATTTAGTGTTGTACGAGATATTCAAGTACATTTCAATGGCCAGCATTTTACTGGGAGAAAACCGGGAGACGCTCGAGGAAAACCAACGACATTAAACAGTTTGACATTAAAACAGCCGAGCTAGACTTGACTTCACATCGACCGATCTAGCAAAAAACGAAGAATTGGACTTTCTACACGACGATTTTCTGCTTGGCCATTTTCTTACAACGAGCTATCATTTCAGTGTTCTTGTTGGTTATCGGGCATTAGGCCACAGTCTTATCAGTCTTATCCTCGACGGCATTGGTATCGGTACAACATCCTCAGGACCTAGGAAACTGAAACTGATAAGCCGCCTTACTGCTTCAAAATTCGTAGACTTTTATCTCCTTTGTATTAGACGGCATCAAAACTACTGACTGAAGCTCATGTTGACAAACTCGTGGCTAGCGACGGGATGGCGACGACCTTGAGAAGAAAACTCAACTGCAATAGTAACGGTGCTCCTTTGGGAACAGTGACAAACAAAAAATCGTGTACATACTAACCTGTTTATTGTATCTTCGTCAGTATAGAAGTAATTATGTATATTTCTATCTTAAGTGTTCCAAAACTGCAATGCATGTGTTGTATGCAGGCCTTGGCATGGCTTCAGATGTGATGTAATATTTTATGTGAGTTTTCCTTCATACTGCCAAAGTTAAAAATGTGGATGACAGACTATAGCTCTCAGACAGACACACACTTGTGTGGTAGCAGCCGACATCTGCGGAATCCAGAAGAATCGATGACAGTTAATGCAGATGCGTTTTGACCGACGTTAATTGCAGTTTCAAATTTCATGTCCATTAGCGGGTTCATCTCATAAACTTTGTTGCTTCTCTCCCAATAAGGAATGAATGACGATGTTGAGAGTAACCAAAAAAGTGTGGCTTCCCACTGCCCGAGCTGAGAGTTCGTGAATCGCTCCAAACAAAATCTGCCTCCTAACTGGCAAGCATAAACGTGCGTGTATCGCTCCAGACCCAGTGTTTAATTCCCACATCTGCACAGCTACAAGAGAAGCAACAAGCACTGGCCTGTGTATTTCCCAATATGATCAACTGACCTAATGACATTCACTCCGAACATTCTGTCCTCATATCCATATAAAGACAACAGGACAAAGAGTAAAACCAGAGCAGGGACGACAGTGTGGTAGTTGGCAAATGGTCGCACGTTACTGATGAAGTACCGTCTCTTGTCAGTTTACCTCAGTTATGTTTTTATTCCAACTGCACATGTAAGTATTTAAGAACTAGGAACGTACAGTTTTTCTAGCACCTTGGCGTAAGCGGGATTAGGTAAAAATATTACACTGTTCTTTTTAAATAACTGGTTCAGAATTACTCAAAGTAATCTTCACAGTTAACAAAAGTATACACAGTAACATGATAAAATGCAACACGACCAGGACTCGGAGATGTTTAGTCCACAAGCAGAATTCCGGGTTATTCAGGAATATAAAAGAGAGTAAAATAAGTAAAACCAGAGCAGGGACGACAGTGTGATAGGTGGCAAGTGGCCCCACGTTACCGGTGAAGTACGGCCTCTTCTTAGTTTACTTTACCAAGGGTTTTATTCTGACAGTTCATGTAAAAACTGAACCAGTTATGCTTCGTCAAGATCATTTTTACATACCATCACTTTTTAAACTGGGTTTGAGTTCTACTGAATGGGTAAAACCCATAATCCTCCAATCTACGACGTCACTTTTTGAGTTACTGATTTCAACAACGAGTGTGTTAGGGACACTCCATGAAACGCGTTCAGTCTAAGTTTTCTAAAGTTTCTAATAAATATAAACCTCAACGTCGATACGAATACCAGCCGTCAACCAAAACGGGCGTTCCAGGTGAAGAACCCCAAGACCAGCTAATATTACATCAATTAACACAAATCAACAAAGAACTAAAAGTTTTTAAAAAATAAAAGAAATGGGACGGATTTATTCAAAGAGAACCAGCCACCGATTTTCAGTAATGACGAAAAAACGCAATGCATTTTCGGAGTTAATGAATAAAAAGAACATTCAAATCGTGTAGTATTCTAGCATAGAATTGATATGGTGGGGTGAAAATTCTTGTTGGTGAATGGGGAGTAACCATTCAATAACTCTGTTGCATTGTTGTGATAGTTGGATCTAATTCTGCTTAACCCTCATCTGTAATCGACCTCAAAATTATCCACGGACTACGAGTTTGAAATATGAACAAAATGTCAGTTGTTGTGTCCCATGCATACATGTATCTAAACCCAGTGGCACCTTCCACCTTACATATGTATCTAAAACCCAGTGGCAGCCTCCACCTTACATATTTATAGCTTTTTTTTCGGTTTACTGGTGATAAACGAATGTCCATCTACTCCCATGGTCCAAGTGCTTCATGTGCATCATGGGGCGCGCAACGCCGTGTTCATCTGAGCGGGTCAAACTGTTAAGGTCAATCTCTGTCAATATTCTTGAGGGTTTCCATTTACAAAATTTGTAAAGAACTTTATGTTTCTAGTGGATGCCACCAATATGCATTGGATATTCAAAACACGCGAACGTTTCATTCTGTCAGAACAGTAAACATATCACCAACTACTCCTCACACTCTTTGGTAGTCCAACAAGCATACTGGTGAAAACATTTTCTTCCTTGTTACTCAGTATGAGCAATGTAGACGTGGCCGTGAATATTGTCTGTGACTTATAAAGGCCAAGAAATCTCGTGTGAGAACATCGATTGTTTCAGCGCACAAGAGTGTTCCCCCTAGTTACAGAGTTAAATAGCCCACCATGATTCTTTGGCCACTGTTTTACTACATCAAAGCTTCAAAGATGGAAATGAACATTTGGCTAAATATGTAATGACAGAATTACAGAAGTACGTTTCACATCTCTATTCAGAAATGACATAATGATGTACAAATGGTGTCACAGTTGACAAACATTATCAGTTTGGCCAGTAATAACCCTTATACAATCAAACCATTTCACATCATTTAATTTGGTGAAAATTTAATCTGAAAAAATCAATACATGTATTTTTAAATACAGTATGTAATGCTCTTTTTACTTACCATAACTTACCTTAACTTAATTTACTCCATAAATTATTTAATTCGAAATAAATTCACCTCTCCCGACTATCCAGTTTAGCACACCGCTGTATCGACATGGACCATCAATTTTGTGATTCCTGAAGGTCAGGGTTCAGGCGCGCTGTTGTGTAGTATAGTATGCATATGACGGTCATTCGTCCTTAAACATAGGCCTTAAACTGTTCTTGCGATTAATCACCCGGAAGGCTCATTTTGGTTAGCGGCTGATATACAAATGTCTGTTTCGTCGCCCAGGCTCACCAATGTGTGTAGTCTTACATCTGTTTTGAAACTGGTAGGACACGTGACTCCTGGTGGAAGTAGGCCTTAATTGACTGGGTTGTCTTGTACTGCACTCTCACCCTTCCTTCCATGAACGCAACCGCAAGATCAAACGACAACAAGAGAAACTCTGAGGACAATCATGTCTTACATTTGCATTTTCTTTTTTTATCTGGTTTCCGACGTACGTTTTTGTTCCTCCTGTAAATAGGCTATGGTTATATCCTGCCAGGCGGCCCCAACCGCAAAATGACGTCACTTTCCCCTATGAGGTGACAGTGAGCGAGAGGATAATAGATTTAAGAGCCATTTTCCACGCAAGGCGTCATAAACATAAATACAAGAGGACAGTTGCAGTCTAACCCTAGATTGATATGGGGATGGCCAAATGATTCGATCACCTAAAACAGTGAGATACGTCATGGGTCATAGCCAGATGATATAATATGTATAATGTGTATAAATATTGCTACGCATCATTTATAATTCCCACAGTACAATATTAGATTAACTTATTTTAGCATATCTAACATCTCATATCCATGTAGAACCTTCAGATACCTGGCTACACACTCAGTAATACTGATTTCATACGCAGGAGAACGTAACTTCTGGCTTGTTTTTCTTTTCCCTCCTTATTCCAATTCACTCTTTCTGTCAAGAAGGGCCTTAAGTGATTACACAACCATCGGAAAAACATTTTCCTAAAACCTTTGTTTCAATTTTTAACAGTTACGAAAATAATTCTCCCGTCAGGAACAGTTATTCTGGAATGTGACGTGTCTTCTGAAAACCCAAACAAAACCATGTGATGTGTATTTGTTCGTAACCTAAAGTGGTCTTAGACGGTTTTAAACTGTCGTACACCATTTGTCCAATTATATTTGTTTTTTACCCTGCCTATGTTTTTGTTACTTCAGAAGTCTACTCAGCAGGTTCGTCCAGCAGGAACCTCTGTTAAAAGTCCGTCCTTTGTTAGGTTTTCATCTAGAATGTACGTTAGCTGACGATATATCGCAGAGCTAATCGAATTCGCGCTCCATCTTCTATTTGTATGTACTCTTTTAATCATACGTTATGTGGCGATATGAATAATTTCAGCATACACAGTGACAAACCCTCAGATGAGAAACGTGTCACTCATGCAGGTCGTTGTCTCGTCCTGACTCTCACCATTTCTAACCCTCAGCATAGTCTACAATCAAGCGTCGCTTATATAATCAGGATAAGCATATTAATAAACGCCAAAACATGTCAAGACACTACAAATTTAGAGTGGCCATTCATTCTGATTCATTTATTTATTTTACTGGTGTTTTACGCCGTATTCGAGAATATTTCATCTATACGACGGTGAGAGCATTAAGATCGACGACCATCCGCAGGTTGCTGCCAAACCTTCCCACTTACGGCTGGAGAGGAAGCCAGCATGCCATTCATTTCCCGATTTCCTTTGAATCCCTGCACCATTTATAACAATCTTTTGCGTTCATTAGCTAGCGGAAATTCTGTTCAGAATAAAACAAAAAGGTTGGTTTCCTTCATTCATCAATAAACGTAACATGCAAAGGAATAGGAACTGAATGCCTTCTGTACTGGTATAACACAAAATGTTATTGGTCAACAGCTAAAATAATGTAGAGAGGACATAATCGATGTCCCTAGCATTTAATTTAATTCCAGTTTCTAGATCTTGGAAAATGACCACCAAGTTGCCTTCAAATAGACGAGAACTCTCGTCTGTTGTGTTTTATCCGAAAGGTTCACATCACATGTACACCGGGCATCATCCAGCTTCATACATGCACCGTACGGGAGAAGGTCTGCCAGCAACATATCTGTAAATGTTGCGAGCGATGTTCTGTCAATGTTTGCCGGCAAACACACACTGTTGACATTATTTGGTAAACCGCAGCTGGAAGGAAAAGTCAGTAAATTGGTAAATGTAATCCAAAAGGCGGACAGCACGACGTGTGTTTGGCTACCCGCCATTGTCAACCAGTTTGGTGAGAAGATACTGCTGGTAGGCTTTATAGGTATTGACGACAAAACCAACCTTACGCTGCCAGCGTAAATAAAACTCGACAAGAATGAGCGTTCCTCGGCACGGTCAGATTAGATAGCCACGGTGATGCCCAAGGGAGAGCTCGAATAGCAACGCATGACATCCTCATTCGGCAGCATGACGCTGTTCCGTCAACCCTGGAGGACAGGCGGTCTTGCTGAAAATGTCTTATGTCTTCTCCAAAAGAGAGACATTTGTGGTGTATGGACTTACATATGATCTGATCTGACCCTAGCAAAGCCTCGAGTCCTTTTCTGCTTACCATATCTTGAGCGGTAATGAGAAACAAACAATTACTTTCCACGAAACCACCGGCGTAAGAGGCCTTCACAAGCAAATAAGAATAGAATATTATCTCATTATACATTTTGCTTGAGGTTTCAAGATACGATTCATTTGGTTCTAAATTATTAACATTGGGTATTTCTATTTGTCTCCGGGATAAATTGGCTTGATGCAGAGGTTAATACCCGGAATACTATGCAGATGTCAATATATATTTACAGAGGTAAAAGCACGGCTTTCTATATTTTCTAAGTTTTTTATTTGAGTTGAATATTTAGTTAGAACAGGTTCTATCACACAGAAGTTATGTACTCTCTATCCTCGTGATTTGCTGTTTCTGGTGTCTGTCCTGCTGATATCAATATCCATACCCACCGTAACTTAAACATTTCGCTTTCCACGTTTCAGTGTTTTGTCATTGTCCTCGACTTGGAAACGTCGCCAGTGACAATGAGTTTTTCTATATGTTATTTATATTTTGGACGAACAACATCGCGAAGTGTTGTTTTTGCGCATTTCTCAATACATTTAGGAAACAGAATAAAAAAGCGGAATCTACAAAGGGACAGCACATTTAGCATATCCTTTAAATCAGAAGGATTCGAAATCATATCATAATCATCAAACCAGGTGGTCGTTCCTCCATGAGTTTATTTTCCCTTCTAAAAATAGAAAACGAAAGACCGTAGTATTATGCGTTTCCAAACAGCTCCAACTCGTTGGTTTCGTTGAATTATATTAGACTGTGCCTCTATACAGCTGAGGAAAATTCACACAGAAATTTCCTTTGTATATGTAAACATATTCTTTAGTAGGGGTGGAAGCACCAATGAAATAAATTAAAAGGTTAATACAGCAACTTTAGTTGCAAATGAACCTTTACTATTGTCTGTAGTTTGATTATTAATTCGTTCATTTGTTTGGTATTTTGCGGAGTGCTCAAGGATATTTTGCTTAAATACGACGGCGGCCAGCAATAAACTGGGAGGAAACCAGGAGGTGCCCGGGGGAAACCCACAGCTCTACACAGGTTGCTGGGAAACATTCTCACGTTCGACCGAAGAGGCAGCCAGCCTGGCTGGGCTTGAACCCACAGGGACCACGCCAGCAAAAATGAAGACTTCCCACACGACACGCTATATGGTCACCATTTTATGGTCACAATGAGCTACAACTTCAAAGTTCTCCTTGCTTATCTGGCGTAGGTCTCAGTCTTATAGAATTCTCGAGGGCAAATATCTTAGTATCGGTTCCACACCTTTAGAAATTCGGAAACTGAAACTGATAATCCGCCCTTTTAACAGATTCTAACTTCAAACGTTTATTTTTTCTCCACTGTATAAGACGGCATCCAAATCACTGGCCGGAGCTCATGCTGACAAACTCGTGGTTTTTGGGAAACCGTGGACTTTGTGTAGAGAACTAGGTCGCATGGGTAATGCAAAAGGCCACCATGGAAAATAGTGACAGACATAAAATCGTGTGATACTAATGAGCTAAACGCATCATCTTCAGTATAGAAGTAATTACATCCCTTTCTATTTCAATTGTTCCAAAAGCGCAATTCATGTGATGTATGCAGGCCTTGGCATGGCTTCAAATGTGATGTAACATTACACGTGAGTCACACTGCCCAAGGCACAAATGTGAATGACAAACGACAGCTGGCAGACTCACATACTTGTGTGGTAGTAGCCGACATCTGAGGACTTCAGAATGATCTGTGACAGTTAACACAAATGTGTTTTGACCGACGTTAATTGAAGTTTCAAATATCAAGTCTAGTACCTGGTTCATCTTTTAAACGTTGTTGCTTCTGTCCCAATAAAGAATGCAAAACGGCCTTGACAGCAACCATAAAGTTGTGGCTTGTCATTGAGCGACCTAAGAGTTCGTGAATCGCTTCACAGGCACAGTTTGTTGTCTTATTGCTGGCCTAAGAGTTCGTGTATCGCTTCAGGAACAATTTGTCTTCTCACTGCCCGAGCTAAGAGTTTGTGAATCGCATCAGGCACAATTCCTTTTCTTACTGCTGGCCTAAGAGTTTGTGAATCGCTTTAGGCACAATTCCTTTTCTTACTGCTGACCTAAGAGTTCGTGTATCGCTTCAGGCACAATTCGTCTTCTTTTTTGCTGACCTAAGAGTTCGTGCACAATATTTCTTGCTCATATAGCCAGAAGAGAGAAGTGAAGCAACAAGCCTTTCTGTTTCCCAATATACTCAGCAAATCAGGCAATTTACTTGTGTCATTCACTCCATATATGCTGGCGACATGTCAGGCCAACGTTATAAACAACACCAGTTGCGCGGCCTAAAGATCATGTTCACATACCATAACTTTTTTAAAGGTGGAGAAAAAATAAAAACAACATAAAGTTCAGATGAAAGAATGCGAAAAGTTAGTTGTAAATGTTTAAAAAAAAATATTTTTTCAATTTTTCTTTAAGGAGAAAAAGACACTTGAAAATAATTTTTGCACGGTGGGTATTTGGGACTGATGCCTCATTGTATATATAGTCTTTGTGTAATAATGTCATAGATTGGGATGTAAAAGATTTTTAATAAATTTTTTTGAACTAGAATCTGACAGTTTCAGCTAACAAATGTGTTCAACTTGAATTTTGATAATATTTATATTTTTAATGTTCGTAAATACATGTATTATCTTAAGGTTAAATGCATATGATTGGATGTACATTCAGATACATTTATTAGACATGCATGACACCCTTATTTAAAACATTTTTATGCAACAACGATAAATACCAAATTTAGGTCCCAAATACCCACCATGCCAAAATATTTTCAAATACCCTTTTCTCCTGAAAAAAATCCTAAACAGATATTAAAGATTATATTTGCAAATAAGTTTTGACACTCTTTCATCTGATTTTGACATCATTTTTGTGTTTTCTTCGTCTTTAACTGGTTTTATTTTCTACAGAATGTCTAAACCCAATAATCCTTCAAAAGGTTTGGGTTATTGACTTAAACAAGTGTGTGAAGGACACTGCATCAAGTGCATTCAGTCTGAATTTTCTAAAGTTGGTAGTCGCTATAAACCTCGGCGTCGTAACCGACATTCGTACGCCAGTCCTCAACCAAAATGGGCGTTCTAGGTCAATAGTAGCAAGACTATAGGAAAGATCAAGAAAGTATACAAACTAAACAATCGTACGAATTCATGCAAAGAAAAGCTTGTCAACGGCTTTCCATGATTACAAAAAGAGGCGATATATATTTTAGGCGGATGAATAAATTGCAAATCGTGCAGTATTCCAGTATATATGGTGAGGTTGAAACTCCTGTTGGCAAATAACACACCGTCAAGCAACCCTGGCCATCTGTTGCATAGTTGTCACAGTTGTATCTAAATCCACTTAAAGCAGGGCTAGGGGTTCTGTAAACTTTTGAATAGCTATATGTGCATTCGTCCTCAAAACTTGTCAGGGGCAACAAGTTTGGAGTTTGAAAAGATGTTAGTTACTGTCTTCCAAGCATAACTGACACCTTGTAACATCTTCTAATGTACGTGTGTATAGCTTTTCTTTAAATGGTTTACGGGTGATACACGAATGTCGATCTATTATTGCGACAGTTCAGGTGTTTAATCCGCGCCATGGCGTATTCACCTAAGTTTTTAATAGCGGAATTGTTCAACATGTTGCTGTAATTCAAGGGCAGGATTAAAGGGCAAGCTGTCATGGTTAAGGTCTACCATCTTTTTGAGGGTCCCCACTTGAACAATCTGTAGACAGCTTGCTGTATCCAATGGAAGCCGCCCCTTGCTATACGAAAGTTTCAGAACGGAAAACATATCCCCGAATACCCCTCACACTCTTTGGCAATCCAACAAGAATACTGGTAAAAACGATTTCTTCTATGTCTCTCCACTTCTCCAGAGCGCGATATGCACGTGACCGTGAATATTGTCTGTGTCTTATTAAGGCCAAAACAGAAATTGTGGCAAAGTTGAATATCTCAACGTTCCAGAGTTAAATAGCCCATCATGACTCTTTGACCTCTGCTATGCTACATCATACCCCACGATAAGCATACTATCAGCCGCAGAGATTGGTGTGATTTCAAGCTCTGAGAGACGACCGATGCTGCAAGGCCAGAATTTATGCGCAGAAGCACCGGTATGTAGGGTGGTATGCATATCACGGTCACTTGTCCTCAAAATTAGGCCTACACCAATCCAGGTAGTGTTATACGCGTATGTTTTGAAACTGGTAGGACCCCTGATTTCTGTCGAAAGTCCCCTCGACCATCCTTTGTTCCATTAACGTAACCACAAGATGATATGTGTAGATGAAGTCCTGACCAGTGAAATTCTGAGGACGTTTATGCTTTGCTCTTCATTTGTTCCGACACCTGACACCGTTCTGTTCTTCCTATATGTAGGTTATGGGTACTTCCTGTCAGACAGTTCCTACTGCGAAATGATGCCGTTCTGTCTTATGACATCACAGTAAGCGAGAAGCAGATAGATAGATTTAGGATCAATCGTTGAAGGACGGTGTCCAACACACAAATACAAGATGACAATTCAGCTAGGCCCTCTTTGTCACAAAACCTTAGCCTGGACTGACATGGGTAATGGTCAAATCACCCGATCACCTGGAACTGTTGGAAACGTCAAGAATATTAAAAATTAGCTAAATTTAACATAAGCTATAGCACCTATACAGTAGTTAGCTTACTTGACACAGTTGCATCCCCCCCCCGCACCATATACATTGCTACCCACTCAATAATACCGATTTTCTTACAGGGGGGAAGTTTACATTTTCCTTGCTTTTGTGTTTCCTACCTTTTCCAATTCACTTTTCCTATCACGAAGAACCCGTTGTGATTTCAACTGCAAAACCATCGGCAATAACCTTTGAAAACTGTTTCCATAACCTAGCCATGAGTAGTTATCGCGGAACGTGATGTGTCTTTAAACAAGCAAAACAAAATCCATAACGTGCTTCCTCGTAACTTTATCATTTGTAAAACATTTGTCCAATTATGCCATTTGGTTTTTACCCTGCCTATGTTTTTGTTACTTCTGCAGTCTACTCAGCGCCTGGGTCCAACAGGAACCTCTGTTAAAAGCCCGTCCTTTGTTAGGTTCCATCTTGGATGCACGCAGCCGGATGTTAGCTGACGATATATGGCAAAACCAATCAATTCACGCTCCATCTCCTATGTTTTCTGTTAATAATATGTTATGTAGCGCTGCGCATAATTACAGCGAGCACAATGACAATTCCTCAACTGAAATCTCCTGCTAAAGCAACTCATTTTCTCGTCTTATCAGGTATTGTACCTTCAGCATAGTGTGCAATGAAGCACTTATTTCTCGATGATAAGCATACTAATAAATGCCAAAACATGATAAGACACCACAAACTTAGAATGACCCTCTGGCCGTATGTGGGAATGTTCGCCAGCAACCTGCGGATGGTCTTGGATTCCCCGGACTCTGCCCGGTCCCCCCCCAACCATAATGTTGGCCGCCGTCGTATAAGTGAAATAATTCTTGAGTACGGCGTAAAACTTCAATCAAATAAAAAACAAATGAACAGAATTGGATTTCCTTGGAATTCCCGAGTCTGTCATTTATAATAATCTTTTGCGTTCCTTAACAAGGGGAATTGTGCTTAGAATAAACGACAAGTATCCATTTCCTTCATTTACTGAAAAACATAAGCTGGAATAGGAACTGAATGCCTCTTGTACTCGTAAACACAAAATGCTATTGGTAAAGAGCTAAAAGTATTGTTGGACATAATGTGCCTGTCATGTAAATTAATTCCAGTATTTCAGTCTTCGAAAATAATGTTGCCTGCAAACAGACAAGTCTTGTCAGTCGTGTCTTTTTTATTACACGTACAATGTACACTGTATACCATTCAGTTTCACACATACACATTTCTGGCCCCAAACATGAGGAACAATATATGTATCCTTTCCCGAAATGTTCTGGGCGATGTTCTGTGACACCGGCAATTGTACTTGTTGACATTGTTTGTTAAACCTCAGCTACACTGAAAATCCAGTAAATCGGTAAATAAAATCCAGATGGCGGACATAAGGACGTCTATGATCGGTCCCGATTTCCAGCAAACAGCATACGATGTGGTGATGAGATGCTCTGTGGGAAACGTCATAGTTATCACCAACAAGACTAACCTCATCTGGCTGTCAGAGTAAATAAATTCCAACAATCAGAAGAGTTCGTCAGCACTGTCAGATTTGACACCCAGAGGGATGCTCAAAGGCCCGTTCGTCAGCATGACCCTATTCCAACAACCCCGTAGAACAGGCTGACTGGCTGAAAACCTAAGTATCATATGTTCGCTCCAGAAGAGAGCCGTCAGTGGTGTTTGGAGAAGCGTATTTACTGATGTAGTCCACAAAGCCTACACTCCTTGATTTTTGACGATGCCTTGAACGGTAATGAAAAAAACATTACTTTTCACTAAGTCAAAGGTGTAAGAGGCCTTTAGAAGAATAGGTTATTGTTCTCACTAAAAAGACGAGGAAAAATTCTTTTATAATACATTCACTTTTACAGTTCGAGACACTAGGCCTAGTCACTTTATGGGGATTCATGTAAGGAGTGATATGGTTCCGCACGACTTGCGTCTGACGAAAAATATAGGGGTATTTCTATTTGTTTCCAGAACAAATTTCCATGATGCCTGAAATTATAGCCTACTCTGCAGATGCCAAAGAGTAAAAAGCATGACTTTCCATATTTTCTCAATTGTTTATTTGAATTGTCATGGACACCCTACGGTAACTTCAAATTTTTCCTGTCAGTGTGAGTAGTTCATTCCTCGTGTCTGTAAGCCCAATGAGTTATTACCATTGCAACATGGTTATGATAGTTTTGGAGTTACCATCAGTTTTAAGTTTGGCAACAGAGGTGTACATGCACTTGAAGTCTTGCAAACACAACAAAAAGCCAGGAACTTAATAACAGCGCACTTGACATATCTTTTTGATCTGGAGGAATCCAGAATCATATACTATTCTGCATCAGTTGCGGACATCGGTAATCACAAAACCAGGTACTGTGTTGTTGATGAATTTGTTTGGCTTAAAACAAAAGTAGATTTATAGTTGAATAAGCAGCCCCAACTAATTAAAAACTTATACAGCTTTTTTGACCTTGGGGATGCCTAGCATGAGTCCACTCCCTTGGGCAAGAAGTTTAAATAACGGTGTTGCATTTAAAGAGCTTAAACGGAGTAAAAATTGACCCCTGATCTTCAAATTCAGTGTCTGACATCAACCAGTTAGCATTTGAGAATACGCATCGGTGTCTGAAAGTCTCCTGCTGTTATAGTGTTTGGTCTCAGTCTGTGTGTACGTATATGTGTATGTATGTATGTATGCGTGTGTGTGGGTATGGATGTATGTATCTTTGCTGCGGTTTTACGTTGTACCTAACTCTCAGTGCCTAGGGCGGAATGAGACAGCAACAAGTTTTTTAAAGTGTTTGGTGTGACCTGACCCTGGATTGATCCCGGATTTACTGACCTCAAGGCGGACAGTGTAACCACCAGCCCACTGAGGCGGTCAAACATTTTTCCCATACAGGCATCTTAATCTATATTCTGTATCTGTGTTCCCCTCTTTGTTCCTCGTGCTGCTGATACTAGGTCGTGCATTTATATAGCTGCGGGCCTTTCACAGGGTAACTTTGACTGAATATGGACGCGGTACGTTGACAGCTGTAGGAAATCAAAAGATAAGAACAAATACCTGGACTTTGTTAAACCAGGATACCCTCTAGTCACCATATTCTCAGAAAAACGTATCTCTCCAGAGTGACAGTGCTTCAGGCCTCAGTCATCCTATTCGTATCAGTTATGAGCCTTCTGGAGTTAGAAATCAAAAACTGATCAGCCGCCTTAGGCACAAATTCAAGTCACAGAATTTTATCTCCAGCTGATGTTAGTAAACCTGTGGATTCAGAGGTGGTGAGGGCCTGACTTGTGGAAACTAGGACTCCTGCGCAATTGTAACAGAGCTTCTTTGGAAACATTGACCCATCTTCAGTACACACATAATTACAAAAGTGACGGACAAGAACACTGCATGTGTAAAACGAACACCATAACATGTCTGATGTAATATTTGAGTTTTCCTTGATACTGTCCAAGTTAAAAATGCGTTGCTGATGACTAGCAATACATCCTAGACACACACTTGTGTGGTGGAAGCCGACTTCTGTGGACTCCATACAATTTATGACAGCTAAAACGGAAAAACATGCTCAAGCAAATAGAATTTTCCCCGATCCTCTTTTGTTTTACGGTTCCCTCTTGTAAACATTCCCAGAGACTCTTTAACATTGATTCCTAACAAGGGGAAAGGGGAATTTTTTGCTTTTGTGTTTCCGTCTTTTGTGAACTCACTCTTTTTCCAATAAGAGCGCGTAGTCATTACACAGTCATCGGAATAGTTATCTCGGAAGGTGATGTGTCTCTTAACAGGTAGGCTTTTTACCCTGCCTATGTTATTGTTACTCCGGGATTAGCCAGTCTACTCAGCCCGTGTGTCCAAAAGGATCCTCTGTTAAAAACCCAACCTTAGTTAGGTTGGATGTGCGTAGCCGGATGTTAGGTGACGATACATGGCAGAGCCAGTCCATTCACGTCCCACATTTTATTCGTATGTCATCGGTTAATCGCATATTATGCAGCGATGCGCATACTTTCAGCGGGCTCAGTGACAAACGCGTCACTAATGCAGCTCATTGTCCCGTCCTGATTCTCAACTTGTGCACAATGAAGCATCGCGTATTTCCTCTCGATAAACATACTATTAACCGCCCAAACGAGACACCAGCAACGTTAAAATGACCATTTATTCTGTTTTTCCATGAATGGGGGCTTGGCATTGCATATAAAATAAATCATTGTGAACAATGAAGAAACAGTTCAGGTATGTTCGTCTTCACAACCGATAAAAGCTGTGGTTTCGATATTGACAAGCAAAAGTTATTTTCTTGGATTAACCGAAAAGGAATATGTGACATAGGAACTAAATGATAATATCAGCACAAAATGCATTTCTATATTTTACGCAGACAAATGGCTTTTGTCAAATCACTCATTTGATGTTTGAAAGAGAGATAAAATCTTATCGAATGCGGGTAAAGAGAAGTTCTATTTTTATTTGGTCACTAGTTAAAAGAAAATAATATATGTAACAGCTTCATTCACAATTGTGGTCCGACTCCAGCAACCCCGGGGACGGATGGAGAGAATAAAACGTGTTAGCCCTCTCCAAAACAAGATTACATCGTCTGTGTGAGGACATCAGTGGCATACAGAGAACAATATACTCTGGTCTGACCCTGCCAAGAGTGTACCCATCCCAAGAGGTTCCTACTAGTTTTTTCACATTTTTATCAAAACGTGAACGGGCGTGAAGAAAAAAAGACTTATTTTTTCGAGGAGCATGTATAAGCGGCCTTTGGAAGCGAATATAATATTCGTCTCCTAAAACTTATTACATTGAAAAAAGTTTATCTCATAACATTATATTCACAGATTTCAAGATACTATTCACTTCTTTTGAACATCATGTAGAGTATTCTTTCTTTCTTTATATTTCCAGACCAAAATTGCATGATGCTGGAATTAACATCCAGAATGCTATGCAGATGTCCACAATGATCACAAACCCAGATGATCGTCCCATGTTACTTTTGTTCTTCCAAAAAATGCCGAGGGGGATTTTAACTTTATAAACAGTCGCACCTATATGTAAAGTATTGCAGTCATTTTGAACCACGTAGGTGGATGCCTGTATCCAACCTATGTCAAGGAAAATATCGGTATTCCATGCCAGCATCTGATACAGACTAAAACGAACATGTGATCTCCTCCTCCATTTGTTTTCATCTCCCTCTTAGAGTTTGAACAATATATGTGCATGTTAATCATTTTTAACTTAATCATTCTTAGTTAGTTAGTCTCAGTTCACTCTTTTGCTTTCTGGTGTCGATTTATATTAAATTGTGACCCTGCATAGCTGCGGAAATTTCCCGCTGTTAATTTGTTTTGTATGAGGACCTATACTATTGTCTGTGATTATAGTCAGTTTGTAACAAGGCCGTAACAAGTTCATTTATTAATTCGTTAATTTCTTTTTTATTTCTCTTTTCTTTGACAATGTTTCACTTATTCGACTGAGGAAACCGATCAGAGCCATTGACCATCAGCAGTTCTCTCCAGGTATGACCACAGAGAAAGCCAGTCAGAGATGGATTTGAACTCGCAGCAACTGTGCTGTTCTTTAAGAAAAGAACACAGGCCTGGACCTTGCTACACGACGAGGCAGTACATGGTCACCATTTTCTCGCCCAAGTCTTATCTAATTCAAGAAAGCAAACATCTTGGTATCAGTTTTATACGCTCAGGAACAGAGATGTTTAGACTGATAAACCGCATTGTTCATAAATTCAAAATTCACAGAAATTTATCTCTGCTGGACAGCATCCAACTCACTGCCTAAAGCTCATGTCATCAAAAACACGTGGCTTCAGGGTTAGCAACGAGTCTATAAATCTGTACAGTTGTAACGGGTTTCCCTGGAAACAGTGACATACGTAAAATCGTATACGTACGAACTGATATAGAATCACGTTGCTTTAAAGCCTTTTGGAGTTCTCTGTCAATTTCGACTACACCAAGGAATTTTTCTAATCTTTATAATATATATGCCATGCTTTATCAGAGATCTGAGATGCCGAGAGGCTAGAAACACGTCTGTGTGCAATTAAATACAGATCAGAGTCATTTTACCTCAAATATAGGCCACCAATCAAATATAAACTAACGCCAATATATACCGTCTTACAGGCAACTGTACTGACAGTAGTTGCTGGTTCGAATCTGGCATTATCACATAACCCTAGCAGTCATCTAGTATATTCAGAAACGTCACTAAATGTCCTTTTTAGTAACTGTGAATAGCACTGAAACAGGCACAGTATTTCTCTAGTAATCTTTGGCATGCTTTCATTTTATTTTATGGCTCCTCGTTGTATACATTGCCACTCACTCCATAATATCAACTCCTTAAACGGGAAGTAGAGATGTTCTGCTTCTTGTTTCCTCCTTTTTTCAGTTCACCCATTTTAGCAAGAAAGGAGTGAACACACAGCCATCGGTATAACCTTCGACAAGTAATTCTAAAAACTTTTATGTTTTATGTATTTTATGTTTCTAGCCAGTAAGAAAACAGCTCTCACGCCAATAATAGTTATCCTGGAACGTGACATGCCTTCTAACGGGCAAAACAAAAACCTGTAATGTGTTTGCTCGTAACTTCAAGTTTTATAGGCTGTCTTTGTCAGTTGTAAAGCATCTGTCAAATTATGCCACTGGGTTTTTACCATGCCTATGTTTTTAGGACTTAAGGATTCGCCAGTCTACTCAGCCCGTGCGTCCAACAGGAACCTGTGTTAAAAGCCCGCCCTTTGTTAGGTTTCATCTTGGATGCACGTAGCCGGATGTTAGCTGACGATATATGGCAGAGCCAATCGATTCACGGTCCTTCTCCTATTTGTTTGTTCTCTGTTAATCGTATGGTATGTAGGGATACGCATAATTACAGCGAGCACGATGACATATCCTCAGATGAGAAACCTGTCAGTAATGCAACTCATTGTCTCGTCCCGACTCCCAACATTTCCACGTCCAACATTGTCTACAATCAAGCGCCACTTATTTCTCCATGATAAGCTTACTAATAAGATACAAGATACTACTGATTTAGAATGACCATCTAATTCTTGGGATTCCGTGTACATGCCTGTCCATGTCATTTATAACAAACCATTTTCCTCATTTACCTGCGAAAATTGTGTTTAGACTAATAAAAAGTAAGTATCCATTTCCTGCATTGATCAAGAGACGTCACTTGAAATACGGAATAAATGCTTCTGTACACGTAAACGTGCACATGTATATAAAATGTGAAAAAATGCATAAGTCATGTATACAAGATGAAATAGTTGTGTCTGGCATATAATTAAGTTCACGTTTCTCAATCGTTAATAATGGTATCGATGATGCCTTTGGTTGTCTGGTTATTTGTATGTTGACTGCAAGGGTTCGTACATTTATGTAAACCGCGCATGATTCAGCAGGTACAAATCAAAACCATCTATTCCAAGAAGACGCAATATTATATGTAACATATCCATAAATAATCTGGCCATTCTTTCAAACAGATAATAGAGGTCAGTCGTACATCGATTGCAAGTGTTCACAGATATTTGTACACCAGGTTTCATTGAGCAGAACCAATATATATCTTAGTCCTAGGTTTAACGGCATTAGACATAACATGTCTCGAAATTCTCTAGACGTTCTGCCAATGTACGAGTTCAAATGGTTGGATAAACCGCTGTTGGAAGTAAAATTCAGTTGGCTGTAAAGCGGTAAATGTAACCCAGAAGGAGGATCGCACGACGTGTATGACCGATCCCGATTGCCAGCAAGCAAGTAGTGAGGAGATACTGTGGACAGACGTCATCACTATTGTCAACAAACCCAAACCCACCTGACTGTCAGCGTAAATAAAATCCGACCAGCAGAAGCGTTCGTCAGCACGGTCAGCTTTGACACCTATGGGGACGCCCAAGAGGGAACTTGAGTCGGCGTGGTCCTGTTCCAGCATCCCCTGACGACAGGAGAGCTGGTCCCAGTTGTGTTACGTCTAGAATGTTCTCTCCAATAGGGCTCTGTTGCTCTGTGTGGTGATATTAGGGGTGTATTGTGTAAGATACTCTCTGATCTGACTCTACAAAGAGTATACTTATTCGCCTGCACTTCTGACAAGGCTTGTAACGTTGTTTAGTTTCGTATTGATCCCGTTTTAGCCATAACGTGACCGGTAATGAAAATAAAGCTAATAGCTTTAATTAAGTAATATGGTTAAGAGACCTTGTGGTGAGGAATAAAAATACGCTATTCCACTCATATAAAATTGTTACATGGAACAAATGTGTCTGATAATTTTTTCTATTGGTCTCGAGCTACTATTTACTTCATTTGGATATGATTTGGTATTTCGGTTCCAGGACAAATTTGCTGGATGCAGGGATCAATATCCCGAAAGCTATCTAGATGTATATAAATTTTCTTTTGAGTGAAAAGCACAACTTTCCACTGTTTTCATATTGTTTATTTGAATGGAATATTCATTAGGATGGGTTGTGTCCAACAGAACCCATGGATGCCCTATCCAAGTGATTTGTTGTTTCTGGAGTATGTCGTGCTGACATCTTTGTGCATACCCACGGTAACCTTAACCTTTGGCTTTCAACATTTCAGTGTTTTACAATTGTGCTAGCCATGACAACGTCTCCGATTGGAATTTTTTCACACTGTATTTATATTTTGCAATTACTACAATTGTTATTTTGCCTTTCTGTGGAATATTCTATCTATCCAGCTAACAAAATACAAATGCTGGCATTTCAATGACGCAGCACAATGTAGCACATCTTTTTAATCTGGAACGATTCAGAATCATATGAAAATCCCTAAATTATCTCCCGCAGTCAGTATATTTTCCCTTTGCAAAAAAGAGGAGAAAAGTACAATGATAGTACAGCTCAATAAACAGTTAAAACAATACTGCATCTTTTGTTAAGCACATGTAATTATAACACTTACCTACTCCAGTCTAGTCTCTTAGACAAGAAATATAACGCCATTATATCTAAAAAGTTCAAGCAGCCTAAAAGCAAACATTCAACTCCTTCATTCATTAGATGTCATCGAAATCTTAGTCTTTCAGTAATGACCATGTATTCCCAAAGGTCTTCTTTGATCATTATTTCGCCTTTCAGTTTTTGTTCTAGTGGAAATTTATATTATATTATCCATTTATATACCTGCGGAATTTTCCCGAGATAAATATTCTTGGATATGGACATTTATCATTGTCTGCATTTACAGTAAGTAAAAAGGCTGTAGCATATTTATTTATTTGATTGCAATTTTATGCCACAATCTAGAATATTTGATGAGAGGGAGTCAGGCAGAGTCCAGAGGGAAACAATCCATCCACAGGTTGATACCCACGTTCGACGGAAAGGAAAGCAGACCAGAGCTGGACTTGAACCCTCAACGACCGCTGTAGCAAAGAATAAAGACCTGGACTTGCTATACGATTACGTGCTATAGGCTCATCATTTACTTACAGAGCCATCCCTTCAAAGTTCGTTAGGCCTCAGTCTTATCGAATTCACAACGCAAACATCTTGGTATCAGTTCTAGACCCTCAGGCACTGGGAAAATGAAACTGATATGCCGCCTTATGGATTCATATTTCGTAGATTGTTATCTCTTTTGTATTAGACGGCATCCAATTCACTGCCTGGAGCTCATGTTGACAAACGCGCGGTTCTGCCGGGTGACGACGACCTTGTATAGAAAAATATCACGAATGTAAAATGGTAGCCGGGTCCTCTTGGGAACAGTGAAATGCGTAAAATCGTGTACGCATTAATCTGTTTATTGCATCCTCTTCAGTATAGAAGTCATTACACTTCTGCCAATGCCAGAAGAGCAATATATATGCATTATATGCAAACCCTAGCATGGCTTCTGATGTAATATTTGCTGTGAGTTGTCCTTGATGTTGCCCAAGTTACAAATACATGAATGACTGACAACAGCTCGCAGACACACACACTTGTGTGGTAGCACCGGACATCCGAAGGATCTATGACAGTTAACACAGAGATTTTTTGACTGACGTTAATTGCAGTTTCAGCTATCAAGCCCATTACCGGGTTTATCTCACAAACGTTGTTGCCTTTCCCTCAGTAAGGAATGCAAAACTGTCTTGAAAGAACCTATAAAACACCCTGGCGATGCAGTATTAGTTAACTGTACACGGAGCCCAACTGAAGGCGTCGAAGGCCTAAAAGGTCGTGGATCGCTTCAGGCACAATTTTTTTTGATTGCATGCTTGAAACTGAAGCAGCAAATGTGTTCTTCTGTATGTGGACTTACTGCATGTATTTATATTTGAACTGTAAATCTGATACCCTGTACTTCCACTTATTAGACATGTTTGATCTGGGTCTAACAGTCTTATTGTTATTGGAAATTGCACTATGGTTCAAAACGCGGAGTGGTCCTGTCATTTGTCAGCATTAGAACCTCTACTATATCCAGAAAATGTAATCTCTAATAACAATAACAATGTTTGACCCAGCCATATTGTCCTATGTCCTGCATTTCGTCGCATTTTTATAACTGGTCCGAGTTTCTATATACTATATAAATCTCATAATCTTTCAGCCCACGACAATGTAATTCATTAATAATTAGGGTGTCGTAGATACGCCATTTTAAATGGTTATCAAACCTAAAGTGTTAACTGTCTTTCCTGCATGGCTAACAACTGAAGTGAACTTTTCCGTCAATATATTTTTACTATTTGTATATTATTTCTCACACATTTTCTTTTGATGACATGTTTTGAACTGTTTTTAAAAAGGTCTCAAGAGTATCAACTTGCAACACGCCTCCTCGGTTTATGAGCGGGATACGAATGTCGATCTATCATTGTAGACATCATGGCATTTTTGCACCAAGGTTTTATTTGCACAGTTTTCCAACGTGTCGTTGTTGTTCTTGGAATCCCTGGTGAAGTTTTTGGGCTTAAAATTTAGCATCTACAAGAAGGTCGGCACTTCCAGAAGTTATGAAAAACTTTCCAATAAATACCCCTCATTGCTATTCATGACATATGATCACCCTTCACGTTGCTTTCTGTAACAACATTAAACAAATCCTGCAAGGCTCGTCACATTCTTTGTTAGTGCAACTAGCACACCGGTAAGAAAAGATCCCTTCATTGATACTCAATGTGAGCCCAATTTCTTTCGGAATATGATGATGACGTGACAGTGAATACTGTCTGTGGCTTCTTAAAGGCTAACACAGCTCTTGTGGCACCCCGAATATGCTGACACACTAGGGCGATGGTCTCTTTGTAGTGGATTTTAAATACATATCATGACTCGTAGGTCAGAGTTCTATCATATCAAGTCAGTAAAAGTGGAATGGCATTTTGGCATGACTTCACGTTTGCAATATTTGAGCGTGTGTTTAGGAAAGTGGGGAAGAATTTAGAATAAAAGAAATGAAAGAATGAGTAAAGCAAGAAAACATCAAAAGGACTGGAGTACAATTATGTTCGCATGTTGTCGAGGCATTTTACTCTCAGGGAGTGACGTAACTGAAAAATCTATCAGGAAGAACATCGAACAACTTCGACATTGAGAACCGCCAAATAGTAACATTTCTTTGCTATCCATCTTGATCATTAAACATCACAAAGAAAAGGCTTAATTTGTAGAAAATAGTTACTGTAGAATGGCAACTGTTTGAATTGTACATTCTCACGTTTACTGGATACATACGAGGGATCCGCTTTACAAGCAGGCTGTAAGTTATGTCAAATGTAACTGTCAAGACAACACATTCTGGACAGATACGTCACTTTAGTTGTTACCACTGACGTAGTGTTGGGCCCTGTTCGTAAAATGGGCCCAACCGATTCGAGTCTTGGTAGACTACGGTGTATGCACAGTATGATATTACTTCAAGTGCCTCCACGAGACAGTCACAGAGCTATGTACATGCCATTGTCACCGCTCCTCAAATGCCTCTTGTCGCAGGCAGGTTTCTCAATGAATTGGCACCACTCTGATAGGCCACACCACATTCCTTTGATATTCTCTTAAAAGTAGTGCAGACGTTATGATGGCCACAAAAGAGGACAACCTGATGGAAAATACAGTAACTTAAAATGCCACCACAATTGATTGACCTTCCCTGGCGGGTTGATGTCTTCACTAGCAATTTTCATCCGACAAGTGCTCGGGTTCAGTTTTCCTGTACGACAGGGAACTTTCAGCATTCCCCTCTTTTCATGGTGCCCTTGGTGTTGCTGACAAACAAGTGTCCAGCAGCGCTCTCGTGTGTGGTCTTAAAAAATAAATGATGGAGAGTGCCTTGCTTTGGCTTCAATTTGACAGTAACATGTCAAAGGTCGTTGTGTTTACTCCGGGCACTGGGGTGTTATCGATCCATAAAACTGACCAAAACCGAAAGTGAAACATTGTTGAGTATGGTATTAAAAACAATTAAGCAAATTAGCAAACACATGTAATTCTCCTTACCCTAAACGAACTGGGCACACATCAAAGTTTGCAATCTTCACATCAGTAACATCCACACACCCACAACAGCTGTAGTTCATCTTAGGCTTCCCACGAAACGCCCGAACAGCTGTATTCAAATCTTCCACCCACTTTCATTGAGAAAAGGTGAGACAGGTTGTAAGCTCTCAGATACCCAAACCCATTATAATCCTCTACAAAGAAACCGAGAGGAACTATGCTAAAAACAAAGATTGGTATCATGGACGCTTTGTAATGTTTTGGTCCTGTTTTCAGGATAAGGGACCTAGAATCCGTGCCATACTTGAATTCTTAAACATATGAATTCATAGAAACAAATAAGAAAGTAAAAACTCTAACGCAGTCCTCATTCGGTTTAATCATTCTAGTGTTATATTGTAAAAACAGTTCTTTGAGGGTTTTTTTTAAACAACATTCTGAAATTTTAATTGTTTTGTTCTGTTTGTTCTCTTTAATTCTTTAAGTGCAAGGAAATTGCCCTTTTTACTAGTTTAAAACCCGTTTGCTGATCACCGCTTGACAACTTTTGGGATAAAGAACATGACCTTTATAAGATTCTTTTTCTGTTGAATGGAACCCAAAGGGTTTAATCTTGGTCAGGAATATATTTGGAAGTAGTGAACAGATGGGTCCCATGCTGTAGTGTTGTAATGATCGCTGTATTCTTTTTGTTACAATCAGATTGAGTCGTTTAATGACACGAACACAATGTTGAAAATAATCTTTAAGAAGCCATCATAAAAAACGAATATCCTGGTCATGTAGAAAGACTAATATTTTCTACCCTTAAAAATTTGCGAGAGTTTTTAGGGTCAGTGGTTCAGCTTCAAGCCGCGCCATCTGATTAACACCTCCATTTCCGAACGTTATGTGAAGGCACAGATTTTTTTTCTATGTTTATGACATAACTCATGTGGCATAAAACCCCAGGAAACTTTCTTTTAATCGCACCTGCTCTTTTTCCCCACAGAGCTTTTGTTTTGATAACAATAAAATTCGTTTTATCAATAAGGTGGTTTCCCATTACTCTAAGTGAATATTGGTCTATGCAAATTATTCGCTGATCTGTTATTTATCAACTGTCCACGAAAATCCATAGCATTTGGGAAATAATTTCGTATGCCGTCATTAATAAATGACATGATAATAGCCCGAGGCGTAGAATCTTGTGTTATTTGGATTCTTTCGAAACAAAAACTTGAAAAATGGCCTGTTGCTGAACGTAGCCTCTGGGGAATCTATAACCATTATTACAACTGCACATCCTCCATAAATATTGATTCGCGAGTTTTTAAGTTTTGCCGTGAAAACTTGACCAGTGTGTCCCATTTTTGCAATCCGTTGGTAATTTATTTCTCCGCTCATAATAAAAGGAATGTAAATTCGGTAAATGTCAGAAAATTATCCAGATCAAAGATCGAGCGGTGATACAGGACGGATTATTAAGAGAGTCCGCCGATGGCTTGGGGAGAATCAATACACAAGAAGGCGAGCTTATCCAGTTAGCCGAAGCTGCTATTTGATGTGCCAATGTAGGAAAACTTGCCGTTTACAAAGCAAAGAGTCGTGAAGTTTCCATAGTGGGACTTCCAAATTGCTCTGCTCAATACTGACTTTAAAGGGACTCTCCTTAGTGAATGGCGTGACTGGGTGAACTCAGCTCTCCCCGAATCACAGAGAAGATATGAGAAGACCCGTATTTAACAACCGGTGATCGATAAAAATGAAACGTGAGACAAGCAAAGGATGTATCCGCTCCGCTGAAGTGAAGGATTTGCTTAACACCGCCCTGGTATTTATGACGCAAGGTTTCTTGATTTTCTTGACACTGGGGCATCAAAGGATTGCTATATGGCACATGGAGTGTCCAAAACGACCTTTAACGTTCAGATACATCGGTCAGCTTGAAACGCCTGTTGCCAGCAAGCCTACACTTTGTTATGAACATATGCCACATTTATTAAGAAAGGCGCTGTATTTTTGCTGCTTGCATACACTAATGCATATTTTGACAGATTTAGTGCGAAATTTGAGAATATTGAATGGAAATGGAAAATTTCAATTAGTCCGAAGGCCAACAGATATAGAGTTTCTTTCAGTAATAATGAATCACGTCTAAAATGTTCACAATTACAGACCATTCTGTTCACTGCTGTGTTCTTAAAACCACTTCCCTACAAATCTTGCATTCTTCTAATTTGTTAGAGGCTGTATTAAATGAGTAACACTTAAAGCTATTTGAGGTTTTCTTGGCAGTTTAAAAGGTATTCAGTTAGTCTCCGTACACACTTTCTTTTTCACACTGTTAAGGCGGTCACCGTTGATGAAGCAGTGGGAAAGAGTTAAACATCTTACCAGTGTCTGTCTAAATGTCTGTATATTGGCATGTGTACGCATTAAATACTGGTGCCAGCGGTTCGACTTTAAATATTGGTTCTGTATATTGTCACATCCATTTTTGCCCAGAGTTAACCGAGCTAGACACATGTCACTGGGGCATGTGCTAGTACAAGAGATAAAATCGAGCGAAACATATCCACTCTCGTCTCAGCCCTGCTAGCCATGAAATGAAATAATTACATTGGAACTTGGTCGAAGGCAATGCCAACTGACTTGATAAGGGGCACAGCAAAAATGTCAAGTTCGCCAAAACAGCCAATTTCCTCCTCGTTTCGCCATATTTGTCTTGAAGTCTTTGATCCTGTCGTGGAATAGAGCTGACAATAGCGACGCCACATCTCTGGAATCCTCGTCAATCCCATGCTCAAGGAATCTAAAGTAAGAAAGCATCAAAGCTTTGACTACAGCCGTGAAATGGACTAGGTTTTGAGGCTCGGTCTGTAAACACCCTTTCTATTTGGGGTGAGCACGGACATCATTTTTATGAATAGCTGTCCAGAGGTTTTATTGGCGGTTATAGAAACATGCCGCGTGCCCCGTCGCACAGTGTTATAAAAGATCGGGTTTTATCACTAATTCACACAGTTATGTGCACGACTGGCAGTGCCAATATTCAGGAGGGCGATGAATTCTTGTGCGGAATCAAGGTTGCTCTGCTGTGGTCATTTCCAGTCACATTGTGCCATCTGCTATTGCTCATCTGTCATATTCCTCGAAAGTATTCAGATTCCTCCCGACTGCGTTGTTCAACAGGAGATTCATGTCCCAGTCAAATGAGCTTTATATCAGCATCAAGGTTATAGGAGATACCACGCCCACCAGAGCAGATCGGACAGCATCGATATTTCTACTGGTGACGTGTAATAATTCGTAAAGGGGATTTCTAGATAAACCACTTCTGTTTTTAATACGATGTGAAAACTAATTCGAATAAGAGCAAAGTAATGTACGGTATGTATATAGTTGAACAGTTTAATATGTAAGGGTACGTCTTTGAACATGGATAGTGACAGTGTTTGGAACGGTAGACTGTGACAGACTGTTCTGATATTCACAAAGCCGCATACTAGTAGTAGGTTTCTCTACAATTTCAAGTCGTTTAAATTCCTCCTATCCCCATGCAAAACTGTCTGAGGAATGTAATACTTCACGCGCTGTCCCTGGTTTTCCAGTTATGTCCAAGTTACCTGGCCTTTGGTGGAGAAACATTGATATCACAAGAATCGTTTGGCAAAAATAACAAGAAACTAGGTCTTTGACTGAACTCAAGATTTATTTATTTATTTATCTGATAAGTGTTTGACGATGTACTCAAGAATATTTCACTTATACGACGACGGCCAGTATTATAGTGGGAGGAAAACGGGCAGAACCCCGGGGAAACCCACGAAAGGACGGAAGATGGTCTCATGCTTTACTGAGCAAATTTGTGTGCTTCTATGAATAAATTAAGAATTTCATATAATCTAAGGCCAGAAAAGCAAATATAGGTTGGATTAATATGAAGCACACAGTAGCTGTGACAATCGGAGTGTGATGTACGTGTGCAAAAGTTGACGTAGTTAGCGGGATTATTATGCTGCACTCCTTACAAGTCAGTATCTACGACGTACTGCGGTATTGTATTGAATCCGGCTTTATTTATTTATTTATTTATTTGATTGGTGTTTTACTTCGTGCTCAAGAATATTTCACTTATTTCCCACGACCATCCCGCAGATTGCTGGCGGACCTTCCCTCGCACAGCCGGAGAGAAACTCACAGCCACCGCATTGGTGGGATGTTTCTGGATCATTATGCTGCTCTAGCGCGCTAACCAACTGAGCCACGGAGGCCCCATTAAACTCAAGATATGAGTAAACGATGTTTACACAAAATCCAATAACAATGTATTGCCCACAGGACAGTTTGCAATATACTAGACTGTCAGATTTGAATAGCAGCAAGAAAATTTAATTTCGTGGCAGGAAATTCAGTATATTCTACCTCTGGGGGTCAGTTTTATGACAGATAACGGGAAGGCCTCATGAAGCTCTGAAAGCAGTAATATTGGAATACACATCCATTAAAAACTATATTTTTGCTTCATGCTTTAGCAAAGATATGAAACTACGAAATGAGTCTATTTCTATTCTTTCAAATTACATGAGCAGATGTCGGAATTTCATTTTGGATTAAATAAATTCGTTGAATCCACGAAAGAAAGTATGGAGTATATTGAAAAACGTTGGAAACTGTTAAAGACATTCATATGGTTATTATTACCCCTTTATTCCTGCATAAAGCCACATTTATATATATCTTTTATGACTAAATATATCCGCTGCCTGTCTGTAATATCATCGGTATGTCATTGTGATAATTACATCTGAGTAACACCGGATTTATCCACCATGTCTGGAAAACCCAGTGCATGTTCATATCGTATTTTTTACCAGAAAATCACCTGTACAGAGTTACAAACGATTGCTAATATCAAACTTCAGCCATTAATGTCACTGACTATTGCGCATATTCATTTCATATTTAATTAAAGTATTATACTTCGCCTTTACAAAATTCTGTCCTACTTCATTCATTCATATATATATATATACTGTGTCTTCCTGTGACAGGGCGAACCCATGCCGCCAAAGTGCTGCCACCACTGGAACATCATGACGAAGACACCAGACATGACACCCCACCCAGTCGCATTATACCCCATCCAGTCACATTATACTGACATCGGCCCGACCAGTCCTGTTTCCTTGCCCTAACCTCTCAGATGTCTCGAGGCGTATTAGGGAAGTTAGAGTGAAGCCCATATAAGGCGATACTATATCTGGGCAGACGCCTCACATTTTATCGCAATAACATCATTCAACTTATATATAGTACACAAGTGGAAGCAGACAGAAACAACATCCAAAGTCTTGTGTCATTCTTGATTTCAGCCCTTATATCAACAATACAAAGTTAAGAGGAAGTAGTGGGTTTACAATGCACGAATTGTGTTTTAGTCTCTCTTAACTAAGAAGCACTGATATTATTTTTCCAAAGTAGTAGTTTCGCCAAATCTAAGGACTCACACGGTAGAAACGTCACGTCACAAATAGCCTTTGGTAAGGGGCCAAATCAATGTTAGCTTTGGTGTAAGGGTTAAGACGCAGTGCTGATATCCGGCCCTTGTCTCTATTGATTCCGAAACTTCTGAAGACCGGTTCCCTTTTCTAAACAACTCAGAGGCGTTGCCATATGTTATTGACAGCCGCAATTTCAGACTTGATCTGCAGTCGGACGAAAAACATAACTGGAACTTTATTAAAATTTGAAATGAAATCGTGCTAATTCCACCAAATATATTTTTTCTTCCTTTTTGGAAGTAGGTTAAATGCGCCCGACAGCGGACAGGTTTTGTAAATTTCTCGTTTACAGAGAATTGGCTGGAAGTAAATTACTTCATCATTCTAAACTGCGTAACTATAATCCTATTTGAGGGGTATTTGTTTGCTTTTTGTGATTTTAAACATTTTCACATCTTAACATGTTTTCGTAAGGCAAAGGTTCATCACAGGCTTCGTTTGGCCATTCGCAAAAAAGAAAAAGAAAAAAATGCAGACCGCGTGCCAAGAAAATGTCCCTATACAATGAAATCTGTCACTTGGCAGAGTTTCATTAGACATAATAAGGAATTATTAGAATACGCAGATTGACGAGTCTTCTGTAGCTCGCTAAATGTGTGACGTAGTCACTTTGAAAGCTGGCTGAATCAGTCGGTCCACATCAAAAGGTCGATGTAGGACACACTGTAGAAAATGTAACCTAATGGTTTCCTGGCTAAGCCAATTTGGTTTCTTTGCAGCATGTCACGCGAAATCTGTCTCACAACCTTGCTTGCTCCGAATCTCTTCGCTAGAGGACAAAAAAATCCATTGTGTTCCTTTCAATTTACGTCTGCCTGTAAAAGGTATAAACCGAAAACTCAAGTTTAATCGCGTGTCATATGATGTCAAGCGTTACTGATTAATATATATTATTTTTGATCATATCAGACATCACCCCGGTGAACCGGGGTAAGTGGAAGCCATTCGAAAATCGTTACTTGTTTTTAGGGTTACATAAAGGCTCCGAGTCGCGACCGCCATTGCTGGAAACCTGCTGTCAATTATCCTTGAGCAATTCTGTTCACGAGCGGGTTTAAAGTACCTGTAACCAGCCACATATACCGACATTCGTATACCAGCCGTCAACCAAAATGGACCTTCTGGGTCAATAATCGCAAGATCAATTTCCAAAACGACTAACACAAACCACCAAAGATCAAGACCACCAAGATGAAATGAAGAAAAATAGGACGGATCCATGTAATAGTTTTTCGAGTTTTGACCCGGCACATCCATTTTGGTTAACTGCTGGTATAGGAATGTCTATTTCGAGGCCCAGGTTCAATGATGGCGGGAAGACCAATACTTAATTATGCTGCTAAGCACAATATTGCGCACCTGTGAAGTAATGTTCGAATTGTGTCTTCGCGATATTTTTGAGCAAAGAGTAAAACTATAGTCAAATGCAATCTTAGTCAGATAATGAATATACCAAAGCATATACCAAGCATGTCCTTGAATGTCATGTTCCTCCTCAACGGAAAACAGAAAGTTTGAGGAATTTGCTGCACAGAATATGGACAATCACAAGAGTTTCTCTGCCTGGTATAAGGAGCCTGATATAAAATAGCCGTCACTGTTCCAAATTGCATTGTTTGTTGTACTTAACTGTTGCTTTATCTGCAAGAATGTATAATTTCGTGATCACAGTAACATGAGAAATACGGCCTCTTGTCAGTTTACCCTCCATTACCAGCTTACACACTCCCTACACCCAGGGTTTATGAAACCCTTAAGGATATAATAACAGCTAATGCCAATGATGTAGTCTAAACTCTACCCCAAAGACCAGGCAGGTTTTGATTTCGTAAAAGGAGCCTTACATCGTGGCAATAATCTTCCCTGTTAACACCTTTAAGCTGATTAAATTAAACAGGTAACTCTGTGTTTCTCTGAAACAGTACGGAGGCAACCAGGGAAACCACCAGTGGTTAGCATTTGGAATATGATGCAGGCCTTCGTGAAAACTCAACCTCCTATCCTCCACAAATTCCGACCTGTGTCTTGGATCAACTAAATGAAAGCGTATTAGAATTTATTTAGGATTTATTTATCTTATTCGACCGGTGTTTTACACTGTTGTCGGGAATTCTTCACTCATGTTGCCACCTGCTGCTTTGTGTTAATGTGGATTATGTCTGGAAATGCTTTTCATGACAAAATCAAACATTTAAGTAATATTCAAACAATTACGTATTCCTATGTTTCTAATTAACAACATACTCAACACATCCGGAGGAAATCAGATGTTAGGTGTTCTCTCTGCGATACCAAGGGTGTTGTTCATTGTTTGGCTGATTCGCAAATACAACCTTCGTTCTCTCCGTCATTCCTTGGGCATATATCGCCGTTGTTCTCTTGGCGATACCATGCGCAGATGTCGCCTTTGTTTTCTTCCTGATACTTACGCAGATGTCACATTTGTTCTCTCTGTGCGCAGATATCACATTTGTCAGAAACCTTAACGGCGTTCTACCATCATGTAGTAAGACACCTCTAACGTAACAGGTCTCTGTGTTTCTCAAAGCCGTGTAATGAAAGTGCTTCTGCGAGAAAGGTTTTAGCCGGCATTAATTCGGAAAATTAAATTTCATTTATATATCTTGATAAAATGCAACTGATTTCTGTAAGGCACATGGAGCTGCACCGATTCCAATTTCCTTCAAACGGAGAGTCTGCCAGGATAATTTGCCAAAGGTCGGGGGTTTACTACTGACATTCCTATTTACACCATCGCATATTGAAATGAAACACTATGAAACAAGAATCAAATCAGCTGAGAACACTAACACTAACTGTAACCCGGTCTCTGTCTGAGATGGACCATCTTTGTCGTGTTTGTTTGAATAGAAGAGTAAGTTTCTAACAGTCTTCATTTTCCTTTACATCCAGTCAAGTTGGACAGTTTTTCCATAGTCTTTGCTATTTTGGGGTTATTATTCGCCGGCAGAAATTCTATAGGCCCTAATAAAGATTACTATATTTAATGACTTCTGCACACAGTCGTATTCATATGACCAGCAGTATGTTCACATCTGCGAAATGAAGAATAACAATTTTTCATGGACATAGAAGATTGCTTGTTGTCAGCACATTTTGAGGCATTATTAAACTGTATATGTTGGCTGAATTTAGTGTCACCACAAAACGGGAGTATAACAATGAGATAGATGCTATGCAATACACAATGTACAGTATTCTTGTTTGAAAACAGGCTGACTTGAAAACTGAAAAAGCGCAACGTCTTTAGCAAGTGGAGATAGACAATGTAACAGATATACACAAAATATTATTCAGAATATGTGGAAATACAGATGTAATTATTGGGCAAACATTGAGAAGACGACACAAATTAGAAAAGAGCCAAGAGAAACCCACCAAGAACGGAAAACTACCCAATAATTTTATAACATACGTGTTAAAACAAGGAGCAGTAACGCGATGTCATTTAAGACGATATTTCACAATGCAGTTTCAATGTCGTACACTACTGGTAAGTTTTCGAGTCGCATTTTCTCTGAGCGGAAACTTTGAAAAAAAAATGTATTATAAAGACTCATCGTTCATGCTGGTCAAAATTCCATAAGTATACATTTATCTGAACCTAACGTTTTGTCCTTTATCACAGGTACCAGAAATATGTGTGCATGTAAGAATACTTCAGCGTCTTGAATACTCTTTGGGATTAATTATTTTTAATAACCCCTGAAACATAGGAATATTAATCGTATTATATTAATTTATTTGATTTCTTTTTTTGATGGTTGTGAATGCAAGAATTTTTTTTACTTTTACGATGGCGGTCTGTTTTATGGGTGGAGGAAGCCGGAGTGCCTTGCATAAACCAGGCGCCTTTAGCAAGCTTCTGGCGAGTTTTCCGTGTGTGACGTACAGATATGCACAACATGTTAATGGAGGACAAGCCGGCCTTCAGGAAACGCTAAACCGCGCAAACGATCATAAGAGCGTCGCCAACGGCTTTTTATCACCAAAGACCAACAATCCGTGAGAGGGGAGGAATCTATAAATTTGAACCCGGATTCCGTATGGAATTAGGTGATCTAAGACTACAACTAACGGGTGCCGGCAGCTTTCAGCTATGACATTTTGGTAACCCAACTGAAACGTCATGCCTAATCTAGGCGTCGAAACAAAACATTTTTATGCCAGAGATCAGGGTTCAAATGGCGTTCTGGGCCTATAACCGTAAGACCAGTTTCCAAAATAATGTTTTCACCGACCACCAATGATCTATAAAGATAGTAAAATATTAGGACGGATTCAGACAAACAGTTAACAGTTTTCAAAGATGACTAAATACGTATTATAAGTGAATGTTCTAGGGAATTGAATAAAGTCAGTATCGATATCGTTTACGATACTAGTTTAGAAGTTTTCCTAATCAAATATAAATATCCGCTGCACTTTGATTGCAACTGCTCATGTACTTAACGTGGTAATCTAATTCAAAACGATGGACACAGAAATCGTGACGTATGTTTCTTAGAAAAATTTCACTAATCAGTGATTGATTTGTACATGTATTACGGGTTTCGAACGATGAAATTCCAACATTTGAAAATCTTAGGCAGATAGGGATTACACGTGGTTTCCCGCTTACTTGAGGGGCGCTCTAACCGCTAAGCCATCTGAGTGGATTATGAAGATAGAAGTCATCAGACGTAGCAATGTGTTTCCTTTCCAGACACTTCTGGACTACCAGCAAGGCATGTGTGTATTGTCACCCTATAAGAAATGAGAAAACGGCTTGTCCGTGGAAAATCATTATCTAACAAACTCTAGCCACCTGCTGGTCATATATCCGCTGTCTTTTGTGCCTGATATCCCCATCTTTTACATCTGTGTTGTGTTTGGACGATAAATATTGTCTACCGATGGACAAAAGGTATGACTGTCACGCTGGTAACGAGCACCCAATGGATTTGTGTCTGGAACAGTGGAACTTGTTATCCATTATCGGGATTCAGCCTAGCGGAAATGAACTTTCATAATAGGCATTAAGCGAGCATTTGTCTCGGTAGGCGTATGAAGATGTACTGTAAGTATGTATTTTGATAGCACAACACAACAGCGCCATACAGTAAGGGGCCTTCAACTGTAGACTTTTAATCAGATTACTATATTAAGATCGCATCAGTTCTTACTTTCACGGTGTGGCTATCACCGTAACGTTATAGAAAGTTAAACTGCCAGCTACATGATACAACAGAGGATCCTCTAATTTTTACCAGCGATCAGAAAATAAGTGCTTCTTGGCAGCGATAAGAGGTTGTGTAGGCGTTGTGTCAATGTCATTACTAGCAGCTGCAACGTAACAGCATGGTGTACATCTTAACGGCCATCATAGAGTGACAGTTAGAAAGTCCAATGACTGAGCAGAGTTATGATGATGGCAATTAGGCCGAAACTGGTCAGGATGCGAATGAACTCAAACTGGTCGATTTCTGTGCTAACATGAATCACATAATGGGGTCGTTTAGTCGCTAGCGAGGCCTGGGGCGAGTTTTAGGTCAAATCCTCGGCGTTGGATTGATCGCTTTTTGTTCCGATCGTCCAACTTTCTCGAGGTATAAATTGCTACCTTGTCAGAGGATGTAACACTAGCCCAGATAGTCCCACCCCGCTAATAGCGGCCAAAACTGTACAGGTTAATGAGCAAACGAGTGATTTCTGATTGGTAGCTTGTTTCGGTACCATTATTATGAACACAAGTACAATGGCTTTCTGTCAATGATCACATATCAGTTGAAAACTGACCACCATTCGATTTCAGCATTGGCTTCGACAAACTGAGTGGGTGGACTTTGACGTGTTCGCTTCCTGGATAAATTAAACGCTCCCGGAATGGAGTGACCTGGCACATAATGCTTTTCTCCACAATGATTCCATCACGATCGCACGCAACCACCGTGACGTTGTTTAATCATTCACTATTACCAGTCATATCAAGGCGGTTTGAGGTGTCTTGAACTATCCTTTGTCCCATTGCTGTAAACAACATCGAAAGGCACAGACGTGTCGTTATACGCGTATGGCTCAGTTGACCCTAAACCTGAATAAGATGCTCTTCCGGAGTTTTTTTATTTCCCAGCTTTCTCACTTAAATCAATTCATTGTCACTGACTTGTTGTTAATCTACATCGTTTATCGTAATCACTATCTGTGACATATGTATCAGCTATGATAACCCTTCCTCCGTAACACTCGGTACAGTGACATATTTTTATATCTTTAGCAATATTGGGTTGATACAATATCATTTCTCAGCATTTTAAGATTATTCCTAAACTACACAAAAATGGTCCAGGTTCCATCTCATTTAATGCAAGCCCTGAAGAAAATGATTATTAAACTTAATATAATATAGTAATATCAAAGAATACAGCAGATTACACCAGAACATCGACGCCAGTGTAACAGTTCGAAAATTGTCACATTGAATCGTTGAAATCCAGTCTCTCAAAGCTGATCTAACCAGCTGATGTACCAACAGGGGACCTTGTCAAAGCCATCAAAGTCTGTGGAAGTTACGAATTAGTCCCGTTATAAGCTGGGGCAAATAAGAACATATTTTTCGCGATGGGAACAGGTGTGACACCATAATATCTACTAGTGTTAAATATGCTTTATTCAGTGCAGCTATTGTGCGCCTCCACAAACTAATTATACTCAGACACCTGACGCGTTTGCTGATGTTCCAAAGCGGAAAAACGATAATTTCGCCCAAATGAAGGAACATAAGCAAATAAACGTGCTCTGTTTGGAGGATGGATGCACCGACGGCCTTTTGTCTGGGGACAAAAAAATAGCGCAGGAGCGGAAATTTGCCGCTTACAAAGTCTGAAGTTGGGGGGTTTATGAGCTATTAACAGGCAGAGCTCCAGATCAATTCAATAAATACAAGTAATCGATAAGAATTACATTGAAGAATGGCAGCGTTGACCGATGGGGCACGACGTATTACCCAATGGGAACCACAGTGGGAAGAGTCGGCTGTTCAGTAAGGAGACCACCAATCGGCGTTCGGTTTCAACAGCTCGGGGTTGCCCTCTCTACTTACTCTGATTTCACTCTACCGGCTAATGTCAATATCTATTAACAGATTTGTGTTTTAGTAATGCCATTCGGGACGAAGACCTGTCGGAGCTGATTTCAGGCCTTGCCCGTTCATAGCCTATTTGCCAGCAGTATAAAGCGTAAGAGTGGAATTTTGGATTAACCACACTTTCTGTGAAAGCCTTGGAGCTACCCGAAATCGGCCAGCTATTTCTTCACGACCCTACGTGTTTTTGGCGCTGACAAGAATCCAAATACCTTGTGGTAATATCAGTCCTCACAGAAAAAGACAACCCACATAATTTCTCACTTTTAGTTATTTCTAGTCACTGCAGCAGTAGCAGGATTGTATATAAGTCAAATACACGGGCACCACAAGGTCGGATGATTTTTTCTGTTTATCTTTCTCAAGAGGTTTACCACACCATATGGATCCCCGGGATTATATTGTTTTAAAACTTGTGAACCACTAATATTATGAACAAATTTATTCAAGTCAACCAGCGTTATTAAGAACAGACAAATTGACTGCGTTTTTCCTTCGATACTATGGCGTTATAACAAGAGTGGAATGCCTAAACCGCATGCAATATAGAACATCTGTTATATCTGGACGGCATCAGTCATTTCTTAGGCTCAAGGTGTGATTGAGTTGACAAGCATGCTCTGATACCTGTCATTAGTGGTTCCGCAGTTATATTACCTAGGATTTGTCTTGGCAGGAATGTAAAATTGAAGATCAAAATCTACTTAGCTACACAGGCTCCGTAAACCCACCGTATATTAAAAGAGAAATTGAAATGCGCAACATGATGTCAGAAAACACTTGAACACGCTTAAGGCTGAAATTGTACACGTTGGTGTCTTCTTCAAGTGGCGAGAAGTCGGCCAACTAAAACTGAACGGTTCAGGTAATACGTTTCCGCAAATTTCATTTTCGCAGTTACTTTTATCGTTATCAGATGGCAGTCAACTGTCAGGATGCTCCAAAACGTTGTGTTTACTGCCGATGATATCGATGGCTTGGGGTACTATCTCATCAGACACGAGTGTGTTGAGCTTAACACGCGTATGATTTATAACTCGCTGTAAGTGATTCAACAGTACCGGTTCCTGTATCGGTACATCCTCTACCGACAATAATCGGATAAGATTTCCCCGCAGTTTAGGTAGAAAACCCAATTTGTCCAGGATATCTCTGAGCGCCATGACTTAAATAACACCTTGTAATTGACATCAAGGGGGTCTCTGTCCTGTATTGGTTGATGGACAGCAGGACGTAGGAAAAATATATTGTTCATCAATAACCAGACGCACTTGAGCGGCTTCTGTTCTCCACTTTAATCATATCAACATTCACAAAAGTGATGTTTCTGTGAATATACGACTACTCCCTGCAGAAATAGTCCACAGCATAGCAAAAGACATTGGACACAGTGACTTTGATACCCTGATTTCGACCCAGACATATCCTCGGGACCCCTGTAGTCTGAAATACATGTATTGCAATAAAGAAAATGAACTAACACAATAGGTATTTTATCCACGTGTGACTGAGATCTGGAAATTGAGTTACCCTCAGGCACTAAGATAATTAGTTTTTCCTGTTTACAAATTTATTTAATTGTCGGAATTCAGTCACATGGAGTTTACAAATTCTCATTTTAGGCTATTACTTAGAACCTATGGACGCTATCATCGGTGTTCGGTGTAATTCAGACATAATTTGGGACCAGATTTAAGCCACAAAAGAACGTGAGCTTGTGTTTGTAATATGACTACATTGGGCTGTGGTTGTAATGTGACTAGAATCATTTAGTCGCCTAAAACTATGAGTGTGAGGCTGTACTGTGAAAATGTTCAAGTAGATGCAAAAACAATAATTAGCTTGTGTTTTTATTATGACCAGATTGTTCAGACGCCAAAACAGATCATTAGTTTTGACTGTACTATGACCACATTCAGGTAGAGGTCAACAGAGAACATTAGCTCGTGGTTGTATTATGACCACATTCATTTACTGGCCAAAACAGATCATTAGTTTGTGGTTGTACAGTTACAATGCTTCAGCAGTGTTACTCATCTGGATACCAAAAGAGTTGATTTGTCTTCCCTAACTCTACGGGTGGAAAAGCTTGTGGGTCGCTATGCCACCTCTCTGCTTAGCACTTAGAGCCGGGATTTTCTCCCGATGCATGGATGGAGCAACAAACGGAACCCTGAAGTCCAGAAACCTTTGATCGCAGTTAGGACCCACTCTTTACTCACTGTTTTCTTACTTAAAAGGTTTTGCCTATCCAAACTAGTGCGACTAATTAAAGAGGAAGTGTGCAGCGCAGCTCCTAAAAGGCTATCAGTCCCTTTCCGACAATGCAAACAATACCACCAACCGGTCATCGACAGCCTATGCTGGACACAGCCTCTCTCTACACACGCTTTAAATCGGAAAGAATGGACTTGATGCGTGTGTAGTACTGATTCGGTTCACTAAAGCTGGTATGGCTGCTAGTAAAATTTAACAGCTATGTAGCATGTCTACATGTCGCTCGTACCTGACGACAAAAACTGAGTGGTCAATTCGGAATGATCGGAATCAGTGCATCGTGAAGATTTATCAAAGTGCAAATGGCACCTAATTACTAACACGTTCCGTTTCCTCAATTGCCATAGTTAAAAGTCAGGAAGGAGAGGGAGCAGTCCCTTTGGTCTGTTGACCATACCACCGCTCCTAACGCTCGGCCGATTTCCAATCGATTGGTTTTGTTCCCCCAGTATAAAGGGTAATCACTGGCTATTGTTAACTGTTGAGCCGTTGTTTCTGTCACTGGCATGACAATAAAACAGAAGAGAGTGTGCGTTTGAAGGTAAAAGATCAGGTAGTCTTGGGGGAATGCATGCTGGCCTTGGTGATGACAGGTGTACTTTATAGAAAGCAGAGAATCGTTGACAATCGACCAACATAGGCCACAGCAATCTACACAAGCACCAAGGTGTCGCCACGAAGCCTAGACCTTTACCTCACCTACATAACACCGACAGACACAAAATTGTCTTTCTTGAAAAAAGGGTTATTGATTAAACCCGACGACTCTGCCTACACAAACTTTGATATTTAAGACATCAATGTGCTTCTAAGTGAAAAGTCAGCTATAATTACATCTGTTGAACGAAACTGCAATGGGTCGAAAAGCCGGTAGCGAAATCCCAAACACCGTTCCTGATGTGCAGTGTAGGCTCAAGACTACGGCCAAGAAGTGTATTCCACTTACAGATATGGAGAATACTTTGCTCCTCTTCGCCGAAAATGAACCCGGGGTTTGCACAGGTCAGTGATCAAAAAGGAATGACTTCTAATCTTGAAATAGATAGGGTGTCATTTTCATTGTCGGTCCATTTAAGCTAAGCCTTTGCAAAATAGCCTTGCGATTACTGACTACAAGCGCTCATTATGGTTGACGGTATACGAATGTAGGTTACGACACCTAGGTTTAATATCAACAGAAAGTTAGGTTTTAGTTTTTGGGACAATTTTTCATTTTTTTCAATTTTTCTCCGCTAATATTTTATCCAGGAATAATCAGCAAGAATATATATATATTAGTAGTTGATCTTCCCTATAAATTTGAACGATACATGACAAACTTTGAGCCTACCATCATAAATGTATTCCAAAGATTATTAAGATGCAGTGAATCAGTCACTGATTCCAATATTTGCCAAGTGACAATGTTTCGGGGGTTTACAGCTTATTCACTGGAAAGGTATGCCTTCAGTTTTGACAGCGGTGCTACGCTTTTTGTCTCGACAACAAAGGCGCAAGTTTAGCAAAGCCTGAGTTTCCTATGGCAGAATTGGTTAACTTCCAAGCATATCACTAATCAGGTAAATTTCAGGTTAGGAGTGAAAGCCTCGCTTAAATCTAATCAGCAGTTTTCTAGAAACAGTTTTCAGGCATTTCTGGTTTATCAGATGGCAAACTTTAACCGAACAGGTAAACTTGTTCGTGATAGGACACTTTCACAATAACAGAGTTTGGATAGACAACCTTGTTTTCTGACTTTTACGCGGGGGTGTTTTTGTTTTCATGCCAGAGGCTGTTGCATTAACAGCTAGCCAATAATCACAAGCGACAAACTCAAGCCTTGCCCCTTTATATTTATGGTATTCGTATACAGTTTAATAATTTTGAAAGTTTTTAATTTTAGAATAATAACTTGAACATGATATCGAGATGTAACACGGCTACACACTTGGGATGGCTGGATTCTAGCAGGCTTTATGTTTCATGCAATATGATAACGCTACATATGAACAGCAAGGCTGACCTGTTAAGTTCCAGGTACCAGGCAAGCTTTTTTTACTCGTCACCGATGCAACCCATTGGGATCATTCTAGGTACCTTGTTTTTTCCCCAAGATGCACAATTATCGGTTGGCAGTTCCCAAGCTGCACGCTCGCTATTATATTTTTGCTATGCATTTTACCTTGCTTTGTTGTCCCTAGGGCTACATTCGCTATTATTTTTGCTATGCATTTTACTTTGCTGGTTGGCCCAAGGGCTACATTTGCTATTATTTTTGCTATGCATTTTACCTTGCTTGGTTGTCCCAAGGGGTATATTCGATACTATTTTTTCTATGCATTTCGCATTGCTTCTCTGTCCCAAGTGTACATTCGCTGCGCATTTAATCTTTCTTGGTGTTCCCAGGAAAGAAGCTGTCACTTGGTGCTTCCCAAGGTACATACGCCTTACATTGCCATTCACATAGCCCTCCAATTGAATCGCACGAATTATATTACATGCTAAAGCTGTATTGCTAAATTTCGATAGCTGATTCGCCCTTACACCGCTGATAGGCGCTCAGCAAGTGCGGGAGGGCCCAGTCATCTCCAAAATTTGTGTTTGAATTAATAAAGCCGTGGCCCTAAATATCCGAACTTGAACAAAGTTGTCTGTTCCTTATGTGTAAAAGTTGAGAAAACAACATGGCAGGGAAGACAAGCGTGTCTTTTACTGATGGGCTCGGCGACAGAGGAACATTTTGCAGATCTGATACAATAATGGCGAAAGTCGTCTTAAATAATCTTGTCCTTTATTTTTATGTCTCACGAATTATCTCTGTTTATGAGTGTTTATCCAAAGCCCAAACATCAACAGCCTAACTCTCTCCATACTTGCTTTACATCACTGTCGACAAGCTGAACATTTCGGCCAAGTGTGACACACTTGCACTTAAGCTCAGCATCACCACTGATGTCCTCGCACATGCCTATGATCAGCATCCATCAATATACACACTTGAAGTGTCCATTGCTATACTTGAGATGAAATGGAATGCATAAGTACATAGATCAGGTATTATTAGAAAGGATAGGACAGACGCCTTACACCACGAAACCCAGTTATTTTAGAATTCTGTACAACTTTTGCTGTTGGCAGTCATGATATAAGAGAAGAATACGGCACGTGCTGTGCGAAGAGTGTGATGTTTATACGACTCATTATTTTCTTATAATAGTCAAGCGTTTATCATTTCTGAGTCTTGTACATGTGTTTTGCGCTAGTTTTTAATCTACGTCACACTGAGAGAATTCAGCAACATCTGCGCCCTGGTTTCAAAATTAAAAGAAAAGGCAAAGTTATTTCGGTTCAGGGGTCCAAACTCAATAAATCACCTTTTAATCTGGAATTCTTACGAGACGATGGGATCTCGCGTCATCCGTACTCTACGCTCTTCAGTATTCATGGCGATACACTCCTTTGTGTTCCAATTCTTTATCGATACATATTTGCATTTCGTCTGGTCTTGTCTTTTCTTGTAACACTGTTCAATCACCTCATCCCGGAACGTTTAAATGTCGTTGTGTTTTTATTTCCCATTTTTATCTTACTTACTCACATATTCTGATATTTTACATTGAAATAAATGTTCCTAAAACGTACATGTTACCATGGACTGGCAAACATTGGGACCAGAGCACCTTCGAATTAACGAACCATTATTGAACCTTCCCACTAATGGGCGTTCGGACTAAGGAACATTCGGACCAGTGAACCGTGTTACGAATGAACCATCACACCAGCGAACCTTCGGGTTGGTGAACTCTTGGACTAGAAAACGTTCGGACTAGTGAATCTTGTTAGCAGTGAAACATCATACCAGCGAACCTTTGGACTGGTGAACCCTTGGATTAAAGGACTTTGGGACCAGTGAAACTTGTTACCAGTGAACGATCATATCAGCGAACCGTCAGGCTGGTAAACCCTTAGACTAGAGAACGTTCGCAGTAGTGAATCTTCAGCCCGATGGACCTAGGAACTAGTGAGACATCAGACCAGTCATTCTTTGGTATAGTCGACCATCAGTACAGACCTTTGACTAGTAAAGTAATATGAGCACTGACCCTGTGACACACCATTGCGACACCGACATCTCACTACGATTAAAAAAATAACAACAAGAGAACTACTTCAAAAACTTACAACTGTTCACGTGTAAGTTACAGGCAATACACACACGTATTTACAACTTTACGTGTACACCATTAAACGCTAAGCCATTTGTAATGCTGTCAAAGGATGCGATTTGTTCAGTTCTTGAGTATCAGACAGATCAGGTGTAAGGTTATCCTTAATGTAGTCCACTGGCGCTAACAAACTGTCAGGTATGACCCTCGAGGTCACAGTGCGTTCTAATCATGCCCTTACCATCCCTAGGCTAGACAGGACAGGTTGTTAAGAAGAAGAAATTCCACGCAGACATGGAATTTGATATCACTCTTCCTGCATCGCTAATTGTCTAACAGGAACAGAAAGATACATTGTTTTTCCGAAAACTGTCATTAAGTTTGTCTAATGACTGGATAAAAAGTCGTCTTGTCATTATCACATGCCCACTCAAAGTATTCAAGTGACCTTACTTAGTTTTCATTTCTGGAAAAGAAGGAATTTGTTTTTGCGTAAGCAAAGTAAGGACAGTACTTGCTTTACTTTTTCAATCGCTCTGAAGGTTACGTGTTTATGGGATGCGTGCTTAGGGGTAGAGCGCGCATGCTTGTGAGGGTGCTTGGGCGTATGGGCACGTTTTTTCTTTTTGTTTTTTCATGGGAGAGGGGAGAGGGGCTTAACACCGGAGTTGAGAAATGCCAACAATCTGTGTCCCATTAGTGGTCAAAACCAGAAGCGCACAGCTGTAATAAAAATAAGCCAATGAGGCTCAAATCTCCTCGACACAAAGGCATTGCAGTAAAATTTTATTGCTGACTTTTGGAGTATTTATCATTTTACGTACTACTCATTCGCTCGACAATGCCCGTGGGCACACGCAAAGATTAGGCAGTTATCAATTTTACATTTCAGCTAATGCGATGTATTCCACTGAAGATAGATATATGAATATTTCACTGATTACGCCATGTGGCTAATTCGTTTTAAAAAAAAAACATCTGAACCTTGAAACTACGCCTCTGTAATAGTCACCTGATATCAACAGGCTACCTCTGCGCCCGTTATTTCGTTTCAAATGTTTGTTTTTCCATTTCAGTTGTGTGGCGGAGGGGCAGCCTCAGGTGATCTGCACAGAGGACATTGATTAAACACAAGGCAAACTGGGATTGCTTCTTGTATCGCAGATGTTTAGCAAGACAAAATCTCTTGTCATATTGGGATAAATGCATTTCCATATGCTATGAGTTTTTTTTCTGATTGTGTCGCCCTAAAACAAAATGTGAGATTTTTTCTGTAGTCAAAACTGGGATGTACATGGCGTACCAGTCCAGGCGTACATAACAACGTTAGAGCTTTTGACTGGATGAATCAAAATCCTAGAACATCAGCTTTTAATTTTTACAACAGCTCAGTTCTTCATGTAAAATTCCTCAATATCAACAGCTATGTGTTGATGGCAATAAATTGTCGAATATGAACAGAATGTTTGTTGGCCTGGTTTGGTTGGATTTGCATTGGTTTGACATGAGTTAATATTGATGGATTTGACATTGTGCGAGCCATTTTGTCACCTGACAATCCCCTGTATGATCGACATGGCCAGCAAAGAAACGTTTGTCAATTTCGTTGCAATTGTTATCTCTGTATGCCTTACAACGCACGGCCTGGAACAGCTGACATTGCTGACATTTGCCAACAACGCCAATAAAACTGATTCCCATCTGAAAAACAGGCGCTTTAGTTATATAATAGTTGTTAACTTTTCTTCACCCTGTCAAACCCGTTTTCCAAATAATCCAAAAAAGCAGTCTGCTGTAATGAGGGAGTCTTCACAATTCGGACGTCACCGATTCATATATACCTTTAGAAATGAGAATTAACTACGTTGGCAGCTATTAACCCTTTGTCCGTGGAGTCGTGGACGCTCACAAGTGGCATTCATATTGCGTTACATGTTAAGCGAAGCGAGGCGCGATTGCGTGCTTTTTGTCGACCGGAGCGGAAACATCTCCTAATGGCCATCAGTCATAGCTCGACGAAAACTGGTAACAACGGAACTGTACGAAACAATATTAATTTCACACACGCTAACATACTCGCAGTTTTTATACCATAAACACCATTTATTACAATTACAGATAGAGGCTGAGCTCTGCCTTATTGCGGGCTTCCCCTCCATTGTCCTTACGCAGCTAACATGATTCCAGATGCGAAACAACTGTTGAGGTGACAACAAGAAATTGTTAAGTTCTGTGTCCAAACTTTATGAAGATGGTCAAACCACAGTGCCAAGAGCACAGCGGAAATACCACACAGTAGGGAAGTGGGCAGTTTTATTTTGACTTATAGTGTCAGTTTTATGGTCTACGAGTCTGAGCGTGTCCTACATTAGCATACCACAAGTACACAGTGAAGTCCGTCTTGTGGCAAGTTACTGACGAACTTTTATACGAGCACCATATTTTTTTTAATTCCAAACGAACATTGTTCTCATGCTTTGAGGTATATTTTTTCAGACCTGCACACACATCCGCTACTCTTAACACCCATTTCTCACAACACTTTATCGTCGGGTTTGTGACAGAATTACACAGGAATACACATATATCTCACAATATCCCTGAAGCAAACATTTTTATAGCGTGATTCGGAACGTGGACTTCAAAGTCATTTCCATTTACAACTTCATTTTGTTTTGTTCTTGTTCACACAAAATAGCTTCATTTTGATATAATATAATATCCGCTGAAAAACATTACTTTATATAAAACCTGTCAAGAGAAAAACACCGATGTTTGCTTGTTATGTTTGCTTAGTTTTACCCCGAGTTGCCAAAGGTTTTACAAATGATAGCTTTTTAACTGTCAGACTTCAAAAATTACCGAAGAACATATACTTTAAAAGGCTATGTAAATACAAATTCAAAACATGACATGATAATTTGTTTAGACCTCTCTTGGATGAACGTGACCCTTTGTGTCACAAACACTCTTGTCACGAGCGAACTTTGCTTATACATACAGCTTGTTGAGTTCTGTTCTCTGCAAAGAATAATCAGCTGGAGGTTTCCGTCTCAAAACCATGTTAAATTTTACATAGGTGTGTACAGGAAAGCTTCGTTGTCTGTAATTCCATACTCTTGCTTTATTTTGTCAACAGCCTCAATGTGGGTATCATTAAAAGTTTCCAACATGAAGCACATTTGGTAAACTACGATGTTAACAGCGTTACTGTGACAATGTGTTTCGTGATGTACAAGATGTACAATATTGGGCTGCAATACAATTCTAGCCGGTCCTTTCGAGATTTTCAAGTCTTATTCAAGGCTTAGCCCAATCCAAAACACCAATAAACTTACAATTTATGTGTAAATGATGTTACATATTTGTGAATATGTTTATGCCTATTTTACATACATGCGAACCAGCTAATACGAATTTGTCAATCGGTATGATTCCGAGTCATTCAAGACGATAAAAAAGCGGAAAACATGATCATTTGTCAAAAATTTTGGTGTATGATTGTTGTGAATTTTGAAGTTTAAATAGTAAACTTACATCATAAATAGTCACACCATGATAGAATGACCAAAAGTAAATTGTCATAGAATAAACGTACAAAAGTAAAAAGAAAAATAATTGTAAGAGGTCTACCAAGATCCAATGCATGGTTGCTCAAAATAAGCATAAATATTATAGAAAAATGAATTTCGACTGATTTCAATCGTAATAAAAAAATTTTTATACGCTATCCTTTCAGAAGTGGAGGGATTCATATTATTTTCTGGTAATACACGTTATAGATATCTTTGCTCAGTTACCATGGGGACAGTTTTGGAGGTACATTGTTATGAAGTCTGTGCTTTCAACCTAAGCTATATAATAATAAGTCCAGCCATCCAGCAACTGCTCTTGAACTATTGTAAGCATGACACAGACTAGTCTAAACACAACTTCAGCGTGTAGAATGAAACCAGAGATAGTCAGCAAGGGGGTGGGGATCCGGCTCCTTGTCAATTTACCTCACTCAAGGTTTTAATCTCTCAGCACAAGAAAATGTTTATGTAACTTAAACCCTCGTCTCCCTGTATCACGACATAAACAGAATTATGTGAAATACAATGATGTTAGGTGTAATTTTAATTACTCTAACATGTACATAATTGAAATATTTACGTGCAAAAATAGTACATAACAATATCGATATTTTAAATCCAGAATGTCTATTTTGTTTATTTATTTATTTGATTGGTGTTTTACGCCGTACTCAAGAATATTTCACAGATGCGACGGCGGCCAGCATTATTTGTGGGAGGAAACCGGGCAGAGCGCCGAGAAAACCCACGACCATCCGGAGGTTGCTGGCAGACTTCCCCACCTACGGCCGGAGAGGAAGCCAGCATGAGCTAGCCTTGAACTCACAGCGACATATATATAAGTTTTCATCATATATATACATATATATATATATATATATAAGGTATATATATATATATATATATATATATATATATATTTATATTTGTGTGTGTGATTCATCAGTTTGGTTGGAGAAACCTAAATATACTGTTATACCTACACCATTTTGCATTATCCCACCACCACGACACGCATAAATAGCACACAGCCCGAGTACAAACGAAAGTTTACCCCCACACCAACTGACTGGAGATTATTATAAATATAAGTCCGCTTCCTGTAAGAAGCCATTATTCAGCTAGCTTTCATTTCCGCCGCATTGGCTGTCAGAGTCTCAAACCTATTCTATTAGTGTGTCAGTATACCTGTGGTATTTCTTTCCACACTTCAGACGGAATTCCTTAGATTTGTACATCCGTTCATAAAGATCACTCTATGTATGTATAAATATTTATTTCTCTGAGTTGTAGGTGACCTGAGAATGGCCAGACTACGGATTTAGATGTTGTGGTAGCTTGCTTATCTGTAGAATGAATCTTGTATTAATCCAGTTGTATGGCGGCCATTGGAGAGGTCGTCCCTAAGAGGGAACCTTCGCAGATCAGACAGACCCCCGCCCCCGCCCCCAACTGATACAGACGACGATATGTACGATAACAAATCTTAATCAGGTGTGAACATCTTTCTGTCTAAACATCATATCCATCTGGAACATCTCCTGAGGATTACGCTTGTCAAAAGAATCATTTTATTTTGACATGGCACTTGCAGATATTTGGCGGTGTGAAGTAGGCCAACATGGCATTGACCTGATGCACCCTTGACCAGCTGTTGTAGCTGTCATACTTATCTCAGTTGTCCTATTTGACCATGGGTTATTGTAAAATTCTGACCATGTACAGGCATGACTGATATTTGAAAATTGGATCTGCCACACCCCATGTCCATATACCCGTGCATAGTTTATAACTAAGTTCTCCTACGATTTCGTTTTAAAAAAATTTTCGTTAAAAATTTTTCTTTTAATCATGTCATCGTATACATGTATTTTAGTGTACCAGGATGGTTAACATATATGATAGAGCCCAGTAGTAAGTGTTAGAATACAAAATAGAAAAAACTATTCGCACTCTTGCATAGTGAGTTCTCTGGTACGTGAAGCGATTTTCAAATCATCCCGTAAGCTGGTGATAGACACCTCTCTGTTAAGATGCATTTTTTGTGACAGCGTTTACCTTCGGCAAAGACACAGAACTGCCGATTCGTAAGATTCCCTCCGCACGACTGAAATCGACAGATTGCATTACCATTCCTAATGTATTAGCCTAATGCTTTCAGCTCGATATTCCAAAATGGGTGATGTACACTTGCCTTGCAAGTACAAAGGCGTAATACATCACTATAATACAGAATACGACCTTCATTAAAATTCAAGCTAGAGCTGCCATTTGAAAAATAAACCAATTTAGTACGATAGATACGTTTTCATTTTTTCCCGGTTTCTTTGTTTTCTGAAATAGGCTCGAAATGTTAACATTAACATTAAGGTAAGTCATTTTAAGGCCTGTTTTTACAGCGAACTAAAATATTCCATTTGTACATAATTTGACACTGTTTTGAGTGTTTGACAATTGTAAATTACGTAAATCCCTTTTGCGCGTCTTGATCACAGGGTAAAAATAAATTAAGCTGTCGCTGAGTCGGATTGAATCACTTTGTACAAGTATCACGGCGCAAGACAAAGTGGTCACTTTGTACAAGTATCACGACGCACGACAAAGTGGTCCTCAATGTTGACTAAATGCAGCAAGAACTGAGAACACATACACCCTTTAGACTGCGCAGTGCCTCAGAGACATACAACAAAACAGCAGCGCAAAAAAGAGACCAGTGGAAAACCAAAAGATTACGCACATTCTGCTATCGTTTTATTTATAGTAAAAGCTCATTTGGTTCATTTTGGCCCAGTTTTTATCCAATAAAGTTAAACATTGGAACACAAACACATGATCATTTTCTCATCATGTCTATTCTAATTAGCTTCAAATAAAATGTAAGTAGTCATTCGTTGTGAAGATCTAACCCATACTCCTTGGTTTGGAAGACGTTTTTATTGAGTCCCTACACGCCTTGTATGGGTCGAGGCTTCGCTTCGGTGGTCAGCCATAGACAGATCCATCCAGTCGCATTAAAAGTCATAAATCACAGCCATAAAACACTTAGTTATACATCCTTCACACTCGCCTTCGACACTTGGACGTTGAGTTAGGTCTGGTGGAAGCGTCGCTTCTACCCTAGTATTAAGATAAGTGATCATTTAGGTTTGTTGCTCCACTCTCATACAGTGTCTCTTCTTGGCCCATTACCAGAGTTGCCTTGTTACGGGCACAATTCTCGCAGCTGAGGAAAAATGGAGAGCGGGAGAAAAAAAGACATCGGAAACCGCAAAATGGAGATGAAAGAGAGGCTAGAAAAATCTGGTGAAAAGTGAGGGGTAATTAAGATGTATGACTGTTCGGTCAGTTATATTCTGTCAGCCGATAATTCTGCGCTAATGTGCCGAGAGGAAATGAATCTCAAGCCAATGTAACGTTTTGTCGTCTGCCAATGAAAGAGGGATAGTTTTTATTGGAATCGTAAAAGGGGATGGAAGTATTGCATTTGTGGATTACAATGTCGTCTTAATATAAACCCATGGTGATGTGTCCAATTGCCTTGTAAACAACGCACAGAACATGGTAATCATACGCAACAACACTTTCCCTTTACTGATTGTAGACCAAAAGTGAAGACCATTGAAAAGTGACGTTACCCTCATCGGGAATAACAATGGCTGAAAACTCATTTACTAATTGTTTTGTCAATAAGCGAATATTTAACCAGGAAACATATGATAATGCGTCACTGTGGTTAACACTACAAATAGAGAGCATAATCCCATCCCCTATCAACTTCCTCTCCGCATTCAAGAGTATTCATGTAACACGTAGGTTTCGAGACATGAACTTACGGCATCAGATAGAAACCAAAAAATTAATTAAATAGTGATAACCTGGCAGACAGGGTGTCTATAGATCTTAAAGTTTAGGCAATTAGCCACACCATGCCGTAAAGCGATGACAACGTTTTGTAGTGTGACGTCACTATATTGTATCGTAATGACGTAGCTCGAACATCGCGCATTGAATAAATTTATTTCACTGAAACAAATCTTTAGAAAAAGATATTTTAAAGTGTTGTTTTCACTGATTTTTCTTGAAATGGTGAGCTCCATGTTGAGTGGTCTTGTCCCTGTAGATTAGGATAGAGCACTGAGGTTAGTACGTTCAGGATATGTGTAAGATATACTAAGAACGAATGAATGGCAGATAATCCGGATTACCAATAGATATATCTCCATATACGTCAAGATAAAGCAAGATAGTATTCATTACACGTAGAAAATACACCAGAGTATGTACTGATATTTATCAGATGCTACCTGCAAAGATACAAGGTTACACTCCGGCCCAGCGGGAATAGGTGACTTAATAGTGTATGCATTATGGATAGTTGATATATATAATCATGATGGGGTAGTTACCACAAAGCCTAAAGCGCTGTGCAAATATTCGGAGTGACTGTAAACAGAGGAAAAGTGAATCGGCTCAATTTACTGAAATGAATGTCGAAATGAAACAAACGTAGTCTCTCTACCACTATTCAATACGCCAATCTCTACACCTATCTACTCGGCCATGTTTGTGTATTTGCACTGTTGTCCTGATGGGAACTGGGGTTTTGTTACCATCTAGTTGGAAGATCCCTTATCTCTGTATTATCTTGTCTGTTATGTAGTGTGGTGAGAGATGTTAAACACCAGCTATTTGCCGAAACATAAAATGCTTTATTCGACGACTTATCCTGCACAGTAAAAACAGATTGTCGAGTGTTACAGAATCAATAGTGTATATTCGAAAATAAAATGTATTTTTTTTCTTAAAAGCATCATAAAGGCGAAATAGATTTTAGATGAATTCAGAATGATGTATATCGCCAAATAGTACTGGATAGCTATAAGTGTCAACTTCAAAGGAATAATAGCAAATGCTGCGTTTCTCTATTCGACACGTTTTGAACTAACTGTTAGTGAATGGATACAGACGCCAGATTTTCCCTGAGTCTTGAATAAAGTGATAATCTATTGATGAACCAAACAGCAGTATGGCACTAATGTTCTGATTTCTATTGTAAGCTGCATCTACATTACCTGAATCAAACAATCACACACGTGCGTCAACAGATTGAATAGTTGGGTGTAAATATACATTTATCTATTTATTTGATTGGTGTTTTACGCCGTACTCAAGAATATTTCACTTATGCGACGGCGTCCAGCATTATGGTGGGAGGAAACCGGGAAGAGCCCGGGCGAAACTCACGACCATCCGGAGGTTGCTGGCGGACCTTCACACGTACGGCCGGGGAACTAAGAGCGAGCGCGTTGGTGGGAGGCTACTAGGTCATTGCGCTGCTCTAGCGCGCTAACCGACTGAGCCCTTACATATACATAGACGCAAAGCGTGATGTCAACGTCTTTAGTTCATACGTTACATTAGTTTGCATTGTCTGCGTAAGCCAGGCTTTCTTGGCCGTTATTGAGAAGTGTTGTGACAAAGAAGCGAGCAATCTTCCAGAAAAATTGCCACAAGGCGGAAAGCAAATGTATAAAGAGGTAACCAAGTCATCTTTGTCCACCACAGACTGACGAATCATAACAAGCTTGACAAATAATGCCAATATAGTGAATAAGGTATAAATACAACAAGATAGGTGCATTTTCTCTCCCAATACGTTGTCTTCATTAAATAATTTCGAAGATTCTTTGTGATTTGTAGCCTTTGGGTATCAGAAACTGAGCAGTTGGAATCCCCCTGTAACAAAGATACAAACGGCAAAACTGTTAGGCCCAATACGTGTCCCATTGGCTCGCGCCTCATTACCAGTCCGCCGAAGGCTGTATTGTATCTTTCGATCCAGGATAACAATATCAGTTATTATTTACACTTTAAAGTGACGTCTGCATTATATGCTCCAGCGCTTACAAGTTTCGATAATGCAATACAAGTATACTTTAGCAAATCCAAGAAGTAGGCATACAAAACCATACATTCATGTAATGGCTACACGAGCATCAGCTACACAAAAAATAGCTACACGAGTAACAGTTACTCAAGTAATAGCTGCACAAGAAAAAACTATATGCCTAACACCTATACTAATAAACAGTTATACGAACAATAGCCACACGAGTAATAATCGCATGAACGAGAGCTCCATGAGTAACGGTTACATGAGTAACGGCAATACCAGTAACAGCTATACGAATACGAATAATAGCCATTCGGGTAACCGTAACACCAGTAATAGTAATGAACGAGAGTTAAACAAGTAGCAGTGACATGAGTAAGCGTAATACCAGGAACAGATATATAATTGTAAAAGAGCTAAAAGAGGATGGATCACATGAGAAGGTGTTACGCGAGTTAAACCCACACGAGTTGGCCTATTAGTTTCACGTGTATCGGCTAAACAAGTAACAGCTAAACGGGTAACGGCCACTCGAGTAACAAATGCACGAGTATCAGCTCCACGAGAAAGCCACGCGAACCAAACGAGGAAGGAGTATCTCTGTACAAATAACGGTAACGTCAGTATCAGCCTGTTTTCTTGATGCCTTGTTTTGATATAGACAACTTGCCCGGTGACATTTAAATATCAGAAAATCTTTCAGCTACATTCATTATCTTTAATTCTGAATTGCTTTTAGCATACAATTTGTTTTTCAAGTCCGTTTGTGAAGATTGGCTTCTTTGTTCAAGTAAATCATTACGCGTGCGAATTGCGCAACGATAACAGCTGAGGCAGACTTATATATGATTAAGACCTGTGCTGCTTAAAGTCTACACTTGTTATAATTGTTTGCGTCGCTGCTATGGTAACGTTTCCAAATTTCCGGAGAAAATCGACGTGAAATCAAACTGCCTTTATCAGCTGTCCATTCTGTATTGTCTGGCACAACACAGGCCTTCCCACTTTAGGTGTCTAATGTTACGAGGGCACATAAAGCATTTCGCTTACAATGAATCCATTTTACATCTTACTTCGTAATTTACACTAGACCGTGTCGTACATGGCAAGCAATCATTTATACATCCCAGACACATGGCTCCTTCCCAATGTGTGCACATTGCGATACGCACATATGACGTTACGACATATGACGTTACGACATATAACGTTTGAGATTTCTTTGAAGACCTTGCGTAAAGTCGATCTGTTACTTTTTTAACAGTAGTCTTCTTTCTATAGGATTAAGATAGAGCGCTGAGGTTAGTACGTTCAGGATATGTGTAAGATATGAATCGCAGATACTCCGGATTACCAATAGACGTATCACGGGCAGAGCCAAAGACCATTCGCGGGTTACTGGCAGGCCTTCTCATTTTTGGTCTAAGCGGAAGTCAACATGAACTGGCCTTGAACCAGGGCCCACAGCGGTGAGAAGCTCCTGGGTCAATCTGTTAATTTTGAGACACATGGGTATAAGGAATATAGAAAGCTAATTAAACAGGTTAATCTTCTCCACTGTGTTCTGAATTCTATTTGATCGTTAAATGTTCCACGAAATTAATATCTTAAAGGTAGTTTAATCTGACCTAAAACTAGATCTGAGATCTGTTTCATTCTACCGAGCTTAGTTTTCGGAAATACAGACCCGTACACTTCCATTCGCTAACCTGAAACGCGGTCTCTTCGAGTGTGTTGTCGACAAGACCTCAAATCTGTATGGTTCAAAAACATGTTTTCGTTAATCATACAGTAATTGTGACTTCATATCACAGACTTGTTCGTCAATAATATACACATAATAGTCATACTAAACACAAATTTTACCTGTCGCAACGACAGCCAGCCAAACCTCGCTGACTGCCAATTTCGTTTCTGAGTCAGCTGCACTCGGAGTCGACCAGAAAAACAGTTATTGAGGGTTTGGACTGACACCAAAAAGACTGACAACTTGCTTGGGAGTCTCAACTACAATTTTGGTTTAAATGGTGAACAGAATTAACAGTTAGTGAATATAAGGAGTGGCTGGAATGTAACGATTGAAAGCGGCTAATCTGGAAGCTGTGCCGGGAACATGACCAACCCATCTCATAGTTAACTTAAAACGAATATTGTCATATTAAAAAGATACATACTCTCCACAAACTACTGTGTACGAGTGTTACACAAATCACATTCACATAATTTTATACAACTTGTGTAATTTGTGTATTACATCCACAATGCTGTGTGTATCAGAGACACACAATTTGTGTACCACTGATAAACATGCATTGTGGTTTGTACTCAGTTGATATAGAGAGTAGTGCCCTCACAGTAACGTGATGTGGCAAAATCATTTTGACGTAGGTGACCGCCTCGGTGGCGGTAAGACCGTTCATCTCGGGGTCGGGAGATCCGGAATCAATCTAGGGTTGGGTCATATCACAGACTTAAAAATGGCACTTGTTGCTTGGCGCTGAGAGAAAAAAAGAAGGAAACAGAATTGGTCAGTTCGGTGTCAACATGTTTGATTTGATTGATTGATGTACCCAAGAATATTTCATACACGACGGCGGCCAACAGTGAGAGGGAACCGGGTAGAGCCCGGTGACACCCACGACCATCGACATGTTGCTGGCAGACCTTCCCCCGTTCGGCCGGAGAGGAAGTCAGCATGAAGTGGACGTGAACTCACAGCGACCACACTGGAGGGAGGTTTCTGGTCATTGCGCTAAACGACTGAGCCACGTAGGCCCCCGGTGTCAATATAATGTGACTGGGTGGGGCGTCATGACACAGCATCTATAAATTCTGAAGACTCCTCGCCGTCATGTAACTGGAAAATGGTTGAATAAGACGTAAAACCTAAGCATAAATGTACACATACAGAAACTAGGCATTGCTCCGGATTTAACAATTACTGAATTTAAGAGTAAAACAGTATCTCCAATGGCCTACTCAGTAATACAATACGCATGTTTCCATATACAAAGTTCCCACAACTAAGGGGCGTCCCTTTGAAACGTGACGACGTCACTTTACCACACGGTACAGAAGCGACATGAAGAATATAGAAACCTAATTAAACAATATTTGATTAATCTTTTCAATTATGTTCTTATGGTTTTGAGTGTCAAATATTCCAAAAATAAAGATATTCTAATTGTTGTTTCTACTAAATACGAATACTGCTATGTTAAAACTATGACAAAAATGACAAATACTCGTGCCGTGCAGTGAACAGGCGACATCATTTTACACTAGGAAGTCACAGTTGTCGTAATAATGTAACCCAAGAACTGGGATCGTTCGAGAGTTAACCTAAGGTCTTCAACTAGGGAGATGGGAATCTACCATTCCCCGGCAGCCTATAGTGTGATTGGCATAATGTGCACAAGCCACTGTGTTATTCATGGGTCAAAGCAAATAGCAAAATGTTGCAGCTAAAATTTGATTTTTAGTGACCTACTCGGTGTTAAATTACTTGACTAATTAAAACAAACAGATGACATGCCGTTATTTCTCCGTTTTAAAAAGCTGTTCTGTGACGTACGGAGAGATTCCAAACCTGACGAAATACATGTTACCTGGGCACTGATGCATACTCAATCATGATCCGCCTGTGATAATTGAATACGCGTTATTGCCATATGTACAACACCCAGGGGCATGGTTATTTTGACACCCCCGTGGTCCCTATAAATCATTAGGATGAAATCATCTTCCGGATTCACGGGATGCGGCTCATCATTGGTTTGCACACCTCTTCCATACCCACTTTGCTCCGCTATTTTTCGGAACGATTTTCAAATTAAAACTCCGAAGCCTCAGGCAAATTTTTCTTCCTTCCCTGAATTCTTTGCTCATTTTTGCTGTACACGTTATTCGTTATTTATGGAGTTAAGAATGCTTTAGACTCCAGAGGTTGAAAAGAGAATTTGAATGAGGCATTTTGTTGATTTTAGTCGGCTTTGCAAGCGGTTGACAAAAACATGGAATTCGTCTAATAGTCTATCTAATGGTGAATTTTTCCTCCAGCAGAGTAAAATCAATTTATAGCCACAAATTATAATATGATGTAATCACTATATGGGAGTTTTCACCTCTGATCTGAGGCCTTAAGAAAATGTGCCTTCTCAAGCAAAATTTTAAATAATTTATTTGTAATAACTGTCATCGCCTTGTGACGTCCACACAGACAACTTGAGATGCAACAGTCTTGCTGGTTCCCACGCTTGTTATCGAACCTCAGAAATAAGACAGCTAGAAATCTGGTTATTTTATATTTCATCTTCCACTGATATTTTCTTTAAAATGATCCATTAAAGCCAGGCGACATTTTATATGTACGAGGTGATGGTATCGATCAAATAAAAGTCATGCATTGCTGTAACGTTAATACGTCTTATACATAACGAGAATACGAGAAAATGTAATCAAACAAACGAAAGCCCAACTGTAACATCCAGCTCTTCACGGAACGACTTTACCATCCGATGTGTATACCTGAAACAAACCTAAACCATGCATAGCTCTCACATGATATAAAGATACGAACCCCGTCTTTAAGATATTGTATTATATATATATTTTTATTTTTCTTTGTTTTCAGGCTAACCTGGTCTGTGTGTGACCTACATTTTTTGTAGCATGCGGTGGAATTCAGTAGCTTGTTGTCGACGCTTCTGTGTTTATGAATTCGTGTCATTGTACATAGAGCGTACATTCTGGAAAGATGTACCCCCATTGTAATCATGTTTACGGACAGAACATCCAGAAATTTATTCACGTTAGGCTATAAATATGAGCGACGAAGTTGTGACGCTTGCAGTCATTTTGGTTTGTCCACTTGCGAGCAGTCATTTACTTAGATCCACTTCGAGAGCAGTCGTTTTAGTTATGTCCACTCGAGTCATATTTGTTCTTGTCTATTTAGAAGGATTTTTGTGGGATTTTGAAGATATTGGCCAACACGCCTTTCGACAATTTTGTCATTTTGTACTCCATTTTTGAGTACTCAGCACTTTGTGACCTTGTGTTTCGCCACTTGTTATTTGGTGTGAGACGTTCTTTGATTACGTACATGATTACGTACATTTCATCACAGTTTACCCTGAAAGTCACTTTGTGTATATTTCCGGGGAGTTAAACATACATCGCCAGCCCGGCATTACTTACGCCATTGTCGACCCGTCTGCCCAGGAAACTTGCACCTTGCCGGGCAGTTGGATATCTACCATCGTCGGCGTACCGGGCCCTCTGTTGTTCGTCACTACAGGACTTGTCATCCTTCAGTTCGAGAATTCAGAAGAACTGTGGATTCTATTTTTACCTGGACTGACTTACCTTTTGAAGCCGGAATAGTCCATCCGGATTTGGGATGCTAACATCCGTAAGAAACTATATATATTTTGGTAATTATCTGTATTGTTTTGTAAATAATTGTTAGTTGTACTATTTGCTTATTTTTTTTCTTCAGATATATGTATTGAACTTAGTCTAGGGTCTTCGTGTTTCTTTCTTTGATCTTGTGTATGGCCTATCGTTGTCCGAGAGTAGAACAAGTCTTTTGTTTATCGTTTTGCTCTCCGATAGTGGTACTCTTACGTATTGGGGGATTGTCCGGGAACTAAAACTTGCTAGTGCTAGATTCCAGCACTTTCATTTTCAGCTTGTGTAGCGGTGTTTTGGTTCCTGTTTTCAATCAAACAGAGATTCACATTTTGTATAACTGTTTATATAGTTTCTTTGTACACTCTATTGTGTAACTATGACTGAGGATTTGATGTAGATTCATTCCTTGATAGCGAAGATTTGTCAGACGTTAAGCTATCTGAGTTAAGGCAGATTTGAGAAAAATAGCCGACAAATTTGAATTAGACTTAAGCCAGAATTAGACTTAAACACGAATTCAAAATGAAGGAACTCCAGGTTAAGGGTAGTGATAGTGAAGCTGTTAGTCGTAATCACCATGGATTTGATTTGGCTCGAAATGTACAATTATTGCCCAAATTTGAAGGTAGAAGTTTATGCTGCTTTGTCCATAGATCAGTCTTTCGATTACGATACAGTTAAGGCAGAGATTTTGTCGGCTTATGAGCTTGTACCGAAGGCTTATAGACAAAAGTTTAAACAGCGAAACAGTTTGGTGAAACGTATGTGGAGTTTGCCAGGTTTAAAGAAACACTGTTTGATGGCTGGCACAGGGTTCTGAAGTTAGATCCTTCTTTTAATAATATGAGGGAGGTTGTTCTTCGCGACGAATATAAGAACGGTGTTCCTAATAAAATCAAGGTTTACTTAAGTGACCGAAGAGTCAGGGGTATTAAGACTGCTGTTAGATTGGCTGATGAGTATGAGTTAATTGATAGATTTAGTAGGCAGAACCTTTGGCCTAGATTTCAGAAGAACCGGAATTCTGATAAGAAAGCTTCTAAATCTAGTACTAATGGGCAGGCTAGTGAGAAACCAAAGTCCACTTCTGGTTACTCTTCTGGTAAGAAGACTTTTCAGTCCAAAATTAGGCCACCTACTTGCAAGTATTGTAATAGCCCAGGGCATCTACTGTCGACTTGCCCAGTACTGAAGCCATTAGAGAAGCGAAAGTCAGTAGCTTTTGTTATCTCCTGTTTTAAAGCAGTGAGGTCACAGGTACAGATAGGTACTGTTGGTCCTATCGTTAAACCACGAGTTAAGGAAGTAGTTCAGACCCAATCGGGATTTGTTTCAGATGGTGTGGTAACTGGTAATCGAACTACGTTCTCCGTCGGCATACCTAGAGATGCTGGGGGCTAGTCAGTCTTTAATGTTGGCAGATGTGATTCCCGCATATTCTGATAAAGCCAACATTCATGTTTTGATCCAGGGTATTAATGGAAATGTTATGTCTGTTCCATGACTGAATGTTACCCTTACTTCTTATTTGGTTACTGGTTTAGTGACTGTAGAAGTTGTTAGTACATTGCCTGTGGAAGGTATTTCCTTTTTGCTGGGTAATGATTTACCACAAGATAAGGTGAAGACATGTCCACATGTTTGTAGTGTTCCGGTTTGGGGTGAAAATACAGACGACCTGGAGGAGGAATTTCCAGGTATATTTCCCCCTTGAGTGGTGACCAGGTTACAGAAACGAGCTAGGGAGAAGGAAGATATTTCTTCTATTACCATTAAGGATGATTTCATTCAGCTTTCCACCCTCAATCCCGGTGTACTTTGGAGAGATACCACCAAACTATGAACAATGCTCTTCGGGCGTATGGTTTGGAATTCCCGGAAGAGTGGGACAAGGGCATTGCATTTGTATTCTTTGCCACTAGGAATACTCCTGATGAGTTCACTGCGTATAGTCCATTTGAGTTAGTGTATGGTTATGACGTTAGAGGCCCTTTAGTTTTGATGACGGAGCGTGTCTTGGCTCAGGAAACAGAAGGAAACTTATTAGATTATATTTCCCAGTTTCGTGATAGGTTATGTAAAGCCTGGGAGATAGCACTAGCTAATCTGAAGACCTTCCAGGAAAAAATGAAAATGTACGATGGCAAGAGGGCTAAGCCAAGAAGTTTTTCTCCTGGAGACCAGGTATTGACAATAGTGATAATACACACACCACATTGGTGGTAGACACGTGGTTTTCAAGGACAGCCCAAACGTCCACCCGAACTTCGTCGGGCGTTTTCTCTGACCCAGGCCCCAGGAATTGTAAGTCTATGGGAATCCACCTAATTGCCACCTTTAAAAGGAAAAAAGGCCAGTTTCTCCCTTTGGCTTTCCGGATACATGTTTAATAGATATCATATCTCATCGAAATTCCAAGTCGAAAACAACCTAGAATGTCATTCTTAATGACACGTCGAAAAAGCAATAGACGCATGGGTTAATTCCCTTTCTTAGAGATGATTCAGATACTTGTCACTTGTTCAGTATCATATAACCAATGACCTTTCTAGAAATAACTGAAACAAATTACTTTTCTTATCTTACCACGGTACAGATATTTGCGAGGTCTAGTATTCGGTTGTGTTATTAAAGAGTGAAGAACAAACTCAAGCTTTTCAAGAATTAGTTATGTGCGATGGTATGTAAGATTTTCAAATTTCTTTTGGAGACGACACATGATCAAGGAACCTTATAACCACATTTTTATGTATGGTGAAAAGGACTACGCAAATCGCTCTAGGCTTGTGGTGAAAGTTCTATTCCTTGGTGAATTCTGAGTTTATGTGATGTAAAGAAACATTTTTGTTCGATTTCTTTTTGATCCTTTAACCGTTTGGTTCTGCTGTGACAGGAAACTGAGAGGTATATATTAGGGTATTGCACTGTTCCCCAGCCGAACAATTCGTGCCGTTAACTAACGTTGTGATTTAATGTGACTTCAAATTACAATGTTCGTGTTCAATTTTTATATTGCGTTTACTGTAATCTAGTCGGAGCTTAGGTTAAGAATTTTGTGAGACCATAGTGAAATCTTTGATCAACCACGTTTCTGACAGCCAGCGTTGTTTCCTTTAGATTGACTGTTTTGCTGGACCTGCGGCGCCCCACAGTGTAAGACATTTGTTTATCTGACCCTCGTTTAATTATCTACTAGTGAATTGATGATGCAAAGAGTGCTACATACGTGTAACTGACACAAACTTGCCGTGCTTCGAGATACTTTCGTTTGGCGGCAGCGCTTTGAGGAATGCTATTTTCTTTAGTTATTCTTACTGCTATAAATGTGTGATATATTTAAACCACATTGTGAGATATTAGATAACATGTAATGGTTAGCATTATACTTGTCTTACAAGGGAAATAGTGGTTTATTATGGAGCTACTTTTATTGCCCATAATGATGCCGCGTCACTCATTTAGCATTCTTCAGACTAGTAACCTCTGCCATCTGTCACGTAGGAATACTTATATGCACCTTTTGTAGCCTACAGAAATTGTGGAAAGTAGTCCGTTTGTATTAGCAGAGATAAATTCACTTTACTTATCAGACCCTTCTAGCGACGAATGATTGTTTACATTCCCCGGCTCTGCCTAGCTGAATTTCTAACTGTTTACCGAAATTGGATGAACAGGAAACGATGTAACTCACCATCAGACTAGCGTTAATGGAGCCAGTGTATTTTTTATGTGTTTTATTCTCTTGTATGTTGTATTCTTTTACCCAGCCTATCTACATACCTGTATAGCTGTGTATTTGGAGTGCTCGATTATAAACAACGATGAATGCAACATGGTGCCTAGGTGTTGTGTCTTCTATTCATGAGCATTTGAGGGTTATCTGGATTGCTAACTCCGGCACGCGCATGACAGGTATTTTCAGACAAAACCAGAGCTTGGCTGTTTCCTGTGGTTGGCATTTCAAACACAGTGAGTGCTTTGGAAATATTTTGTAGTTTATATTTAGTAATTTCTGTTCTTGTTCTAAGTTTATGACACCAAGCCTAAAACATTATGAACCCGTGTGAATTCGCTTCTTTCTGTTTCCAGGCTCACAAGGTACACAGTGTACCATATTAACACCATTTTGCTACCTCCTCCATTTTGCTCTCCGAATACGTCATAAATGACGTCATGTTTAATCGAAAGTAGAAACCTGTAAATTCGTGCTTAATTAAAGACTGAAAAAGCGGAGCGTAGGTTTGTTTTCTTACATGGCGAGGCTGATCAAAGAGCCCTCATTTGTTCAATATGACCTCGTCACACTCGAATGACGTTGCTATGTGAGCTATTATATTCGAATCCCTTTGACATTTTGGGCAAGACTGAGTTCATCATACTGTTGAGAAAGCTATATTTAGAATACCTAAAGGATTCCATTGCCCTTTGTCAGATACCTTACCAAAGCATCTTGACCGAAAGTCGCGCAAGACCTCATCCGGACCACTACCTCACCCTCTCCACTTCCACCACAGATTTTCATTATGCGTGAATCAAATATTCCATGAGATCGGGATAAAATTTCTATACTTGGTTACATTTTATTCCATCCGATGTTTGTGAAAGATAAGCATACCTTTCCATAGTTAATTACGGATAATGTGTCCTGTACTACGTATATACGAATCAAGCGCCATAACTCTGCACTCTCTTCCAAAAAAGTCCACGACAAATTCTCCGATCTGCGAGGGCACTTCATATCCTCAGCGTGGCTTGGAACGCAGGGTCCATCGATCACCTTATACATGTGGATGACAGATGATCTAGTGACAACGGGCCATAACCACTCCAATCACGTCCCGTTTTTCTCACAAGCTATGATTTTCCCATTTATCTGTGTTATATACATGCGATAGTTTTTCCAAGAATCTCTTCCATAACAATCCAACCTGTCATCACACCACGAGGATATATTGGTGCATCCGTTACATTTGATTCCTCGCCGTGACTTGTTTCTCTATACTTCTGACTGCGTTTTTTGAAGTTGTGTTCCGATGCTTTGAATGCACACACAGGGAGGTATGTCTTTAATGGACAATTAAAAAGGGATCTAATATTTCCACTGTCATGGATAAGGCCCAACAAAAAGTGTGTGTGTAATGCTGATGATAGAAACAGTCCCAAGCATATTCCAAATACGGTATTGAATATAAAAGGCTACAGCATAGAGAGCAGTTCACAGGACAGAGAGCAGAACCGGAAAAGCGACACTGATAGTCACACGCAACGTGTGAAATACATCCTCTTGTCAGTTTACCTCAGCGCTGTTATCTGGGGGTGAAACGGTACTGTATCATTACACACATATACAAGTACGCCCAGTGTGTTTGCTTCTCATTCATTGGTCATATCACGACGATATCTGTGTACCGATGTAGTTACAGTACTGTGTCACCGGAATACTGTGGCGAAAGTCTCTTGTAAGTACCTCCCTACATGTACAAAAAAGAGCTCATTGATTTTTCTTCTATTTATTTAGTAAATTGACTTCCACCTCGAAAATATATATCAACAAACATTGTTTTAGCTGGAAGTAACGCAGTAGCGTTTTGTTACCTTTGTAACCTCCATCGAGGGTGGGTAGTAACCCAGGAAAAAAAAATAATTTTTATCCAAAAGCAGACAAATTTCCGGTATATTTTATAGGTGTTAAATGATGGTGTAAAAATTTCTAGTGTATCAACAGACTATACCGTCTGTGAGACAGTATTACCCAATCAGTGCTCCAGCATTCTTCAGTAGGGAAGTCAATCTTGGACCCAATTGCTCGAATCGCGTATGCGTAAACTATAGCCCCAGTGGGTACAAATTAGGTCAATGTTTTATGAGGTCATGAAAACAATCACGACAAAAACCACGGGGAAATAATCAATTTCCACGTGACAAGTGTTCAGTGGCTCCTCCTGTATCTATTTTTGAAAGACAAGCAGGCCTAATTAAGTGCAGACCAGTTCTGATCTTTTTTTAATTCATTTTCAAAAATCACACACCAATTATATGACTCCTCTGTTGTCTGACAGATCAATACTATTTTCATTAACGCTATTTTGTGGGTGTAATGTTAAGGTCTTGTGTCAATATTCAGTTAATTGCCCTCATTGCAAAAACTAAACATGGTGCGGATTTCACTCCACAATACACAGTTGGCCGCACACATTTCTGTATGGTTACTTGTTAAAATAGTTCTGCCTGATGCAGGCGTTTGGTTTCCACGTTCGGGATTGACAAAATGTTGAGCGTTTGTTAACTATCGGAGATTATGCGATATAAAATTCTTTTCTAGGCAATTTTATATCCACAGTCCGTGTTAGATTGCCTGTGGCAATGTACTGTCATTGACGGAAACGGCTACTGGTTACAAGTTTCATGAAGGATCCTTTCTATGACATATTATCCCACACTTCCGAAGAAGAAATTATTTGTGATGATACTACCGTTTTTCAATCAGAAAAGCAATGACCATTGTCTTTGTCTAAACCCGGTAAAATTTTCGACATTCCATTCAGTGCTGTATATTCCATCAATCACAAAAAAATACTCGCTAAAAGTTAGCGCATCTTTTCGTTCTTTTTTCTTATTTTTTTTTTTTTTAATTTTTACAGAATCTGACTGACATTTATTTATTTAGTTAGTTGTTTAGTTATTTATTAATTAGTGTTTTACGCTGCACTCAAGCAGATTTTACTTGTCTCTGCGATATGGCTGAGATACTGTCGATGGGGCGTTAGGCCATAATTCATTCGTACGACGGCAACCAGTATTATAGTGGGTATGAAACCGGGTAGAGCTCTGGGGAAAACCGTCGACCATCCGTCCTTTGAGATATTCGTGTAATGGTCTGCTGTACGTGAACAACAGGCTGGATCATTGCCGGTGTGATACCGATACGTGTCTTCATATGTTTCACAACAAACTGTGCTTTTCCATTCTGCAGTTCCAGATTCAGTTGCCCTCAGATGGGCAAGTTGCCCCGGGTCAAAGTCAGTCGATGATGTTTACTCAGCTATCCGCCGCCCAAACGCTCAGTTCTGTGAGCAAATGCTAACCACGACAGCCGTTTTCTTCTGTTTATTTTGGTGTGTTTTATTGGCGCTGCCGTGCTTAATTAAGACACCAAGTTAAGCAATTGGAGGAGACTTCTGATTTGGACTAAGAATGTCAATAAGCGAAAATCGAGAACCAACCCATGGCACTCGTTTAGATGGTCCGTCCATCTGGACAAGTAAGTCATCGATTTTGAGTGATTGTTAGCCGGACTGCACTGTTAATTGCTTTTTGGTATTAGCCGATGGCAAATTCTGCTTGATTTCTACAACATTCGCATAGATCCGTCCGCCTCAGACGTAGGCTTACCGCATGGCTTATACACGTTTGTCGGCACAAAGTCTCAGTTACATTTACGTGTAATTTGCACAATGCATATCACAGATCCCTACTCTCTGTTATATCTTGGTTATGGTGTTGGTAATAAGTATATACGCTGTTAATTTGACGTTTATAAATTGATGTAAATCGTTTGCTGTTGATGTCAATATCTCAATGAAGTCTGCTAGACAGTGATAAATATAAGTTTTGTACACATATGAGCAGGATATTCTATTCGCCAGTGAGTTTTCTTTCTTTTCGTTTTTTTTTCTTCTCTTTTTTTTACTACTCCTTCTTCTTATGGATATGATTTATACGTTGTTAAAGAAATGCATATGTATTACAATTACGTTGCGCATTCATTCCATGTCTTAATTTGTTAGCCTTTGACACTCAAGTGTAGTACATGAACAAATGCTTACTTATCTCATTCAGTTGTCACGCCCTACTCAAGAATGTTTCTCTTATACAACAAAATTCTGGGAGTTTACCACAGCCTTTCACCAGGCACATGGCGTACTTTAAAGCAAGCGCTTATAAACTAGCAAGAGCTGGAATTGAACCCGCCTTGTTCTGTTCTACAGTGGCCCCCTACGTTCCTGTTATTGTGTCTATTAAATGCATTGCACAGCATATGCAAAGCTGCTATCCTCAGTGACTTGTGAGTGTTTCTAAAAGTATTACGCCGGAAAAAGCTATCCCCAGTTCCCCATGAAACCGTTCCACTGCTGTGAACAGAGCACAAAGGTGTGGTGATAATCCCAGTGAGCAAACTTTAACGTCGCATATTCAGATATGGTCCTCTTAGCTGGTTCCAGTCTTTGGTTTAACAACATTAAGATGTGACACATAAAGTTTTCCTCGACATGTCAAGAAATATGTTAGCCTTTGATTCTATTTCGGTCAGGAGAGACCCGATGGATCGCAGGTCCGTGCACAATACACACCGATTGCTTACTTTCAATTGCATCTTTTGATCTCGCACCTTTGTCTCATAGGAACATATTTTTCATCAGCGATAATGAATAACGATACAGTTGCCAAGTCAATTTTCAGCTCGGATTGATAATCACGGCTTAGCAAAAAGCTCTCTATGAATGATCACCATGTGGTCATCCATAGATAGACAGTTATCATCCTGTGGCCAGATGTAAGACATCCTGTCGGGGGACTGCACGGTCCCTGCCGGAGTACTATCCGCTCTTTGTTGACTTTGTCGCTAATCAAGGTGTGCCGTCATTGTGTAGCGGTTAAGCTCTCCCTGAGTACTGTTCCACCCTTATTAACCCTGTAGTCTTCCATTCAGCCCGCGGACGGTCCGTGTAGCAGGTCGTAAAGAAAACAACAAAACCGCCTTGGTGATATTAGACCAGGAACTGCGGGAGTGTCTATCGTCCACCAGCCTGGCTGCAAAAAATGAGAGCTCCATGGCGAGAGCAAATCTTTATAGTGTCACTTGGTGACGAGGCAATTTCCGCCTCTATTTCATACCATTGAGACTGAGAGACTAGATTCCTATTTCACGTGAATATGTAACCTTGAGTGAACATGACAAACAATGGAACCCGACATTCACGTTGCCAATCTGGAAGCCAGGACAGATACTGAAGGGGTTAATGCCATTATTAGCGATGATGTCTAACAGACATCAACCACACATTGACATAAACCATTTGGGGAATAAATATCTCAACTTCCCAGAAGTTTGATCGTTATGCCATATTTGTGTATCGAGTATACGAAGCCCCATATCAACTAATCTCACCCAGAGGATTCTGCGTTTCTGTCATGACAAAAGCCTGTTAATATGACCAGTTGTAATATGGCTTCTATCAACACCTCGTTCTGTTTGACTCCCACGAGTGTTGACTGAAGGGGACAACCATGTATGCACGTATGCCCGCTCTATCGAAGTACTCAGCAGTTACGAGTCTTAGGAAAATCTAAAGGTGCGCAGTTGGTAACAGAATCGTGAATCGTGCATTAAAAGGAAAATTTACCTCAGTTTGTGTTGTTGAAGTTATATTCCAAATAAAAGACGTCGTGGACACTTTTAACAGTTTTACATATTCGAAACTGAATTTCCGCTATGGCGTTATAAAAGAAACCGTTGTCCTTAAGTTTTATTTCTTTAGGTGACAGAACAGAATATAGCTCTCATGGAAAAGCATCTAGTGTAAAAGGGGCGACAAATTTAGTTCACAAGAGAAGAAACCTTTTCCAAAATTCGCTGAAAGCAAAACCCTAGTTCTGTGATGTCCATGGCATGGTATATACACAGGCCCTGAGGTGCCCAAAAGATAATCAATTTCTGTTACTCAACGATATGTAAGTGCTGTTATCCAAGTTTTACAAGGTTCGAGCATCGAATGTTGGAGTATCGAGTGCTAACCTCTGGAGTGCAGAGCACTAATCAGTAATGCGAGACCTTTAGAATTCCTCTGTAGAATATTGACATTAACAGAAAGGTAATGTATCCCCTTTTGTGGACACGTCCGGGAAGGTATGTCTTCATAAACTACAAGGCCCACCCAGAAACTGTTTCCTGCCTACAGCAAAAAGAAACCTTTGTTGTTTATGTATAATAATAGTGTAATTACAGGAAACCAGTATCGCCTAATGAATAATCCAAGACGGCTGTACTGTACGGCTTCCTTCTTATCAGACCGGATGTAATGAGCAAATCACTATAGTTAATTCGACTCATCCGCGTGAATATATATCAGGCCAGCATAAATTTGGCTCCTAGTGTCTATATTATGAAGATAAAAACATCCATAGCGTTATCAAGTCATGTTTTAACAGAATGTAGGAGAGTTGGTCCCGTTTAAGCCATTATGAGGAAGCCCTTGTACGTATTAAATCGTTCCGGCTGCGAAACCCAAAACGTGCAAATCTGTTCTAACGTCATGATGTACACCCGCTATATAACAAAGCCTACCAGTTGAATGTTGATGTTCACTTTTTATAAACAGAGGTGTACCTGTTGTAACGTGATGTCACCCTGTTATATCTCACCGTTCTACTTTATTTACCCGCCCGGATAGGGCAGTTGGTAGAGCGTCCGCTTTCGGACGAGGAAATCTGGGTTCAAACCTGGGTCGGGTCATACCAAAGACTTTAAAAAATGGTACATCCTGCTTCCTCGCTAGGCGCTCAGCAATAAGAGGATAGAGGGTGGACTGGTCGACCCGGTGTCAGTATAATGTGACTGGGTGAGGGGGTTTGTTGGGTGTCTTCGGCAAGTCGTCTCGGTGAGGAAACACTAGATAAAAGATACGGTGGAAATCCGTCCTGCACCAAGGAGACACCGCCTTCGTATAAGTGAAATATTCTTGAGTAGGACGTTAAACAATAAGCATTCATTCATTCATTCATTCTACTTTATTATGATGAAGTTCTCCTGTTACATCTTGATGCTCCCGTTATATCAGTTGCTGTATGTCCATGTAACGTCTTAATGTTCTCACCTGTTCTGCGTTGATGTCTGTCTTTGATATGCTGATGTTGTTTTGTCATATGCTGATGTTGTTTTGTCATATGCTGATGTTGTTTGGTCATATGCTGATGTCTTCCGGAAAATTGATATATCTGATAGAAGTCAAAGTCTCTGCATGTGTTATGTGTTGAAATCTCCCCTTTATGTGTTGGTGTACGGTATATTCATCACTTACATATTGACGCCCACATTTTTTACATGTTGATGTCCATTTCGAACATGTTGCCATTCACCTCTTACATGTTGACGACCATATCTTAATGCATGTTGATTTCCGTGTCTCAGATAATGAATCTATAAGTGGCAGACATTCGTGTATGTTCATGATTTAAATGTTGACCTGCATCTCTTGAAATGAAGGCTTTACATGTTGGCATTGATCTTCTATATCTGCTTGACATTTACCTGATACATCATCTGTTATATGTTTACATTTAGATTCGGTTATCATGGTACTACCTCCCTTGGGGCTCGGCGTAAGAGGAATTAACCAAGAACTGGTCGGTCCGGTGTTGTGTCTGGTGTCTACGGCAGTGAGGCAGCACTGTAGATATGTTGCCTATATTGGGTCCGACCTGCTACACAAAATGAGACACCGTAGTCATATAACCGACATAATGTTTGGAAGCGACGTAACTCCACCCCTCCCCAAAAAAACAAAAACAAGCAAACAATGCCTTAGTTGTAAAACGTGGTCAACGACGGTCCTCTGGTGGCTTGTACAATCTAACACTCGCATGAGAGAAAGTTTGTCAGTAACTTACCAAATGTCAGAGGTTTAAACCAAGACCTTCGGTTTCCTTCACCCAAAGACCTTTGGATAAGAGTGCAGTCTATACAGCTTTTCCTGGGAATATCAAGAAAAAAATGCACTGATAAGCACATACCAAAGAGACGGAAATCTGACAAAATATACCCTTAACATTCTAAAATAATTTCATGCAGCATCTTACATTACACTACGCTTTTTGAACCAAAAGGCTCAAAATATGTACAACAGCGAATTTTGACCTATTATTCACCCAATTTCGACTCTCGCACCACAATCTTTGCTGCCCAGTTGACAACTGCTCGTTTATCAGCGTACTAAGAACATCTGAATACGGATTGGTGGACCCACGAATTTTCCGTCAATTCCCACATAACAGCTGCCCAGCATATACAACAACACGAATGAGCAACTATTTATGCACTGTGTCAGGCATGTTCAGTTCCAGTGCAGAACTAGCTCAGTTGTATTTCTGCCATCTCAATTTAACATAGATTATTTTGAGTTTCATGACGACAGCAATGCATTACACCCACAGACATAAACTACTGGGCCAAATAATATACTCGAGCAAGTTTTTTCAGCTGAGCATGTGGAAGTTCACCTCGTGTGATGTACCTTTCACTAGTCACGAGTGCAGTGTGAATAGCGCGTTCTATTGTCCATTTTGGAAAAAAAGTGCGCGCTCATGTTATTTTATATATGGTCGAGTTAGATGCTAGATGGCGAGTGAGTGCTATCGGCTTCCATACTACTCCCACGAACATTTTTCAAAACAGACTTTTACCTTGAGTTCGGAAGACGATGGCAATTAGCAGGGGAATAAAGAGTTATTACATATCTCCGTTATCCACAAACAAGTCGACCAGACACATTTTTCATAACTCAAAGATATTCGTTTGAAGGGGTTTCTAGAAAACATCTGCCCTAGTAGGCAAACCTGAGGGACGCAAATCAACACCAAACAAATCAATGTGTATATAATGTCAACTGTAGATGAAGTCTAGTGATTGCCATCTATTACCTTTGTGATTTTAAATAATTTAAAAGATATTTCTAAACGCTTACTGAGAACTTCATATTTGGCAAACAAACGAAAGTTACATGGAATGAACAGCATGAGGAGAACTGAATCTTGGCAGAGTACACCATGTAGTTGCAAGTGTGTTCTATGGCGCCGTAGAATTTGAGTTATCCGTGGTTCTCTCACGGTTTTATGTCGGGGGGGGGGGGGTTGAAAGGTTCTTGGCAAAGCGTGGTGGTTTCCTCCGGGTCCAGCCAAGTTTCCCCAATCAAATAGACTCCAACCAAGTACATAAATAAGTAAAAACTCGAAATATTCAAGGAAATAAACGAAGAGTAATATATGATTTGTTTCGAGGTCGTACAATTCCAAAAGGCGCGCCTAATGGTCATGCATCAGAATATGCTCAGATTATTTTGGATACCTAGAACCCTTATCACAATGAAATAAGTATTATATTCATCAAGTAGTAGGCATTATGAATATGCCTTGGTTTGTAATGATGTGCCGCCTAACAGAACTTGGCAAAAGCTTTGCCAATGGTTCCTCTCTTTGAAAGAATTCCAGACGGTGTTGACTGCATGTGCCTGTCATTATTGAACGGCAGATGACGGACACATGCGACATGTGTGGCTGACAAAAGCAGCCGTCTTTCTTACGTGGGCGTGTACAATTCCCAGTGGAATAAAAAAACTTCACCCTTTTTTGAGAAAATGCTTACAATTTCCAATTATTTTGAAGACCAGAAGTAGCACCTATAGAGAATGCATGAGACCCCTCTCTCAATGCTAGCGGAGTTGTCTGCAGAACAATCTCGAGAGTGAACAAAACCCGGGTCGATTGCCGAGTTTAACAGAACTAGGAGATCTAAGCGTGACTTAAACTCACTGTGACCGCATTGGTGAGAGGTTCCTTGGTTATTGTCCTGCGCATGCTCTCGGCCAGCGAGGCCCCGACCTGAATATCACTTGCATATGTGTTGGTACAAATTTAGACTAAACGGTCGCAGATACTAGTTTCAGTAACATTTGTCTTCAGTAAATGTGGTGTCATTTTTACAGTGACCTTCATCGTGTCACATCCATATTCTTGCTTCCTTCGCAAATCTATCCTTTCTCTCTGAACAAGGCCATGTATTCCACAACCATTCCATGCTTACCCTATTCATTGTGTGTAGGGTATATACATGGAACATGGAAAGCAAAGTGGCACTCCAACCAGAGTTAAGTTTACATTTAGAGTCATTTTATATTTGTCTAGGCGGCACATGATAGTTGGGACCATCTGCCTACTTGACAAACAGCGAGGTCTGAATTAAAATTGGTTATAGAGACCATATACACAACTCACGATTTTCATCACCGTATACCTCACTTGGTCAACGTCAGACCTGAAACAAAATCTAAACACAGCAACAAGAAATGGTATCAAGACTTGGTTGTGTAACAACCCCGAGTTACCTAAATAATACCTGAGTCTTGAATATCTACTCGTTAACCTAAAATTTGTCATTACAGTCTGGCGAAACAAGCCGCAGCCTTCATCGCTCATTGGTCTCTCCTCAGAGGAAAATGGCGACGTGTCTGCTGCCAAAGTATGGTGTCAGAATCGCAGACGAGCGGCCACTCGCTTTAATAAAATTTGTCCTTTCCACAAGGGCTATGTTTCATTATTGCAATCTTAACACAGCATTTCAATTCCTAGTGACGTTAGCAAAAGAATATGGTCTCATGTAAATTTAGATTTCTGATCCATAACTTATCATACGATCGACTTAATGGCGCGATAGATTTAATTGGTCCGATCGAGCAAACACTGAAACAGCTAACCATAGTGCAATGCAAACCACCAAGCATGCTATATTGTACAACCAAAGTAGAGACTACCAAACACAGTTTGTGCAGTATAGCATTCGTTGAAGACCATTTCTCTTCAACAAGTATGGTGTGCTCGTCATTAATTTGCCCAGTGACGATTTCCTCCACCCATAAAACGGCCAGAACGCCGTCGTATAATAGAAATAGTCTTGGGTAGAGCTTTTAACAATTAGGAAATAAAAGAAAAAATCAAAAAAGAAATCAAGTCACAAAAAGCGAGTGTTCCATTTGTAGCCATGTATCCATATACTATGATAGTAGCCAAACCAAGGTCCAAAATGCTGATGAAGGGTTATGATCATGACGCCTCTGATCAGTTACCAGTGCAAACTTTTAGGGTGAAAAAATGTACAAAAAATATGAGAGCGCCTTGTGGGGGTCTGATATGGGCAGAATCTGCTAGTGCGTCATGGACCGCCTATGTCACCTGACTATGGCTTCCTAACGATACCATTTTAGCGCCATGCTTGAACATGGCTAGCGCTTACCCTGAAATCTTGAAAACAGGGTTTCAGGTAAAGGTTAGGTCAGCGCTTGTGGAATGCAGTCAACCTGACTCAAATGGACCAGTAGTGATTTAGTAGAATGTTATTGAACAGTTTTAGTCTGATTTACAATGTTTACTGGCACCTAAGTTATCAGACACCTTAGTGATTAGAGGAACGCTAATCACTGTTATGTATTTATATTTATTGCTTTATCATCATTAGTCATAAATCCTACCTTGATCAAAGGTAAATCCAACTTATCTATCTTAACAAGTCACGCATCCTCTGCCGGAATCCATGCCAAAACAGTGACCTCGAGACCAGCCTACATCTGTCTGAACTTAACGACACGTTGACGGTTTTATATGGAGAATATGGGTCATTTTATTGACGTGTTAGTTCCACCAATGTTTCATTGTAGCCAAGAGTACATAAGTCTTGAATTCCGGAGTATTAAGATAGTCACAGTTAACGTTACGTATCCGGTTATTATCGCTCTCTACAATCAAGACTTTTTAACCTACTCCGTAAGAAAAAGAATTTTAAAAGGACCGGGTAGATGCCGAGATGCGTCCGCTGAAGTCTTGAGTTTTCCGCCATGTATGAAATCGAAGCACAAACTCAGAATGACACATGAAGGGACATTTTATATGGTGTCTTTAATCCGAGATGCTATCCTTCTACAGTCCTTAAATGTACTCCAAGTTCCAAAACCTCCATCTGTCGAGAATGAAACAAGACGCCATGTCTGTTCATTTGTTGGTTACACTTTGATATTTATATGTCACCAGTGAGACAAAGGCAATTGAAACTAAACTTGCAGATGTGCTTGCTACCATGTTTGCAAATCTGTCTACCACAAGAGATCGTGATTCAATTTCTGCGTTAAGTCGGGCAATTTCAACATTTCCCTGCCTCCAGTATCCCCGTGGTTACAAAGAACGGTCCACAGCCCTTGCGTAGATCAGTTTATATGGTGTGACATGACTTTCTTCTTAAATTGATCGTTTGTCAGTAACTTGCCATAGGCCCACCAAGGGCATATCGGGTTATTTCCACACATGAAGAAATGAACGTTTTTCATAAATCATAGTATTTATTAGTATTTCAGAAATTCAGCACCTGATGAAATCTGATTTATTGCAATTAACATCACTCCATATTTATAACTAATTCTGCTTAAGCCATACTGCTAGGGAACGTACAATTCGCTCCTGTTTGAACATTTACATCAAGAGCTAGAATAATAAAAAAATGATCAAATGTAAACTTACAAGAGACCCAGTTCCACCGATAACGTGGCCAAATGTACACTGTCGACGCAAGTCTCACTCTTTATGCTGTGGTCTTACATTTTCAACAGGAAACAAGCAAATGAATCCAAGCCCGGACATCTATGTCTGTTATTTAAGGCATACCAGAGGTCAATAGGAGGCGATTAAAATTTACTCTTTGCTGGGTTTTATTCTCCCTGTTTCTGTAAGTGCAGTTCAGTCGTGTATAGGAAAATGCTATTTGTAAAAAAGACTTGTAATGTAATACGTATGACTCCAAGTGCTAAACCAAATATTTCCCCGACTATGTAATTCTTAATGTTAACACTTTAAAAATATATTGAAATACACTGACTTCCAAGTAAAATGAAGTACCGCGCCATAATAAAGTGACACCACCAGGTATCATGATAAACATGACTTGAAACGTAACCTATATACATCCCGCTAAAGGAGGAGAAAACACAAAATTGATGCCAGTCAGATGAAAGAGCGTCAAAATTTATTTGCAAATATGGTCTTCAATATTTTTTTATTTTTTAATTTCAAGAGAAAAGAGTAATTGAAAATGTTTCTGTATGGTGGGTATTTAGGACCAACTTTGGTATTTATCGTAACTGCATAATAATGTTCTAAATAAGGATGTAATGCATGTCTAATAAATTTATTTCACTGTAAATTTGTTCTTTATATCCAAACATATGTATTTAATCTGAATTGTTTAAGCCTATTATTATTTACAAATATATTAAAAATATAAATATTATCGAAATCAAGGTTGAACATATTTACAAGCTGAAGAGGACAACTCTAGTGCAAAAATATTTTATTAAACATGTGCTACATCCCCATTTGTAACGTTATTACACAAAGACTATATAAACCAGACACCCACCATACAGAAATTATTTTCAAGTGTCTTTTTCTCCTTAAAGAAAAATTGGACAAAAATTATGATGGCCACATTTACAGCTAACTTTTCGCATCCTTTCATCGGAACATTATGAGATTTTTATGTTTTCTCCACCTTTAACAGCTGGGAGTAATATACATCGTCTTCAAAGGTTAAATATGCAAATAGTAACGTGAATAAGACTCACCTTCAGTACCAGAAAACACCGAGACAAACAAGTCATTGCTGAGAGTCGGAACCAAATATAGTACATCAAGGGGAGATAAGCACAGTTTCAGAAGTTTTCCTCTTATCTTGGCACCTAAGTGGGCTTTTTTCTAGTAGTATCACGGAACGGAACATATAAAGCATTGTTTCTGATAAACAAGAAGGGTTTATTTGTACTTCTTTCCCTGACCCCAGGCTCTTCAGGGTGTGGTGCGGGAATTAAGGTCTGATTCAGGATACTGACAGCTTATCAGCAATCTCCATTCAAACCCTTAGCCGCCTTATCTTAAATAACGGTGTCATTAAATAGGGTTACAGGTTTTGTTATAGTACATACAGACCATATCTTAACCCGATTTGTAGGTAATTTTTTCAGACTTTACACACATGTACTGATTCCCACACATATATTTCCGAGAGAGAAAGAAAAAAAGACGAAAATATCTTCGGGTTTTTCTCGCAACGTCTCATACAACGTATATAATGTAATAAGTCGGTTAGCGCGCTAGCGCAGCGCAATGACCCAAAAGCCTCCCACCAATGTGGTCGCTGTGAGTTCAAGTTCAGCTCATGCTGGCTTCCTCTCCGGCGGTACGAGGGACGGTCTGCCAGACACCTGCGGATGGTCGTGGGTTTCCGCCGGGCTCTTCCTGGTTTCCTCCCACCATAATGCTGACCGCCGTTATATAAGTGAAATATTCTTGACTACGGCGTAAAACACGGATCAAATAAGTAAATAAATTTACTGTAATATAGGCCTAAGATGTGGCATGAAAAGGTCGATGCTCTATTCAACACAGGGTCAAAGGGAGACTACTGATGAAGGGGTTTACATTTCCCATAAAGGCGGTATGGAGATCTGTCTTTTCTGTATTGCCAATAGAGCATCGCCATTGCAGCAGAATGGTAACGACCATATTCATGATTCTGTACCCCCGAGATATCCCACCTCACTCTCCTACACATAGCAAAGGTTTGTGCTGAAGAAACGTCATGTGATAAACAATTAAAGTCTCTATTTCCTTTAAAATGATATGATAGTGAAATGTCTATTGGTTCGTTGAAAAGCAATGGAACCTTTCTCCGTTCTTTCTGTTAATTCTTAAAATTTAATGGATCAGAATGTGGTTATGCCACGTCCCTTAATGGGCCGATACAGACACTAATATGTCAGTTGGCAAACATAATTGACATTCATGACCAGCTCATGATTGCCTCCTCTCAGGCCGTACATGGGAAGGTCTGGCAGCAGCCTGCGGATGGTCATGCGGATGGTATTCCCGGGCTCTGCCCGGTTTCTTCCTATAATAATGGTGGTCGCCGTCGTGTAAGTGAAATATTCTTGAGTATGGCATAAAACACCAATCAAATAAATAAATTAATTAATTAACGTTCCGGGTCAATAACCTTAACACTAAATTTGAAAACAAACCACCAGAGAGCTAAGATAGTACACATAGTACATGTGTACTGAGCGTAGTGTAGGTCAACTGATGTCCAAGTAGAACTGTGGCCAACTAGTTGCGTTGTTTTTTGGTCTACTGACTTTGTCATGCCGAATTACGTCGAGCCTGCTTTCGGAATTTGTGTTTATTATAAAAATATTCATCTCATTTTCTTCGCTTCATACTAAGTCAACACAGACAGCCCGTTCTTTGATGTGCACCCCCGGTGTCCTACACGCGGTATTGATCTTGTCAGTCAGCCAGCAACGTTCAAATGGAATTTTAACACATTAAAAGGGTCGGGACTGGTTTGCTTATCTGCATATGTGCTCACTAACTGACATAGCTGATTAGCTTGAGGTCACCATGGCAGATTTCAGTCCGCTGAAGTTCAGTGGTAAACATTACCTGATATGACCAGGCCTCACGATAGAATGTCTCCGCCGCTAGCTAGGTGAGTGGCAAATCAGATTTCCGTAATGCCAAGGAACGGCAATGGCTAGCCGTCACTGATGGCATGAAAAACGTGACTGGCTCGTGGCTTGTCCTATCTTTTGCAAAGTCTTCTTCAAAACATGGTACAAAAAAAACACCAGAATTGCTAAACAGCATATATTCTAATGACTTGCTTTTGGTCCATATCACCAAAAAGAAGCGTGCCTTATGTCTTATCAAAGAGATATAAAATGGAATGTGTCGGATTTCCGGAAATTTTATGTCCTGCAGCTCTTTGATTCAATATTCATTTTCTATACTGAATGTACAGCTTAGGTGTAGTTTTAAGGACGATTTTCATGTGTATTCTCCATATCTGAATAAATATGTATGTATGGTTTAGTTTAACGTCGTACTCAAACATTTTTGAGTCATGTGACATGCAGTCCTGTTTCCTTCCTCTGTTTGCTCAGTTCAGATCCCCAAGAGTGTCAAATGCTATTTTTAAAGTTTTCGGGCTGACCTGATCCAGAATTGATCCGGAGTCTCTCGACATCGAACAACGATGAACAAGGTTCATAATACTGAGAACTGAACATTATTCTCTTGTAATACAACAGAAATACTTTCTTTCTTTGTGCACAAATCGTCCTAGGGCTACACTGTTTAGAAAGCCCCTGTTTCTATCATACTAACTCCTGTATTTCTACGAGGGTTCCACCACTACAGACCCTTTAATGGAAAAACACCATCTGTGTGATGTTTTCCTACATCACACGTTATAAACATTCGTGTTTAGGACGTCTACATAGTGTTTTTGTGAAAGATTTCAATTAAAGCTCGCCTGATGATGTTTTTGTATTTAACCTTGAGAGCATTCGCCGATCACGAGTTCGAATTTTGATGTGGATCTCATGCATAAAATGTCGAGGGTCACTGCTGCATCACTGAAATCTGTGTACTGCATCTCTGTAGCGCGTTAACAGCCTTATTTACCATTTATATATATATATATATATTGTCTCTGACATATTCCTGGATGTCGCTATCCTGCACTTGGAACGCCCCTTCGTGATTTACTCCTGGTATACGAATGTGGTACATGGTTTCAGACCAATAAAATTAAAAGAAACCAATATGAGTATTTTCCTATCAGGTACAAAGCAGATAGCAAGGACCGGAAAAAGCTTTGTTGTTGATCTTTTTCACCATTCTCAAGGAAATTTCACTTACAAGACTTACATGCAAGTTTATGCAAAGAAGAACGCCCGTACGAACATGAGATAAAGCATCGTACTTGGTCAGAATGGGTTTCATTACAGTGCGGTTTAGCACAATAAGCACGACCTTCCAATTTAAACAATTGGGTCAGTGTTATGGGTGGAGCAGTGATGGAGTAAACCACAACCGTTTGGTAAATGTTGTACATCTTGTCATTTCCTGGCAAGAGTATGTATAACCCATGAGACAGTCACTTCGCCGAGTTTTTGACTTAAGGCCGCAGCCGATCCATATGAGTCCAGATTTAAACAAACGCCACTGGTGATCGAGGTGAGTCAGTTTGTGGAACTATGCTCATTTTACCACACGGTCGGTCAATACACAGGGATGAACTGAGTTCTTACTCTGCTTGTTACCAAAAGTCAAAACAAAAGCTGTCATTTTGCATGACTGTAATGTATACACGATATGGGTATTTAATAAAACTTTAGTTTACAAGTGATAAAGAGCAAGATTTTTTTTACTCTCTTTTTAGTAAACTTAAAACAATTCGGAATATTTGTGAAGCATCTAGCTGAGTTTGTTTAACATAATGATATCGATATATCATTAAACTACACAAGGGTAAGAATTTGATTAATCATTCGATCATTACATTTAGTATAATCATAATAAAGTGTCTGTAAATAAATAAATCCTATCTGAGATGTAATGCTGGAGTCGGTGTGATGTGAATAACACTTGTAAGCAGACCTCGGTGAAATGTCTCCTAAAACAGGCAGTTACAAAAACAGGACTTCGAGAGACATCATCTCGACGGTGAGATTTCTTTTGTTGTTTTAAGGTGTAGACCGAATGGACAGCTTCGTGGGTTTTTCGATTTCCATGTGCTAAATCTCTTGCAATTTGGCTGAAAGAGATAGAACGTGTTTGGTAATAAAGTAATTCGGAGATATTTTTATGAATGCATAACATATGTCACAAATGTGACAAGAAAATGCCGTCTTAGCAGTAGCCCATGTCGCACTAAACCTTCGTCATTTATTCGTTTAGCATTCATAAATAAGTAGAATGTTGCACAGCACAAATTAAATACCTGTGAACATTAAATGTATGATAACCCACGAGACCCCTCCTGTGTAATATACCGTATATATAACGAAGGGACAAGAAAGAGGCGGTATAAGCATCACGGTACAGGGAAGCAATGTACTGACTACAGGACACATACCCATAATTGTCTCCATTGACCCTGAAAATGGGGTTGATTGTATGCGTGACCTGAAGTAATTATCAAACTGTTACACTGTCTTTATGTGATGGAACCGCGATAAATCCTTAGCGTTCTGTATCGATTTTTGGGGATATTTTGCAATTTAGGTCAGACTGACGAACCAAAATTAGGTCAATGTGTCAAATCAAGTTCTGAATGAATCCACTGATCAAAGGGGAATAACTGTTATGAACTGGAACGCTTTTACATTCGGGTCAACATGACCAGAATGAGCAAAATCCATCACGCAAAATCACATAGAGTGGATGGTCAAACACACTTGATGTCATATCTCTCTTCTTGCAATGATGTCATTGAAATAACTCGACACATTTGGTTGACATATCTTGAAATAGGATTATTTATGTAACGTGGAATATTGTTATTGAAATTAACTTGAAACATCCTGGATCAAATAAAGTTCAAGAAAACACAAGCCGAAAAAGTGAAGTCAATGCCATTCAAAGTGCCGGACAAAAATGTCTCCAATCTGTTTTCATTTCTTTTTGGAATTATATTTGCTGCGCCATGAATAGCCATTAAAGAACAATGTAGGATAAAAATCAGGCAGTCTTCTAGGGCTACATCACTTCAGATCGCTTTCAAAAATTTCCTTTACTGATTTACAGAACATTTTGAAAATAGCATATTACGTGAAACCATCTCTTTTGGACTACCTTCGATCATTCTAATAAGTTTCAGTGGATTTTCAACTTTAAATCTCGCTGAAGTAAATAATATTATTGACGAGGAAATCAAACATTATAATGAAAATATAACATGTAATCTCAACCATTCGTCTGGTACTGTGTTTGAACATTTCATGAACACTTACATTCTTTGATTGACTTTGCTCTCAGCGACTACACTACAGTTCGTTTACTGTGTCGAAACTCGCATGTTGTGAGACAATCTCTGTACTGGTTGATGATACGCAACAGTCTGTCCCGTAAGCTTGGCCTGTTGCGTGAAGCCAGGAGTAACGATGCCACAAAGTCTTCAAAGCTCACATCTGTATGAAGCATACAAATCATATCGAGTTCAATTGTATAAGAAGAAAAATTATATAAAAAAAACATGCTAATATTTGTAAAATATAAAACCATTCTTCCCGCTGATTTGAAGACGTTGTTAATAGTTTTTCGATGACAATCGCAGCTTTTTTGGCCTGAACTTCCAGACGCAGTGTCTCCTAATTGTTGGCAAGCCATAAAATGTACTTGTCATTTAAATAGTCACATGATGTAATTCTATAGTTATATTAAAAGCAAATTCAAAAAAAAATATGAAGTGCCGTAAATCAAGAATAGGTTCAAACCAGAAATTAAATTATATAAAATGATATAAAAGATAGGGAGTAAACCAAAGCAGTGCCCACGATGTGATACGTGGCAAATAGTCACACAGTATTAGGGAAATCTGGCCTCTTATCTGTTTACCTGCGTTAGGTTTTAGTTAGTTAGACTGTTCGTGTAAGTGTTTTAAGAAATAACAACTTACAATACCCCTAGCACCATGCCGTAAGCAGAATTAGAAAAAAAATTTACAGTGATATTAAGTGAAATTTACCAGACCTCACTGATTTATAATTACTCAGAGAAATTTCATTCAGTTATTCAGCACAATGTTCTTGGCTAATTGCTGCCATCGTTAACTCAAATCCTATAATTTCTTACCATCATTATTCGAAAATTCCAAAAATTTTTGGATTAATGTTTAACGCCATGCTTAGAAGTTTTCACTCAAAAGATGAGGGTTAATTTCATAGGTAGAGGAAAATGGAGTGCTTAGATAAACCATCGGCCTTTGGCAAGGTACTGTCTAACTTCTTTACATGACACATATAGATATTCACACCATGTTTGTGGAAGACAAGTGACCCTAAACGCACGTCGATAGACTGCGCAAACTTCCACATGACAGATTACTATCAGCAAGGTTCCGAGCACGAACAGTGACAGCGGGGAAATTTACAAAATAATGAATAAGGCCGGGTTTGAAGTTGCATTCCGTTTTTCCTAGAGACTGAAAGCCAACCACCTCTACAACCACTAGAATACGAGCAGCTCTCAAAAAATCTAAAAACAGTTACAAAAACTATGAAAACCGAAATTTACCATGTCCTTCAATACTATCCACCGTTCTCCGCCAGAGCGCCCTTAGTTGCAAAAGATAAGGAGTTCCCGATTCACATCTTGACAGACAAAGTGAATCTGCTACTGTCGTCTGGGTCACCAGACTGAACACCAGAACGAGGGTGACCACAGTCACGTGACTACGCCTGGTCCAATCCAAACACGACATTACCTACAACAGAGAACTAAGAATAATGTGACATGAAAACTATATATCTAAACTTTAGAGACTTCTTTGCAGGAAACTACATAATAAATGCATATTTATTATTTATATTTGAATATTTATTAATGATAATAATAATGATCCTAAGACTTTTAAAAGGACAAATTCATAGGTTTTGAGGCAAGGTTTGGCTGACCAGAATTACATAAACTGAGAGAAGTATGTCACGTCTGGGTTTGATTGATTAGTCAGCAATCTACTTTGAAAGGTACACTCAATCACGGAGACAGCCGAACGCAGAAATATTCGCAGTACTGGTATTTTTAGAAGAACGCATTGCAATGCACTCTGGTAAAACAGTTCTGGAAATTTGGCAAACGCAAGAAAAATGACCGCTTGGAAAATTAACGCATCGATATTATTGTGGTAATGCTACCAGCCTTCCATTCGACAAACCAGGAAAAACTATTTCCTCACTTTTATTGCGTGGCATGTTTTTATAGATATCGCCTCAGCAAGTCGCTAGATCTGTCAGTGTACAATCACGTGATGTACCATAAAACATAATTAACATTCTCATATCTGTTTATATCTAATTCTGCTGACACATGTACATCATTTATGTCAATTGATACATATACTTCTCCTTTACTATACCTGATACATGTATTACCTGCTCTGTAACATATGTATTAAGTGAATTCTTTAGCGCGGTGCAATAAACATGGAGCCTCTCACCAATGCGATTGCTGTGAGTTGAGGTCCACTTCCCGCTGACTATCCCTCCGGCCGTACGTGGGAAGGTCTGTCAGCAACCTGCGGGTGGGTATCCCTCGGGCTCTGCCTCATTTTCTCCCGCCCCCCCCCCCATAATGCTGGCCGCCGAAATATTCTTGAGTATGGCGTAAAACACCAATCAAATAAATAACATAACTTATTTATCCACTTCTATTATCACTAAAGAACCCCCCACCTGGAAGTTCTAATGAACTTTCTATATGTTATTTCTATGAACTCCTCATGAGTTCACTGCTGTCTAAACAATAAACTTATATCCTCTTGCTGTTTGATAATGATCGCCATTCCAAGTAACGACACTTTTACCGAAGCCGGTTATAATTAGTCTTTTTTTCCCTTTAAGAACAATGTAATAATAATGAAAAATTCAAGTGATCACCACGTAGTATCTCATAGATTCAAAAGTTTTCTACCTCGACAGGATTAGTATTGTTACAGTACCCACGCACAAGTCTTCAGTACTATTTAAGACTTATGTAGTTGTGAGGAACTAACAGCTCGTTTTATATTCTCGCGCGTTCACTTACAAGTCGTACTTAAAACCTACTGACTCAACACATCGGATAGCTCGTGTACAATAATGCTCTATGTGTTTCGATTTAATCGCTCTTCAGCGCCTAATGAGGTGAACACTTTAACTGCGACTCCCATTGGATCTCACACAGGTCGGGAGATTTTCAGGCACATTTCCATGCATCTGGTGTGATGTGATGGTCCTTTGCTAAACTTATCAATAACGTCAGGATCAAAGTGGCTATTCATCTTTGGCAGTGGTTTATAGATCAACCCTTTTTATCATCTCGTTTGCAGAATGTATACAACAAAAAATACATTATTTATACATTTAATTAACTAGGATTTAAACTTCGTGCGATAATTTCTTAAAATACGTACATTGTTCTTACAAAAAGGAGTGATGTTAGACAACTTTGGCAGGAGCTTTAATTATGAACACCCTGTTCATTCAATACTCTCGCGCGGACAGAACTCAGATCAAAAAAGCCTTAAAACTGACACCTATTGTGAGTAGACTACATTAGTTTCTTCTGGCTCTAAATTTACTTCCTGTCTTACAGCAAGGTGTAACAATACAGCGTACTAAAATCTGCTGCTTTCGGCAAACGGCACTTGAGATGACCCCCAAGTTTCCCTTGTGTCAATAGCCACCCTTTCACATTTTCTTAATTTTCATTTTATACCAGATATTTTACTGTAAGTCAAAGAACCACAGATGACATTATAATCGTCTATTCAAACAGAATTGGTGATGTTACAGTTTATCATCACGAATATACTATGTAATTATTCACAAATATGCCGGCTTTGTGGACAATTGCTGTTTTAACAACCATAGTCTAATAAGATATGCAAAGTTTTGAAATTTTCTTTCAGCAGCTGTTAATGTGGTGAATTTGTATCCAAGCGGAAAATAGCCATCTTGAAAATGAAAGAAATTAATACATTTAAAAGAACATTTTTTGAAAGAATGTTGTATTGATGACGAACACAAAAGATCGTCTGTAAACAAAATCTGTATTCCTGCTTAACACAAAGAATGTATTTTAAGACTGAAAATGTAACCACACCCATTCAGTTATCTGGTAGTTGTATTTTGAAGTATTGCATTTAACACTGACTTTATTAATAGCTTTTACACCTTAATATTGTGGGTTTATAAAACAAACAAATTTGAAACATGTCTTAATTCGAGATCCCGCAAAATCTCTGTGTCATCTCGCACGCAAGCCTCTGGTTAGGTGAGTAAGCAATGTTTATATATTAGGTGTCAAGAATTATACAAAAAAAACACAAAGAAAAGGCAGTTCGACTTATCGACCTGCATGTCCCAGCTACAAAGGTATGAATCATAATTTAAAAAATTCTTGAAGACAGTCGTCGTGAAAGTGGACTTATTTACAATGTTTAGCAAATAATCCTTTTTTGTACACCAAGAAACATGCAATCATTTCACACTACGCTCTGTAATAATGTCAATTTGAGGGTCGAGCTGATCATAAAAGTCATACATACCCCCTGATAGAGATCCTGTCGTATGTCAAGAGATCTTAGGGATATTTCGATCATTTTGCCTTCGTCTGCGCCTTTTACGGTCTTTGGGACTCCAGCTGTTCAAAGGACGGCTCTGAGACGATCGTGTGATGTGACCACAAAATGAGGCGTTAAATAGTTTTGATAAGCAGAGGCGGGGGTGGTTCATTGGCATTTACTTCCTCATGTACTTTATTTGACTAAATACCTATAACCGATTAACACCTCGAACTGAGCGGAGCTGTGGTGGTCGATGTTATCACACAGAGTTTAAATGTAAAAGACACCTGGTTGAATGACGAACGTCACGTCCGATTTCTTTCCACTGGCCGTGTGAAATGTAGCCTCAGGTATGTCACGTGACTTAGCCTTGATATTCTACTCCGATCTTTTTTGCATTTCAGGCCGGAAGTGATCCGAACGAGGTAATCATTAGTTCGATGAATGAGATATAATAAAATTGTGAATGAAAAATAATGTACTTTGGTCAAATGATTAATAGCATTCATCTGGATAACAGTGAAAAATGCACCGTATGTTACCCTCAAAGATTATAGGAAGAACAGAAAGTTGTTAACAGTCATGCGTAAACTAGGACAAGGTTCGTCCATTCATAAAGTCTACCCAACATAATACCTACCGCCCCCGTTCGTCTAACAGGCATTAGTTTTCCAGGAATTTCAAATGACAACAAAACAATGACCCAGACGGACTTCTGAAGTAATTCAAGCTCAATTACTATACGGTCTTAAGCAAGTACTTTGATATTTTTGATCAGAAATCACGAAAATGATCTACATGATAAATTGCATAAACTTTGCACAAGAGGTGCTATTACTGTACAAATTGGAAAACTGTCGTTAATTTGGTAATATTACTTCCCCATTGGCACGAATAGTTTTTGCGATCAATGCGTTTCGTTCACGTTCTCAGCTTGCTTCACACAGCAGGGGTTTCATATGTAGGCCAACTTTCTGAGGGAAGTGTCCAAACACCTACGGCATGAATCAGTAAAACAAGTTCCAAAGACAAATTTCAACGAAGAAATTGTCTGATATCGCCGATCGTGGCCGTTAGCTACAGCTAAAGCACTCGGACACGCAAAATACCGGTTATACCCTTGGTCACGGAAGGAGATTTCAGAAAATATAGGCAATGAAACAAGTATGGCAATCGTCAACCACCCTGAACTTTCCAAGTCAGAAGTCACAAAACATCGTTAACCTCAAATAGCCAAAGAGCTAAGAACATAGCCGAAATAAAGTAAAAAAAGGAATTAGGCGGAATTAATTTTGTGAGAAGTCACATTGCCTCCTCTGTCATCAAGGGGGTCAAGACAGTTAAATAGAGATCGCTTACCTACCACTAAAACATACACAATGAGGTCACTCTGCAAGTGAAAATCTGTGCATCACGGCCGGGAAACTTTATAAGTAAGTGATTAATGTGACGCCATCTTCAGTTATGATTCAAACCAAAGTAAGCACATTGCCATTTGGGTGGTTTCTTTTACTGATTAATGGGATAATCGCTGAGTTATTTTCCTCTACATAACCTCCAGATGGCGCTATGTCTGCCTTGGTCATGAACCATAATTGACACTGTCACTGTGCTTCAGTAATGGTCCAAAAGGTCCACCGTAGCACCTTAAACTTTATTTCTGTTTTAACTATTATTAAAAAAAATGCCAAAAAATAATGAAACTCCTATCATCATAAAAATTGCCTTCCAGATGATGCGTACTTTCTAGAAATGTGATCTTTTCTTTCAAGCGGAATGCAATTAAACAGTACGTGTGGAGAATAGCACTCCGTCCATATTTGCACACATGGGAATTAAACTGATGTTAAAGTTAAAGACATTTGAAGGAAAGCCGTTCGATGAAATATTCTTAAACCAATACGTTTTGTACTGATCACGGGTGACGTTGGGATAATTTAAAGTCTGTTACAAGGAGTGCAATAGGAGATATTTATCTGTATATTGCTATCCTGGGAAGGATAATTAACAATGTTACAACTAAAATTACCCTTCTTGTTGAAAAGGCGACTTGATTGGAAACTGGTGGTGCACAGGTACAAAACTGAGAAAGATATACCACCTATGAAGACATTGTTAAGAACATTGACTGCAGCAGGCTTTAGCAGGCCGTTTCAGTATACAGACACTCCACATGGAAAGCACATATCCATTTTGCATTATATGTTTGAATTGCTTTTCACATAAAATGAAAATAATATAAACCACAACAGCAGAGTAAAAATCAGAGCAGCGACGACGGTGTAACAGTTGGTGATACACTACCTGACGTTGAAATTCTGGCTGTTGTCAATTTACCTCAGTTTGCGTTTCATTCTAACTTTTCATGTAAGTATTTAAGAAGTAACAACTTACAGCCTTCTAGCACCTCGGCTTCAGCAGAAATATGGCTAAGAAAATTGCAGTGATGTTATGTGCAATATATTAGACGTCACTAGTCTGGAATGGCTCAAAATGCTTTATTGTCACCACATTTAAAAGAAAAGACCACAAAAGTATAACCAAACTTCTATCAGAAGATGGGTCCATAGAGGCCTAAAGGGCCCTAGGCATTTTTATGACGTGCTCAGTAATTCCATAAATCATCTTTTTATGTGGTTTACTGCTGACGTCACAGCGGAAACAGATGTGTTCTCAGGTTGTAGAAATATCTCACCCGTAATTGGTTAAAACAGAGAGCCTACTAGTTCGTTCGATTTTACCTACGTCGGCATATTTGCTTACTTTGAACTCCAATATCTGGGTTATCCTAGAACACAAAAATTAAAAGTAACGTTTTTTGAACATTCAGTTGGATTTTTTATCGATACATATATACATTTGGCTTAGTGTTGCCTTTTCATTCAATACAAGTACACAGTAGCACGAAAACGGTCGCAACGGGACCAAGTCTAGAGGATGTTTATCGTCCACCGGAAGAATACCGATTTAAGCAGAAATACAATATAAAAGACTTACACAGCGAGTGAAACCAGAGCAGCGAAGACAGCGTGACAGTATGCAAATGGTCACACGTTACCGGTGAAATCCTGCCTCTAGTCAATTTACCTCAGTTCGGGTTTTATTGCAAGCCATGACATCTGTTATATCCTTACATGACTTTGGGGAAGGGGGCGTACATAGACATTTATTGAGGTAGCTTATCTAATTTCACCGGTGATTGCTCGTAACCATCAGTCAACTCTTACATTGTCCTCGCCACTCTGGCTTTACACTCCATGCTAATGTCTTTTATGTTGTGCTCAAAATAAATCGTTCGAAATGGTTCGAAACCAGAAAGGTCTTTTGTGAGTCAGATGTTCGGGTAAAAATGGCTTTATTTCGAAGGCAAAAAAGATTTATTATTTCTTAATGACATTCACTAACCTGTTGTTTACTTTATCGGGAAATTAATTTTAGTGTCTTGATAAAAGTATTTCAGTGCAAATTTGCACATCCTCATTGAATGTGTATCTGTAGTACACAAATTGTGTATTCTTGGTATACAGGTCACTGTGGATTTATTCTTCAAATTACACAAATTGTGTACTGTTGGTAAACAAAAATTATGTGGGTGTGCATTTTTGCCACAGTATTTTGTACAACTAGTACACAATATGTTTTTAGAGAGTAGGATTCTTGTCGCTAGGATTCGAGTGATAGGCTGCAGTAATGTACCTACACAGCTCAAGTAGTAACAGAAGCAGGGAAGGATTTCTGCAGTATTAGAACAAGAGAAGAATCCCAAAATTTCTAGAACATTGGAAGTTACTGCTGACGTCATCCGTACAGGGTATCGTTAACATTTTTCGTTTTTCCAAAAGGGAAATGATTTAAATATTTCCTCCATTCATTCACTCTGTGACTGTATTGTTATCAAATGTCTTCTTTCAGAAGAACGTTATAGGATTCAAATAAAAACAGCAGATCTTCTGTAATAATACAACTTACGAGGTTTAAATGTTTTTTTTTATGAATTTACGCCAGCATATGCTGTACATAAAATGATGGTTGCTGCATATTTATTTAACATCACTAGGATAAATATACAGTGAAATTAACGGATCATAAAATTGACGAATCAACATTTCCAACACAGACCTAAATCTGTATTTCCCGAATGTCTACTCATAAACATGACGAAAGGTATTCAGCAGAACATCAAACACCAACTAAATGAGGAAAAAAGCTGACTTTGTTGTAACCTGGAGGTGAAACGGTTCTTTTCAGTTTACGCATCTAGCCTGTCATCAATTATTGCAATAATAATTATGTTTTTAATACACTCATCAACAAAAGTGAACTTTGGACGTGATATCAAGCAGATCAATCTTGTATATCCTGGCACCTTATGCGCACCTAAAGTTACATAAGCCTGCCGGGACCACAAATAGGCCATCATGTACAAAACAGCGTAATACATTTCAGCTGCAGCATCTTTCCATCAGCCTACATCTCGTTAACCCTTTCATTCGCCACGCCCCAGGTGCTTAACACCTGTCGGATGTAACTCACCGGACCATCAGGCTTTCAACACCTCACACACCAGGTGGTGTTCGTTGGACCTAATTAAGGTAATTAGTCTGCTGATTACTTTCTCACAAAATATCAACCTCCTCGGTACACGTGCTACCGTTCAAAATCGGTATGAAAGTTGTATAGGTGTTATTATTATCATTATTATTATTGGTGTTGGTGTTTATTATTATCATTACTCAGGGACATGAAGTCTTATTGGGTGAAACCTGTATAGCTTCCCCAGTGAAATTATGACATCCTTTTGATGTTAATGTTTGAAATATATTCAATGTAGATGTCTTGTTTCTTAGATTGTGTCTCTGGTGTTTTACCCTTACCCTTTTAAAATAAAGTTGTATGTAAAACTTAATCATTATGACATTTTTCAACACAGAGGTAAGGTTTTTAATGACGTTGCAAAAGTTTTCAGTGAATACGAGAAGATCTTGCTTTCCTTTTGTTTCTAACTCTTTAAGGTTAATAGCTATATGAAGTATTACGGTGTGGCATGGATCGTCCCTATAAACATGGATTTGTAACGTTGGCAGATAACGAAAACTGACCATTTCATAATGGCGTTGATTGCACTGCTCCAGTTTATATATTTTCTACATTCAAGTGAATTTTGATTAATATTTCGCGTCGCGTTTTGATCTAACAATTGCTGCTTAGTCTGAAAATATTACGAAGTTGTCATATTACCAGAAGTGTATGCTGTAATGTCATTACTAGATAAAGTGTCCACTTCCCAGTGATAGGTTATACAATAGGGGTTATAGTGTCAAAAAGTAATGCTGAACTCGTGAAACTCCTTCCTGTGTTCAACAAAATGATCCAAAGCTGTGCACTGTCTTGTTTTTTCCTGCTAGTACGTCACATCTTCAGGTGTATGTATGCTCACAAACACTTAGGTAGTACACAACTGTTGTGAACTCAGTCTTTAAAATATTGTATTATATATTTTTTATTTATTTTTACGCTACCCGGGTCAATGTCTGGCCTACATTTTTCTCTCTGTGTACGTTATAGCCTGCTCTGAAATTCAGTCACGAGTTCTCGAGGCCTATGAGTTTCGTTTCATAGTATATAGAGCCTACAATGTGGAAAGATGTATCCATGTTGTAAACATGTTTGCGACCAAAATAACCAGAATTTTCTTTACGTTAGTCTGTAAATATGAGAAAAAAAGTTGTAATGCTCGCAGTCGCAGATGTGGAGCTCAGTTTTTACGCCAATTTGTACTCCAGTTTCCCATACGTAGCACTTTGTGAGCTTGTGTTTCGCCACTTGCTATCTTGTTTGAGACGTTATTGTAGAGCTTGTATCGCTCATTGTCTCTTTGTGTGATTACGTACATTTCATCCCAGTTTACCCTGAAAGTGACTTGGTGTATTTTTCGGAGGAGTGAAACATACATCGCCAGCTTGGCATCACGGACGCTGTTGTGAACTCTTCCGCCCTGGAAAGTTGCACCCTGACGGGGAGCTGGATATAAACCATCTCCGACGTGTCGTGTCCACTGCTATTCTTCACTTACAGGACTATCATCTTTCGGTTCGAGAGTTCCAGGAACTGTGGATTCTATATTTACGTGGACTGACTCGCCTTTGGAAGCCGTAATATTCCATCATGATTTGGACGCTATCATCAGTAAGAAACTATATATTTTTTAATCATCTGCATTGTTTTTGCATATCATTGTCAGTTGTACTATTTGTCTATTTAGTTCAAATAAATGTCTTGAACTTCTTCCAGCGTCTTCATGTTTCCTGGTTTGATTTTGTGTAAGGTCTATCGCTGTCCGAGAGTTGAACAAGGGATTTGTTTATCATTTTTCCTCTCCGATAGTGGTTACCCCTTACACAAGCACTACAGCGTCACAGTTGGAAAGCGTTTTTACTGCGATTTACACTTTCTTGTATAACCCGAGTTCCCATCCACGAGTAACCGTACCCAAGTTAATGAGAAGTTATTTATTTATTAATTTATTGTTTATAAAGGTCCCCACACATAAAAAGATTTAAATTATACGAGGACGATCAGCTTTATATGTGGAGAAAAACGCTGTGCAGGGTAAACCACCGGCCACTGGTAAACTATTGACGAACTCTCCCTGGTGTCGCTCTTGCTGGCGTCCACTCCGATCGCACGCGGGAAGGTAGCAGCCTTCGGATGGATTTCCCCTGGTTTCTACCCGTTTTCCCCACACCATGATGCTTGGGGCTATCGTATAATGGAATTATTCACGAGTACGGCGTACAACACCAATAGGGGACTTTCGAGTTGTAACAAAAATGTTAGGCAACAATTTCTGATTACATTTGCCGTAACATGAGTGTCTAAAAATGTGTCACTAAAAGTTATTTATACTTGGACGGACTATGGTGAAAATTGAGGAGCTGAAGGATTGTGAACTTAAGAAGTTACTGAAGAAAGGAAATGTCATTTGTATCTCCTGAACATAGTGAGATGGTTGATCACTATACAGTCAACCGACGTTGCATAACATTTTTGACAAGTCTCATGATACAATAGGGCTCTTTTTACCTTTAGGGACAAAAGTGTTTGAACTCGAAACTCACCTGTGAATAAATATCATATGACGGCGCGGTCAGTTTTGTGGGGTGGATGAGGGAGAAAGAAAACCAGAATAGACAAGGTAAACCACCGACTTTTGACATTTTACTGACGCACTTTCCCACATGTGAGGTCCAAACAAGCACACCCTATAGATGGAAGACAAATGGTTTTCAACAAATATTATACTTTGTAAACATCCATCCCGACCACTTGCTGACCACAGTCACAGCGGTGAAATGTACAGATTTCCTGTGCAAAGCTGGGGCTGAACTCGCACCTCCCGTACCCTACCGACCTAAACACAAGCTTAACCACTCAGCCGAGGGGTTCCCGTCACCCATTTATTCACTGAAATATAGGCAGTCCAGTCAACACGCACAGAGGACACAAGCTTCAGGCTTGTACTGATGATAGCACAGGCTTAATTACTTCAGCCTTGGGTTTTCAGTCTTTTGAGCTTATATGGACACACTAGGATGTTGCCATTTCTTCTGAAATCTTGTTGAGCCCAACGCTACATATAACGTAAGCAACATAATGTAATGTTTGCTTTCAGCATGTAACCATATTCAACAAGTGCAACATGACAGTAAATCCGCCTATAATGCACAATGACAACAAATAACGTTTGATTATTCCCAAGCCCTTCTCATTATATTGAAGGATTCAGGCTCTCGTGTCATATTTTCGCACTTAATCGTTCCTTGTAGACCGTTTGACTTTCATCATGATGGGGTCAAAGTCCAAGGAAATGCGTCAGTAGCTTACCAAATGTCCGTCGTTTACACCGCTTACCCTGGTTTGGGCCATTCTCATAAAACTGACCACCATCGCATGAAATGAAAAATTCTTTTATACCGCGTTAAACAACAAATAAATCAGATTTCAAATTCGAAATTTTAAATATTATTTAAATCTATCATAAAACTGATTGCCCATCATATATGTGAAAATTTTCTCTATTGCGTATAAATAGAGTACATAAGCCCAAGAGGAAATTTATCTGCTATAGTGTTTCACATTTTCGTACGTATCAAGCAAGTCTTAATTACAATTTTTACGGTTAATTTAATGATTGATTTATACCCCCTGGCGGTTGGTGTAACGACATTTGATATAACTGTACTTTTTTCATAAGCCTATAGAAGCCAGGCACGACCATCATCGTACCATTGATTTATCGCAGCATTATTCAACAATGTCCCACGCGACAGGACGATCACACGAAGCGATGGAACGATGGCCCCAAAACAATGGTCATGTGTCATTGCCTCACGCGATCGAGCCATCTCTTCGTGCAATCGTTCCATCGTTTCTTATTATCGTCCGACTGCTTCGTACCATCCTATTTTACCATCGTTCCCACGCTCCCAGTCGTATTTCAAACGCTTCCTACAACCGTTCCAATGTTTTCTACCATCTTCTGGCGATGTACGATGGCCGTACTACCATGTCAAGGATTCAACAAGGCAAAAAACTAACGATTTAAAACAAATAATTAAAACTTTATTGATGTGTCCATGGATGTGAAAGGTAGTGTTTCTTCGCCAGTGTGAGTTGAGGGCCGTGTGAACGATGGGATGACAGGTGTGTGACTCCACCGCTGCTTTGCATTGCTGACGTCATTCCCACGGCTTACTCACCAAATGCGCCTGAAGAGACCCAGTCTATCACTAGCCACGTAATCTGAGCCTATTCTAACAAAGGAAAATGAAACAATGACTAATTATATAAGTAATTACCTGCACAGATCGTGCAGAAGCAAGGTTAATTACTGTACCGTACTGTGTGCCTCTCTTACGTAACAACCTACCACACAAAGTCAATGTCAGGCAGACAGGAATGGGAGAAAAATGAACAAAGAGTACAGAGAGGAACAGTGATGGCGAGATACCCGTATCTAAAGAACATTGCACAGCATATTTTGAGTATCAAGAATAGTAATAACATAGGCTGTCATACTGGCCATTCCCAGGAACAAGATATCTGATCTTCAAAATTCGCCAGTCAAAATTCTCTTTGACAGTTTTGTACATTTTGACAAGTCATGTACACTACATGCAGGATAATAACAGAAGCACGCTAACATATTGATAGTACTCAGTGTGAAATATAGCTTAAAGTCAAAGAAAGTAAAAGTATTTCACTGTTATGCGAGTAATCAGTTTCTTATCAGTGAATGCTCACTTGATACCTATTGGACACTTGTGTAACATTTACGTCTACAAAGTGACTCATGCGGATTGTAGTTTCTTAATTAAAATATCATCTTTATATTTGTCCTTTATAACTATACAAAATCACTCAATCACATGGAAACATCTCCACAAAGAATTCAACTTGAAAATAAAACGACTCTAACTATTCAAATATCAATACTGTTATTAATATTTGGAAAGTAAAACAAACCAGTTATGTCGGCATCTCCCAGAGCAGCGGCGGCCATCTCAGCCATTCGTTTGCTTATGCTTCGTCCAAATCTGCATGGAGAACAAAACCACATCTCACTGAAATTGGCAATATATTTTGGGCTCACATCATAAGACAGCCATCGGTAATGAAGTAGGTTAGACGGTAAGGCAGTAAGGCGGATAGCTTTTTGCCCCATCGCTGATCATGTGTGTGTCAGACAGAACACATTCCTGTCATGCCAATTTTACAAAAAAAGGGATAATTTCGATTTTGTTGTTGTGAATTATTCCAACTTGGATAGTAATATACCAAAGTGTCTTGTACATGGCGTATATATATCTATATATACCACGTTGGAGATATGAACAGTTGCAGTCAAAGAGACAAATATTTGATTAACGACACCGTATATACTACAATGGTACACGATTCGGACACTGATTTTATTCATCTGTTTAGAACATTCATTGGTCTTCATTGAAGACCTGTTGACCCCTTCTGTTTGCATGAATTAGTAATGATATTTTTATTTTATATACTTTCTTAGTTCTTTGATGGTTTGTCTTATTTGTCATTTTGGAAACTGTTCTTGCCATTATTAACCAGCAACTCCCATTCTGGTTGTCGGCTAGTATATGAGTGTCGGTTTCGACACACATTTGGCACACCTGCGAATTCAAGGTAAACCGTAAACAGCACATTGGGTGATCATCATGGTATGCTGAATTAGACTGTCTAACATGCTGCCCCAAGCTAGCTCTGGGGATACAGTGTCGTTATGGTGCTCATGTGTCCCGCACTGCTGACGTCAGATGTATTCATACACGAAAACAAGATGTATATCTGATGCGTGGGGTTCCTCCCCAAAGGCAGTATGTAATTTTAAAATGATGTTGTAAATCTCAAAAACTTGTATTTAAAAACCTTTTTTCATCAGAAATGATAAATTCTGTCTGTCTGTTTCAACAGAATAGTAACGCCTATCCGCCACACTGCTGGAAACTCATGCCTAGTTGTGGTAATTATTTTGGACATGTTGTAGTAAAAAAAACTTCCAAAGTAAAAGCAAAATTAGTGTTTTAACCATGAAAGAAGCTGTGCTCCAAAAAAGATCTTTTGTACACAGGTTGAAAGCATCAAGATACACGCCCTGTGGAAATTACGTTTTGAGACACATCTTCCTTCAGCCCTAAATTAGGGCTTGAATGGGTTCCAAACTGCACCAAGTTGTCCAAAATGAACACTGGGACAATAAAAAAGGTTATAAAATCTATAAGGTGTCTATAATTGACACTTTATTTCTAGCACATATTCACTCTTCTATTTAATGTTTTAAATTGCAGAAACGAAAATATATACAAATATATATATATATATATACATTATTTTTGGACCGATTTAATGTATAATCAGGAACCGTTTCCTCGCCTTATTGCCTCATCTCCTTATGCGAAAGAAACCAGAGATCCCACACTAATCCATCAACCTTTTGCAAGATACTCATGCAATTTCCAATGAGTGACATACAGATATGCACATCATAGTGATGATGTGAAATGGTGGCAACACAGGTCTGCATGATCATCATCAACGTTCATTATCACCCACGTTTCTACTACTTCGAGTTTGAAATTATAATTAGTTATATGGTGATATTAGTGTTGAAAATCGACCTCGTGATTATTGATCATGAAAGTTCCTTCTTTCAAATCAACGACTGGAATGTTAAAGACAAAGCCGTCAGACACTTTAGATTGGGCCTTTTACATACAATAAACTATCAGTCCTCTAGATTATGGTTTAAAATAAAATTTACATCGCGTTAAAAACCACTTGGGGTTGTCTATTCCTTCGCAAATCAAGTTGGTATTTATGACGAAATAAAAACAAAACCGTAATCATGAAATGCGAACTCTCAGTTCAGACGGAGAAGAATACTGTCTTTATTGATGGGCTCCTTATTCTTGCTTTGTCGCTGCATTTAACCTTACATCGTTTGCTAAGATTAAGTGCGGGTCGCTATGATTTGGGGCTTGTGTTTGGCACACTGGAAGCGGTAACCAAGACCGGTCTTGGATTTTCCATATCAAGCCGAGCAAATCATTCCGACATTACAGGGTGAGTATGTAGGGAATTTATTTATTTACTTATTTTCTGGATTTTAACTGGGCTCAAAACTTTTTCACTTGTATAGCTTATGTTGGACTACAAACAAAGCATACATAATTATTTTTCAAATCCTGAAGCAGTGGTACAATATCTTGAAACCAAAAATTGGTTTTCTTGAAATTGAAATTTGGAGACATAACCCTAAGGTCAGCTGCTATATATGGAAACACTTTTTCTATCTTCATAAAGATTTCAGTTCATAGTGTTAATTTAATAGCTTAATGAACGCTACTCACTGCCAAAGATTGTCTTGAACTGTGAGAAGATTGCCCAAAACGAAGGCATTATTGAGGTCGCCGCTTTGATTACCTCCACGTTTTTATACTTTGGTCTTTTATAATTGACTGTTGTTTTTTATATCTATGATTCCGATATTTTATTGTTATAACTTTTTAAAGAACGACATCACATCTCAGATCAGAGAAAAATCTTACCGTGGCCTCCCGACAATGGCGTAGTATTCGTTAAGGGCTTTAAGGTAGCGCCTTAGCTCGTCAGGACTCCTGAATTCTGTTGGTCGATCTGGCGGTGCTAGCATACTGTCTTGTGATGTAACACCAACCACTAAGACGACCGCCACCAGTAGAGCTACTAATAGTGTTTTCTGCATTTTATGAATCTGAAATTCAAACAGAAAAACTACTGTAATATTAAAACAAAAGCTTCTGATTCAAGAACATTGGAGACAATGCTTTTCAGTATTCATTCATACATACCATTTCCTTGCATATGGAAGCTGTTAACAAAACAGCTTTGTTACAGGAATTCTTTCGAAAGTAGATTGGAATTTAAAAGACTACTTTTATGGAAATGTCACGCTCATTTCCAATTAGGCAGGCACACAACACAAAAAATAAAAAAAAATTAAAAAACTCTTATTTAAAAAAGAGGTTGCTAAGAAGTTCTCAGCGGCTCGTAGTGTAAGACGAAATCCTGATTCGGCATGAAACGAAGTGAAACCATTAGGGCTGAAATGTAAACCTACCTTTAGTGTCCTACGGAGGCTGTTCCAAGTGGCGTGTTGTGTGTGGCGTTCCTAACGATAGGGGTGACAAAGCTCGCTGAGCATCCCCCTCATCCGACACACCTTATATACGTCCGTCACCACGGGGGACGCCACTTGTAACAGACAAGGCTGCGTCAGTTGGATGCATAAGGCGGGGAAGGGGAGATATAAGGCTGATTAGGACACTAATTTGTTGGCTAAAGTAAGAATGGCGTCACTCTGGTCAAGCTGTGAGAGTGCTGGCTGGAACAATTGTAGCCGTAGTGACCATAACAACCTGCAGCTTTACTTTCCGGAAGGGATTGGATGACCATCCCCGGTCAAATATTCCCCCTTCCCCATCAGAAAGCTTCAACTTCAGATGATCGACAAGAGAGAGAGGCGAGCGCTTCCGGAATACTAAAGAGGCGAAGCCTCCGGAAGCGTATAGCGGCATTCACATTTTGTATAACCGCCAGACTATTACTGCTCTTTTGTGAACAACGAAAAACGAGAAAGCAGTATTCGGTGGGCGCCATTGCAAGTCGTGAAAAGGTCATGACATAATCGCTTCACATTCAATCACACGGAATAAAATTGTTCACAATGTTACCACTTACCATCGGATTTTCAACTCAATCAGTTGTGCAGTACCGTTCATGCACAAAACAAAGGGTATGTTGGACTCACGTACTTAGAGTTTTGAACCTTTTTCAGCTTATACAATTCTAAAGTTTGCCAGTATAGTGAGCTACTTTCTAGCAACTCACAGGACATTTTTGGCATTAAATTAAAAACTTTAGAGTCTATATATGATCAGAGTTTTCTACATAGTACCTGTATATGAGAGTTTATACGCGGAAAGCCAACTGAGGGCCGTAACCTCTGCTAAGTGTAATAATATTCCAAAAGAAGTAGGGAATATTCTACACAAAACGGTGCATGGACCTAAGTGTCCACTGACATCAGTGTTACGACAGCGTCAGTTTAAGATGCGGGAAAAAAGTGGAACAAAGTGAATAGTAAAATTTCGAAATGCATCCCTGCAAGGTTGTTATATCATGCAAAAGGAATGAGTGGTACTGGTGTGTCAGTATCCGATTATCATGACACCCCGTGAACAGCCCACACTGTTAAAAAATATTGATAAAATTATTGGTTAAAGTCCCGGTAAATAAAGTACCAGGTGTTTTCGCTGTTAAATAACGGCTAGAATGGCCATAATTTCGCAAATGTCTCCTATTATGGGTGTTTTACCACTAGAGGGACTGTTGTTGTGAAACCCTCACAGAAATACCTTTTTTTTAACAGTATAACTGTAAACTTGATTTATACACATAGATCATATGTTCAAGAAATATCAACACAGACTGAAATGTTTTCGACAGAATATGTCCAGGCGTAAGATGCATGACCGGTATGTTCAAAGAAAAAGTGCTCAAGCAGTTTACAATATACTTTTGTAAAACAAAGATCATCGGGAATTCTTTGTTTCCATTTATGACAAAATTAGTTACATGTAAATCAGTTACACATGGGCAACTGTGCAATTAATAATACCACTTTTCTGTTTGTGTGAAACTATTTTGAACACACAATGATGTAAAAATCTGTTTCTTCTGCGTGTAATTGTTAGCTGATGCAGATGTATTGTATATTTTTTAGATAAATACAGTTATTAACCGAAACAATAAAAATGTCCTTATATATGAAATTACACTCTGTTACATAGCATAGATTCTGGCAAAATTGCCTAAACACTTCGGATTTCGAATCACCTAATTCATAGTCAGACAGGTAACAGAGAGCAATTATGCATATCACACATCTAGGCCATTATGCTGTTATAATTGGCAGACTCCTGTTTGCACAAAATGGCCTTAAATCTGATAAAAAAGTCTTACTAAAATTTTTCTGGCCGTTGGAAACGTTTAAGTTGAGAGTAAAGATTTTAACTCGCATACGCTTGTCATTTTATGGCTCATTTACCACATTAAGTAAATGGTAACGAAACACCCTAATCACTCCCAGATTGTCATAGTTGTTACTACCGGCATGGTGATTTGCTTTGCCTTCCAAAAATGGAACGGCCAACACAAGCCAGTATGTGTAATTATGCATTTTGCCAAGTGGTCCCCTCTCCAAGAAAGCTAATAGGCGGATTTTAGCTGAGTGATAGACTTCACGAAAAATATGCATCATCCCTGATGGTCGGTAGAGAAGCTACATTGTCTACATATCCATAAGTTCGTATTTAAAATGCAATGCACACCTTTAATATTATTTGCTAATGACTTCCACTAGCTTGTCTTCTATATATATCACAATATCAATTTCAGCGTCCTGTATTCGCATTTCAATCAATGCACAATAGTTCTAGCTTTTTTGCCTTCAAACGTTGAAGTCCAGAATCATTCGATGCTGTATTGTGTTGAAAGGTTTTCCAGAACCTGTGGAGAATTGCTGCATACTTATTTTGCCTCGCTACTGTAGCTATATATAGGAATTAACAGGTTTCAAAGTTGATATCGCTTTCAGCTGTCAGTTTACATCAGTTGTTCACAGTGTAGGCAAAAATAAATGTCGGCAGTCAATTGCATGCGCTAATCTTTGTAAATTGAGAGCGAAACAATAATGTGCTATATAATAGCGGGAAAATATGCCTATGTACCATTTTCCGAATGTATACCATTAAACATGATCCAAGGCCTAGATGTGAAGAATTTTGATAACAAAATCAAACACGTACTAAATGGAAAAAATATGCCAACAAGTGTAACACCTTTCTGCTCTTTTTCAGTGAAACAAGTCTAAGCTGACTGAAAGAAAGCCCATCATTAAAATTTATTCCCAGTGTAAACGACAGCAACGTCTTTCAGCCAGTCTAACAGTATATGTCGATAACACTGTCATCATCTAAGCGCCACATGCGTAACACATGTTAGACGTACCACATGATTGTTGCCTGCGCACTTCATGCCTCAGACAGAGTTATTAAACCTAATGAAGAAAGCAGGTCTGCTTCTGTCAGGTTCCAATACAGCGTAAATGTGAAACGGCTAAGTAATTCCTTAAAGAGAATGCACCCGAGATTTTCGGCAAAAAATAGATTTGCGGAAATCCAGTCAGAGTTTTGCTATTATTTTAGAATATCCCAAAATTATAATTACCTTTGGCAGCTAATTTGGTCTATGCACATGTTACCGTTCTAACTCGCTAATGAGTTCTTAAAATGTGTAATGCAGGTCTCGTTATAACTTTTTCAAGAATCATATTAAGTACAATTTTTTATTATACATTTAACACCACATGTTATACTTAACCAACTAGAACCAACTTTCATACTGTTACAAGCATGAGTTTGTATTGTGTAAACACGAGAAGAAAACTACACACAGAAGCGTTATCAACGCTATATGACGGAATGTTGGGATGGAATAAAGTACCAGCTTTCTTGTAGATTATTCCATATGCGTTATACTGTAGATCTGTAATTCACGAGTATCCACGCTAGCGTGAAAATATTTAGGCGATTATTTATTCATTTCACTTAACTTTGCCTACTCAAGTCTTTTCAAATTATACGATTGCTCTCAGTTTTATGAGTGATGAAAACCCAAGTGAACTGATCTGTTAAGCGGACAGTGTGAATGGTCAATTACTCCACTGGACCGTACGAAAGTCGTCGGCGATTCATCGACACCAAGACCCCACAGGCAGTGAGAGAGGGGAGATATAGAAATTCCGTTTCCTAGTTAAAACTTGTTACTCGTGAGTCAATCCTATTTAAAGGTGAGTACTTCAATCACTCTGACTACAGATGGTTAGCGCGCTAGCGCAGCGTAATGATCCAAAAGCCTCCTACCAATGTGGTCGCTGTGAGTTCAAGTCCAGCTCATGCTGGCTTCCTCTCCGGCCGTAAGTGGGAGGGTCTGCCAGCAACCTGTGGATGGTCGTGGGTTTTCTCCCACCGTAACGCTGGCCGCCGTCTCATTGTCTCAAGTGAAATATTCTTGAGTACGGTGTAAAACACCAATCAAATAAAAACTAAATAAATGAAACACATTGCTTAGCTCTGCCAGATCAAATAAATCGATCCGATTATATTCACCAAAAATCAGTTTTGGTTAGTTTTTCACTATCAGAAGAAGAAATTTTTTATTTAATATTTCATTGACATTTAACGCTATGCTCAAGAACGTTTGCAGTTTTCTGGGGAGGAGGCGGGGGTGAACGCAATCCTCACTTCTACCATTCTTAAATTCAACAAAGCAGAAACTACAGGGATTTTAACACAAATATGAAAAAATTTTAGGAATTGTCCACGAATGTAAAATGTTCTTCTTTAACCCTGTGTAATGCTGAGGGCCATTTGCATGCACGTGAACGATGCGATGACAAGTGCGTGATTCCACCACTGCTTTGCATTGCTTTGTTATCAAGTCGACATCAAGACATCGGTGACAGAATATCAACGTTTTTAAATCTATATTTAATGTTTAACTTTAAATGATAACTCACAACAATCTAAGATGATTAATCAAAACGCTTTAGTGCCGTTTTTCAGTTTAAACATTAAACTACGCACTTGGACAATAAAACTTTGAATATAGCCAAAAACAGCAATTTGAAAAAAATTAGCCCTGATGTTTTTGAATTGTCACGTAATTTTCATTAATACATAAAGTTAGATAAATTTTGAAAGTATTTTGGCATCAGAGGTATTTAACTTTGAGAATATATATACACGACTATATTCCATCCGTAGTTTGGTTTATGCAAGGTAAAAAGGGAAAATTGGCTTCTGGGGGCTTCCAGTATCCTTTACAAGCGATTGAATGTTCTCACACAAGCATATTTTTACATGGATGTATACAGAGTCCTACTGAAATGCTTGTTACTTTGAACACCATTTAGTGTCATCCGGTTTCTGCCCGGTTTCCTCGCATAATGCTGACGGCCATCGTATGAGAGAAATATTCTTGAGTAGGGCGTAAAACACCAATGAAATAAATAAATAAACTGATTAAACACTATTTAGGTTCTCGAATTTGAAATGGGAGCTATCTTTCTAAAAGTTATTGAAAGCTGAAGAAACTTTCACTCACACGATGAAGATCGGTTGTAAGTGGATGCGAATAGGAAGCCATCAATCTTTTGCAAGATACTGCCGAACTTTACCATGGCGAAGTATGTGAACGAAGGTCTTTCCACCGATGTAAACGAAGGTCTTAAACGAAGGCTATGCTGTGCATAGGGCTAGACGAAGGCCATCAGCAGTTACCGTCACCAAGACCCCGCGGACAATTATAGCTGCTTCAAATTTAAAATCAAATTCAGACATTTAAGATTAGTGCCAGAAGTGTTTACATGATCTCCCTAAGCCGAAAAGCTTTACATATATGTGGATGTTTGTACATGGATGTCAGAGGGATCACTTACATTTAATCTACTTTTATCAATAAACAAAGCCATCATCACTCTGTTGGATGATAACTTCAAAGTGAAACTTCAGCCAGATGTCTCATAACGCGTTCAAAACCAGTTCGGCTTATTTGTTCCTCTCCATCATAAGTTCGGCATCTACCATAGTAAAGGTAAAATCACCATGAAATATATGAAACGAAATCGAAAAGTTGAAATATGAAGTCTTGTTTATCTTTTGGTGTGAATGCCTTAATTTCCGTCGTTTGATTTCCCACACTTGCTTTTATCTGGGGTTTAACGTTTCTCTGTATGTTAAGATTAAATGTCATGTTTTGAGGTAGTGTTTCTCGGCACATTAGAAATGGCAAACACCCCAGGCCTTTTTTCACCAGACTGTGCAACTCACTGCTGCATTACTAAGTGAATAGGAAATTCGTTTATTTATTTGATTGTTTTTTAACTCAGTCCTCAAAAATTGTTGACTTGTTTGGCTTAGGTTGCAGCACGGGCAAACTGCACGCATACATCGTAAGTTTTCACAGAACAGAATTTTTTTTCTCACGTTGGAATTCGGAGACATTTTGTGTTATATGAACTTTTATTAATGCCTGCTTGGGGTTTCTGTCGACTGTATATACGTGAACACCTTGTTTACCTTCATGTACAATGGAGTTCTTAGTGTGATTTGACATTTCATGACTGTCATGAACTGTAGAATTCAGTAGTAAGTGGACAACATTACTTCGTCCCCAGGTCCTAAATTGATTCCACCATTATCTTAACCAGCTGCATGAACCATTGTCTGTTTTGTCCACTTCACATGTCAAATATAGCATCTTCGTCGGTGCTATCCAACTTGCTTGTTGTTGCATTTGATTCAGTTGTTTCTGATGGTCGGGGACCTCCTTGGCTCAGTTGGTTATCGCGCTAGCGCAGCGTAATGACCCAGAAGCCTCCCATCAGTTTGATCGGCCTGAGTTCAAGTCCAGGTCATGCTGACTTCTTCTGCGGGAAGGTCTGCCAGCAACCGGCGAATGATCGTGTCTTTGCCAGGTTTCCTTCCACGGTAATGCTGGCCGCCGTCGTGTAAGTGAAAAATTCCTCTGTACATCGCAAACACCAATCAATTAAATAAATAAATATCTGACGGTCAGTTTGTCAAAATGTGCTTAATATGATGTGTATTAGTCTAGGTCTGTTTCCAGTTGATTTTTTATCTCCCTCACTCTTTGTTTATATTTCAACTTTATTTTCTTTTTTTGTGCCTTCTTTATGCTTTTCCTTTTTGCTTCTTCTTTATTCTCTTGTCTTTATATTCGTTTTTATTTTATTTGTTTATCGAACTATATTTTTAACTCACCGCTGTCATTGTTCAATGGAAATGAGCGGTGTTATTAAATACTGGTCATGTTCCAAAATATAAATTACTAAAAGGGAAAGAGGCAGTAATACAGGCTTTTGACCCATCGCTTAAACACCATCTGTCAGATGCAGTACAACTGACTTGTCGGTAACAACTGTCCATCATTGGTACACCCCAAACTGGGTCGTCATTATGTTATTGTAATAGAATGCCACCAAAATACTGTTACCCACCCTACCTGTTAATATGCAGTGTTATCACGGTGGTCAAGCATTTATACTCCAGATATATCTGCATATGAATACATTTCAAACATGATGTATGAAAGTTTTCAACGTCACTATATATGGCTGAGATATTGCTCACGTGGCGTTAAGCTATAACCACCCATTCATTCTTCATGGACAGTGCTACAAAATTTTAAAATTACTTAGTATTATGTCGAATTAACTGAAGCTAATTTTTACATAAATGACTAATCCAGAAACGAATTTTTCTCATAAAAAACGCCCCCGCTATCCACTGCGCAAGTACCGAATCACGTGACGCAATCGTGTTCACTTTGGTCCCTGTCATGGTCCAAGAGGGGTTTTCCCAAAGGAAAAGCTTATTGTTTTAACCACGAGAGAATTGCCGCATATAGAGCCTTTGAGCTTATGTTAGTGGCATTAATATACAAATCTGTACGCGTTACGTTTTAAGGCACAACTCCGAGATCCTTAAATCAGAACTTAAATTCAGCAGGTCGAAAACGGCATCCAATTGACAGAAATGAATATTTGTGTATTTTTAGTGGCTTAAAGCATCTATTAAGATACTAAAATTGTAACTATAATACATATATGTTGCGGCTTCACGTCCATTAGTGCAGATCATAGTACCGATGATACAGATATATTCAAACATTCCAAGAGCGTGGTACGGCATGTATCATCAGTCAGATAGGCAGTTTTACTCAAGAATTCATAAATAAACCTGGCGCGTTTTGGACACAATGCCGAAAGTATCCGAAATGTGAGAGCATGTTATATTGAGTACGGAGCGAGGATTTAACACAACGTGGATATCTTCAATGTGTTTTAAATGGAGTGATCCGCTTATTCTCCCTCTTGAAAGCGGAATTTGTGATGGCTTGTCGCCAGGGGCTAAATAAGTCTAATATTTATTTGATATTTGATTGGTGTTTTGCGCCGTATTCATAAACATGTTTTGATACATCGACGGCCAGCATTATGGTGGGAGGAAACCGATCTTATCACATATCGCAGGCGTTCACAAAATTGTTACTCTGCACTTATCTGTGAAATGGACAAAGAGAGTCACGTAATGCTAAAGTGACATCCGCCACACGAGTTTTCACTTTTGCAAAAACTTGAAATTTTGTAATAACATGTTCATCCTGTGAGCTGGAAGTTATAAAATTAAGGGTTGTTTAAAGGAGATTTTCATTTTTACTTAATAGTGAAATAAAATAGTGATTTATAAGGCTTTAGGCTTTTCACGGGATTGACATTCCTTCATTTAAGAAGACCCATTTTTCATTGGCAATGATGCCGTAAATGAATAAAATCACTTGGATACAAAAGTGAATATTTATTAATGAACACCTTACGGTGGACGAGAAAATATACCGGAAAAAAAGGAATTGCTGTTCGATAACGTTTCAAAACCTATACACGTACAGTGAGGGCAAGATGTGTAGTAGTGATAGCTCTTCAGACAAACCTTGTCAATTAAAACAAAACCAAAGAGAAAACTGACAATACAATTCTCAGCTGGAAATCACAGCTGAAAAGGTATTACGAATCCTGTCATTAAAATATAGTATTTGTTTTTGCGCTAACCGGGTAAGTGTGTGACCTATATTTTCCTCCCTTTTTCTGTTGTGGCCTGCATTGTAATTCAGTCGCCCGTTCTCGAGGCTTCCGTGTTAATGAGTTACGTGTCATTGTACATAGAGCATAGATTCTGGAAAGATGTAAACAGGTTTACCATGAGACCATCTAGAATTTCCTGTACGTTATTTTATAAATATGAGCGAAGAAGTTGTTAAGCTTGCAGTCATCTTACTTATGTCCACTTGAGAGGAATCATGTTGCTCATGTCCAATTGAATGCAGCCATATTTACGCTTACTTGAAGATTTTGCTGGGAGCTTGGTTTTCACGCCATTTGGCAGACGTCATTTTACACTCCATTTTCGTACGTAGCACTTTGTGAGCTTGTGTTTCGCCACTTGCTGTTTTGCTTGAAACGTTCTTTTTTAGCTTGTATAGCTCATTGTCTCTTTGTGCGATTACGTACATTTCATCCCAGTTTACCCTGAAAATGACTATGTGTATATTTCGGAGAACTGAAACATGCATCGCCACGTCGGCATCACGGAAGGTTTTGTCAAACTGTCCACCCCAGGAAAGTTGCACCTTGCCAGGAAATTTAATATATATCATAGTCGGCGTACAGTGCCCTCTGCTGTTCGTCACTGCAGGACTGTCATCCCTCGATTTTGAAATTCCAAAGAACTGTGGATTTTATATTTACGTGGACTGATTTGCCTTTGGAATGTCCGATCCGGATTTGTGTGTGTGTGTGTGTGTGTGTGTGTGTGTGTGTTTCAGATATATGTATTGAGCTTAGTCAGGCGTCTTTGTGTGTCTTTGTTTGATTTTGTGACAGGCCTGTGGCTGTCTGCGAGCTGAAAAAACCTTTTGTTTATCATTTTTCTTCTCCGATAGTGGTACCCTTACCAAGGCTTAAACTGTTACCAAATATTGTCCTGTTAAAAGTAAACAGCAATCTGGATTTCATCCATACTTAATTAATATTATTATTATTTTACTGACGAACTGTAATTGCCTATGGTTTAAAGACGTTTATGTAAATCTGCTAACTGAAATTGTAAACCAATTGTTCACCAATAAAACGCTATTAAAAACGATGAGCACGAGTATTTAACCGAAAGCTCCGCGAGCCCTGCAATGCTTTCCTATCGCATTATTTGTGAAAACACGGTGGGGCACGGGATGTAATTTCACGGCCTGGTGCCTTAATCTTCTCCATCTGGGGGGCTGGGTTCAAGGAAGGACGTACACACCGTTGTATGCATCACTCAGCTAAGCACAAGCACACACCTAGGTCTGCTAGCACGCTGACCGCAGCTCTCAGCCAACACGCCGAGCAAGAATAATCGATAATTGAAAGCGTTATCGAACAGTGGTTACAGAAAGCAGGGCTTCGCTGAGGCTTGGATCTATAGTCCCGGCATACATTACTAAGAGCCAGGAAATCTATCTCCGACCAAACATGGCGGCGTGTATAATGGTGGCATCCTAGACCATGTAAACATAACGGAGAGGTGAGTACGCGATTAGGTTCATGTGCGAGGTCTAAAAATCATGCCAATACAGTCTTCATCCATTGTATAACTTGCTCCAGTATAAGACTGAGAATTATTCGGAGAGAATTACAGAAATTCAGTGTGGTTCTTGACTGTGATGTCTTGATGTTTATTTACTGCATTTGCTCGCCAATCACACATTCTCGAGATGCGCTCGCTCTACACACTTGCATACAGGTCAATACTACTCATTTTAAAGCACACATATACTCTAACTGTTAGATCACGTAATCTGTACGTGACGTGGCATTAGAACTGATGAAATATGGTGTTACATACTGCAGCTGGCATAGATTTGTTACATACTACAGACGAGATATATATCATCTACCAGTACTAAAGACAGCATACATGTGCTTGTATCAGAAAATACTGTTACCATGCAACACGAGCATCACATTACATACACGTACCACATTATGTAGTTGGCATACCAAATATTACAGATGCCATATGTCTTTTAGATGCTACATTAAGTCGATATATATGTATCACATGCAGTAGATAGCGTGTGTATCATGTACGGCACATGCCACGTGTATGACATGCTAAAGATGATATTTGTAATGGAGTGTATAACTGACATGTATTATCACATATTACAGATGTCATATGTGTATTAGACACTACATTCAGGTTATACGCAGCAGGATCAAGAAGCTGTCTTAGACTTAAGTCAGACTTAGACTTCACATGTGATATTTTTCCTGAAATTAGATTTTGATCACAAACCACTTTTTAGTTTTCAATTTTCAGTATAGCCATTAAGGTCAATGACAACTCATGGTCTTAAAATAGAAATCTTTCACGAGTCACGATCAGGATCGGTAAAGTAAATCAAAGCAGTTTCGTGTTTCTGGGGCCCCAACCACGTCGACTCTGATATCCTGCTGATCACAGTGATATCCTCCTCATCGTTTGAACTATTATAAAGAATGTACAATTTACATATGTCTTCATATTACATGTTTTAAACGCAGCCTCTTCCACATATATGATCCGCCTGTGATATGCTGTGCATTTTATGCCCAGATGGTTGATAAACTGAAAATTGTATATTTTATGAGATAAAGCTGATATTGAGAGAAGTGGGAGGTTTTAGATATTAATATCCAGATGTGAGCAGTCTGTTCAGCTGCCACCGGTTTTCACAGCTGTGTTAATAGGATATGTTGAGATGAAGGTAATTAAGCAACTGGCTCCATTCCTCAACCGCCTCTAAGCATACACCATCGTCTATTATGACCAGCTGTAGGAAAAAAATATCTTTTAAAGTCAGAAATTTAGTCCTCTCAAATGCAAATGAAATGATTTACGTCCTGATCAGTTTTTTTTATAACTTCTATATTATTTTGAATTGATCAGGCACACAATTATTGAAATTACTTGATGGCTGACAGTACAACTCTGGGCATTCCTCGAAGTTAGATAACATCATGTTTAATCAAATGTACGACATTTTGACACAACAACTTTGGTCATCTGTTCTTACATGTATTCGTATTTACATGTATGAAGACCCGTGTTCCTTTTGCGCACATTCAGGTTTAGTTATCTCTGGACTTAGTATTTCATTTTCAGATTTCTGTCTCGTTGCGTTGCAGAACAAAATTAACATGTTACCACTTGCAGACAAGCGGGCCCTATTTTATTTTCAACGAATTTAATGCTCTGCTCTTCAGGCCTCCAAATGCTAGGAGTCCACTAGAATAAACACGGAAATCTAACTCTGCTGATGTTGAGATTGGCACAGTGATGGTGAGCAGTTTCTACAGTTAACTCCGTCGTCGCCTTGTTATAACCATTCCTCCAAAACTATTAACTTCTCTATTGTACTCTTCTCAATATTTATTTTCTGCTTAATGAGCCAGTTCGAGACGAAAATGGTAATCGGGACAGGAAGCAGGCTTTGCCTACAAAACAACGAGGCCTTGGGCAATCTCAAGTCTGTAGCTGACAGATAATCTACGTCAGTTTGCAGCACGCTGGGCAAACCAATCTGACCGGTTGTTGCTGAACAGACGACCAGCTTGGTGTGCCAGGCCCGGCCGTTGAGAGACGGATGGGGACATCAAAATACAAATTGACAAACCGCGTCGTAAATTGGGCGACCACAAAAAGCGATTTTGCTTAGCCCTGATAGAATTTCGGAACTGTATCCAATTTTCCCATATATTTATAAAAACTGTTAAAGTCAGAAAATTGGAAAACATTTGGAATAAAAATGAACATACTTGACTTTAAGTCTTGGAGTTAGTTTGTGTAAATTCAGAGACTGTCGCCATTAAAACGCGGGTTTAGTGCATGTCATGATGTCACCAAATCCTCTTAAAAAGACTGAAAGTATCAATTATGTACAACAACAAATGGTCTTATCAGTAAACCCAACAAGATTTTCAGCAGCAATCTCGTATTTCCTGACAACATTGAGAAATTATTACAAACCAATCTCTTGAAGCTCTGGTAAATAGGATATTAACATATCCTATTAACATACTTGACTTTAAGTCTTGGAGTTAGTTTGTGTAAATTCAGAGACTGTCGCCATTAAAACGCGGGTTTAGTGCATGTCATGATGTCACCAAATCCTGTTAAAAAAGACTGAAAATATCAATTATGCACAACAACAAATGGTCTTATCAGTAAACCCAACAAGATTTTCAGCAGCAATCTCGTATTTCCTGACAACATTGAGAAATTATTACAAACCAACCTCTTGAAGCTGTGGTAAAGGATACAGTTTTTTTTTTTTTTTGTTTGCTTTTTTTTTCATATATATGTGTGTGTGTGTGTGTGTGAGAAAGAGAGAGTCTGAGTACATTTATTGCAAAATTAATGTAGATCTTGTGATTTTACGTTCGATAGACGAAAGGCAATTTGGTGGGGACTATGAGTGCTTCTTTCAGAAAGCTGAATACAGTCGCCAGGTTAATAAAAAGAGTGTATATACCAAATATTTTGGCAATGCGCTTAATCTTTTATCTTTTATCTTAAATGTATTTCTCACTTACCATATATTGAACTACTCTAAGCCGTTAACAATGAAGTCAAATGAAGGAAAATAGAGACAGGAGAATATCTTTTTGTGAAATTCGGTTGTGCTTATAGGCTGTACAATTGCGGGATATTGGCTATTTTACATTACAGTATTCAGGTTTTACATTTTACGATTGCGCGATCACTTTTAACTCAGTTCAATGACCTTCTGTAACAGTTTGTATACTGTCGTCGGAAGGAAGTCATGAAAAGCATCGCAATGTTTCGATGACATCGCAAGGGAATTCTGTCCTTTACGAATTTGTCTTAATTGGAAATTTTTGACAATGTGGTTTACGATACCGTTGGTAATAGGCCTACTTGGCGTTTATATACAGCTTATTGGTTTATTGACAGACCTGTGGCCTGTTTTTTCTTTCGTTTGTATTTATATAGCTGCAGATAGTGTGGCACGAATTCAGTGATACAACAATGCACTTTATCCAGCCCAAGTATTAAACTGAATCAATACTATTATCACAGATTCTAAAACGGTGGGACACTTGTCACTCCACATACCCTAGAAAAATCATGGTAGATATATCCTATCTACCGTGATTTGTGACATCGGCAGACTTTCAAGTTATCTGTCCTTCCGATCTAGTCGTACAACAGTTTAATGTTAATGTAACGTTAGCGTGTCAGTGACGATTGTGTCACATACACAGGGAAAGCGCCGGCTTAATATGACTAAATATAGAAATAATATCAGTGGAAAACAATCCCGAATGAAAACGGCAGACTGGTTAATGCGTCTAAATAGCTGTAAAGGGTATAATTATAGAAACTCGGAGGTAAAGATCGAATGCACACTTTTGCTTCCGATGACAATTATGAGTTGAGGTAAATTCAGTTACACGGGGTATATTTTTCTCCCATTATCGTACCTTCGCGGTATTTGTTACACTCTGATCTTTGATTGTAGAAGTCAAAAGTTCATGAAATAAAATTAATCTCCTACTAATGATTCCGAACGGTATTACCATTCATTTTGTTCATCAGGGCTGCTGGTAGCCCTAGTACACGAAGAACTGCGATGATATTTTGGGAATAAAGAGAAAAGTTCGGTTATTCTACCGCATAAGCCAGTCATAAATTTTTTCATCTATTCCTTTTAAGCAACAACAAACAGCTTTTTAAAAACCGCTGAGATGATCGGTTGGTCGCTTTGTCAGATTTTTGACATTCTGTCTTTTAACAAGGGCCAGTCAACCAAATTCTGGACAATTTTTGTAACCAGTGACCAGAGTGCAAGACGACTTCAACTCTTTGCGGGATATCACTGCAACTGCGAATACTGACTTGCTTCAGTTACATGTTACACCAATTAGAAAACACAGCATTCATCTTTGCCCTACATTTACCACGCTGCTCGGTTGCCTGCCATTTGTGAGAAGCCAATGAGAAAACACCACACTCAACTCTGTCCTACATTTACTATGCTGTTCGGTTACCTGCTCTTTGTGAGAGGCCAATGAGAAAACACCGCATTCATCTTTGCCCTAGATTTACCTCTTTGCTCGGTTACCTACTCTTATTGAGAAGCCAATAAGAAAACATCATATTCAGCTTGGACTCACTTTTACCTTAGTGCAGATTTACCGGTCCTTGTTGTGAACCCATTGACTGAGGGTAGGAACCAAAAATTTGTCAGGGAGAGGGGCGGGGACATTCATCTCCCCCAGCGTATAAATGTACATCAACATCAAATAGTTTGTAGAAATGTTTTTTCGTAATATTAGCTCCATTGATCTCTTTTTCTCGTCTTATCAATGCCATGTACCGGTAGCATGAGATGAAGTGAACAAGAAGTTGCAATAATAGTCAACTAAGAAAACCTACGAAATTGTTCATAGTGCAGGACTCAATTAAGTTCTTTTTTGTTAAAATAGTTCTATTCAAAAGACTATAGCACAGGTATAGAGAGAAACACCAGAGTCGACACGACAGTGTGATAGTTGACAAATGGCCATGCGTTACCAGTAAAATTCTTCCTCTGGTCAGTTTATTTGTCAACTCCTCGTGTAGGTGTTTAATTAACAACAATTTTCCAAACCAGCTTGCGGCATGGCTTTAGCACATGAACATGAGAACAGTTTCAAATGGCGCATATTCAATAGAAGTTTTTTTTGGTAAAGTGAAAACATGTTTAAAAATTTATTGTTTTCAAACGGCTTGGCTAGTTTCTATTGAACTTATCACTTCTGCAGGTATAGAGATATAGTCTTGTCTTTAATGAACAGCTTTATGTTTCCAGGGAATACACAATACTTCGCTGACTTCTTCCCGTGTGTAAAAATGCCAGGGATTCAAACCTTCCTGTGTCTCCTCCTTCCAGGCATTGTCACGGCAATTCATAACGGTAAGTATATAGGCACGTGCGTTTAAATCTCCTACAAGACATACTGTGTAGTCTATTATCAATGATTTTTGGCTTGTACAGTACAATGTAAATTGTAAGTTCTTAAATATTAGAACTTACATGCAGCGTTAGGTTAGCGTCGCGTCAGTTGGTTTCACATGTAGCCACACTCAACCAGTTTCTTGAAGGACTCTGTCGTTGGTTGCATAAAGGTTACATACTGTAAAGTCATTTTCTGATTTTCTTGAAGGAATCTGCCGTAGGTGCATACATGTTACAGATTGCAATGTCATTCCCTGATTAACCGATTAAAGTAAAAGTGTTACCAATCTGTTGTTTTTTGTTTGGTTTTTTGGTATTTGTTTTTTTCTACTTTGATTGCTGGAATTTTTCGGAAATAATACAAATACATTAAATTCATTTTCTGGGTTGTGTTGGGAAGATAATGTAAAATAAGAAGAACCAAATATGAAGCAAACTTATACCATTACCCCATATAATAAATACAAAACGTTTTGCTTGGATTTTAACTTGGTTTTCTTCCACCCATGTCTCCTCCAATCGAGTAACTGGCTGCCATTGCGTATGTGAAAACTTATTGAGCGTGACGTTAAACAAAACACAGACGAAATAAATAAATCTAACCAGAGCAGTACCCTTGGATTCGTCACGTATACCATGATCGTGGTCGCGTTTGTAGGTGGAGAAAGCCAGTGCGCTCGCGATAAATCACAATGAACCCGACAAAACCTTGATGCTTGAAGCCACAGCAGAACCAGCATGGGCTGGATTTGAACCTTTAAGAAACTAGTTGTCGTTATACAAGCCATATCTAATTGATTTCATGGGATAATGAATAATAACACTTTCGGTGGAAATGATGTATGGAGAGTGCAGACAAAGCCAATGATACAGGAACCCACGAACCACAGAACTGATAACTAGTACGGTTGATTTTTCCGTCGTATTGTTAACAACAACAGACCAATATCAGGGAACTGCACGGCGTCGGTCCGTATATATATGGTCTATATACATGTAGTTGATATGGTACAAATGACAGATGGTTACACGTTGTAGCTAAGGGCGGTGCCGTCAGAATGTTTAAAGTTCTGTAAATGTAGGCCTACAACATGTTTACTGATAGGAAAATGTCAATCAGTCAATTAATAATGAAGACATATCACACACATACATATGATCGTACATGATGACTGGTCTGCTCTTTTCAGGATCTCAGTATTACGAAGAGAGAATTCCGGACGAGCAGCGGCTCTTCCAGGAGATCATGGCTGGCTATGAAATAGCCGTCAGGCCATCTGCTAACACCTCAGGGGTGATCACCGTGAAGTTTGGATTAAGGCTCAATCAGATTATAGATCTGGTATGTGTTTGTTTCAGTTTAACACCTGTATGTTTGAGTGAACACCTGTTCCTCGTCTCACTCGGTTTTGAAAACTGTTGTAATTGCAGTTATATATGACGTCACCACTGAATTCTTGTGTGTAGAGATCAGTGTTATTTAGATAAGTTTATCCATCGGTTATAATAATGAATTATTTGTGGTTTTTAGTAAGCAACACCCACCTGCTGTTAGTTTGCCTGGGCTCTGATGACCAATTACACCTGTCTAGTGACATCATGTGCTCACTACTACTTCTGGTTATGCAACAAACAACCGGAAATTGTCCAGCAAGAAATTAATTAATTAGTTTATATTTTATTTATTCTTTTATTTATTTGTTGCCTAATGCGACAAGAAATTGTCAGAGACGTCCATGTAGATGATTGAAAAATGGAAACGCAAAATCCGTGAAGTAGTATGGCTAGTGTCGTGAACCGACGTCAACATTTTCACATGTTATTCGACAAGGAAGATAATTTTTCATGCAAGACCTTTATATTCCAATGACTTTGTAATACTTAGGCCATTGTGTTTTCCCGATTCTCGATTGATCCATTTTACTCTAACTGGCTCACATCTGAAAATTCGTTACATGATTCATAAGAAATGTCACTTAATTGATCAGTCAAATGTAGACGCCTGACTGAATGGTTATGTTTTAGGACGAAAGGCACCAGATTCTGACGACCAGCGTGTTTATCGATCAGGTGAGTCTCGTACAATTGTCTGGTAAACTGGCGACCATCACTGGTGAAAAATTATTGACAGTGACGTTGTAAGCAACAATAAACTCCTCCCCCCCCCCTCAATAACGACGGTTGTCATCGTATAAATGAAATATTCTTGGGTGCGGGCTAAAATACAAATTAAATGAATAAAAACCGACAACTGTCGTATTTATATGGGCCGTTCAGCTTTTGGCGCTCAATGATCTTACCCTGTTTGTGCGGTGTTTGCATGTAAGGCCAAGACTGTTCTCTGAAGCTAAAACAATAAAATCTGCCAATGTGCATGATGCCGTACATAAATCTAATCGTCGCGTTAGGTATAGAGTGTCTTCCCGAAAATCAGAATGTATCAGAATACATAGTATGTACTGAAAGTTACCCTGACGTACAATTACACTGTATCTTGCTGTGGTGTTTACTTGTGTACAACCCAGCTGATAAACTTTCCTTCTGTAAATAACACTGAAACCTTCGCTAATTGGGCCCGTCGTTCTGCCGAGAAGATGTCCTTAATAGGTGGTGTGATGCAAGATCATTTATATATGTAACGTGAGCGACCCGGCTTCACACAACTTTGTCTCGTCTACCATGCTAATTTCTGATGAGAATGGATGTCTCCATTTACACATCTTGTGGACGAAATCGTTAGTTAGCATCGTCCCTTTACACTCCAATTTGACACCAGTCAGATTTTGTGGAGAGGGCCACTGCTAATAAGCTACATTATGCAGAGGCTAAATTCAGTATACAAACAGCAGAGTGCAGCCTCCGTCCAACCCACGCTTGTCGGGTGTGTTGTGTTACGAGATTTAAACAAGCTTCACTCCATAATATGTTCTGCTTTAGGCTTACAATTGCATGTGGGTTCTGCTATAATAGCAATGAAGGGATCAAGGGGCCGCCACGTGAATTATACGGGTTCACAAGCGTTCGATCTTGTGGTCGAGAGCTTTTTCAAGATCTGATCCCGAAGATCGAAAGCTTGTGAAACCTCAAAATATTTGTGTTTCCATAACGTTTCGATCTTCTCGCGAAGATATTTGTCACGAGTTAAAAGTTCTCTACAAGGATAATAAAGGCTTGTGAAACGGCCAAAGGTTACGTGATAACGCCTTGAGTTCTTGATTACTATAATTAGCTTTACATAAGGCTGGAGACTAGCTTCAGGTAAAGATTGTCGGGAGCTTTGCAGTGCATGTAGTGAGGATTCTCCAGTCCCTCCGACTTATAGAATCCTCTATAGACTCCAATGTCACCGTCACCAATGTCAATGTAAGACCTGAAAAACACTGTCGGAGACCAGCACCTTGTGATTATCTGAATGACCAGTATCTTGTCGAAAACTCCTGCCCGCAAGACCCCTACCTTGTCCGAAACACTTTCCGTAAGACCAGTACCTTGTCTGAAACTCCTGCCCGTAAGACCCCTACCTAGTCTGAAACACTCCTCGTGAGATAAGTACCTTGTCTGAAGACCTTGTGCGTAAGACCAGTAGTTTGTCAGAAACACTGTCCGTAAGACCATGACAATTCTCAGTTGACCAAGCCGGCTCCGATACAATTCATTTGTGTTTGGGATGACACTTTTGGTAATCTTTACATATCATGACCAAGTGATCCCTACACTATTTTTAAAATCCCAGACCCATGCCTCTGTGAAAGTCTACGCCAGACTTTCGATTTCTAATGCTTCCCTTTTTTTTGGAAGGTATGGCAGGACACAAGTCTGTCGTGGAGCCCGGAGGATTTCAACAACTTACAGTCAATGAGAATCCCATCCCACAGAGTCTGGCTTCCAGATACCTTTATATATAATAAGTGGGTGAACATCTTCTATAACTAGGCTCCCGGGATCACGAAGCTGTCTAAAACTTATGTCAGATTTAGTCTTCACTTAAGATACCGCTAGTATTTCAGAACTTGGAGATCAACATAAGTGCTTCCAATTTTATTACGAAAGTCTATGCCTAAGCTAATTATTAAAATAAAAATTCCTGATTTTTGTCCATGACAGCTTCGTGATCTAGGGGTCTGGTGTATATCATAGTATAAGGATATGATGTATCCGTTAATCTGTGGGGTCCCTCTTTGACCTAGTGACCAAAGGCCCAGGTCTCGCGGATCAGTGTTCTAATCCATTTCCCGCTAAGTTATGGATATAACCCCGATACCTGGCGCAGGGCGGCGGAACTCAGCCGGACTCACATGCCGTATTCTATGACGATTTACGACCGAGGACCAACACCTTAATGGTCACTTGACTGACAGGCTGGCGACGAATTTGATCATAGCAGACGTGCGGCAGACAGATCCGAGAGCCTTTCGGCGGTGGCGGAAGGCCCCTCCAATGAAAAAGACGGCATAATTAAACCCACAGAATTCCACACTGAGATTGATTATAGTTGTATTCTGTATTGCTTTTCGTAAGTGACATGCGACCTTTTGAAATATATACGGGATTACCGTTATACTGACGCATTCGTCGTGTTGTTGTTGTTTCAAACAGCAATCAACTTTCCGCGTTATCCGGTGGCAGGGCCGGAGAAATAGCTTTCCCGTCAGTTCAACTTGGTGATTACGTTAAGCTTTCTTCGTTTTCACTACGTCATCAAATACAACGGTGTGTTTATATAGCTGGTTGCATGGATTGGTAAATGTTTCATCTACCTGTATCGGGAAATCGCATCACGACGGCAAAAATGACTTCACGACAATATTTTCAGAGAACCCGTTTACGGCCAATAACAGAGGCAGAAAGGCACATTGTTAAGTGTGTGCATAAAACATCTGCTGTCTGCGAATCCACCTGCACAGATGGTCCACCTAGATGGACTCGGGGTGTTACTTTAATATTCTGACATTTATCACAACCCCAATTCCATCACCCGTACTGCGAAAAATCGCCGATCTTCGAACTCAAAGTGGCACTTCCACTTACTGTTTTGCCCATTTCTGTGTCATTTTCCGGTTGAAACTCGAATCCTATCTTCTTAATTTAGCACCTTTGATGATACTAATTAACTAGAAGCCTTGTTGTCAGACTAGCTGTGAGAACCTCAAGTGGCTCACCATTGGTAGCCATTCTGAAATGTCTGGTAGCAAAATCTTGGCCCTGAAATGCAAGGGCGTTCAAGTATCCAAAACATCCTGGAAAACTATTACGTTTTCATTGCCGTTTGTAATTTCCACTTCAGTCTTCATAATACAGCCGAGAAGGGCATAAAAATTTTTCTTTTTTGTCAATTTTGAATACATGTAAGTTTGCGTGACTCGAAAGCGGACCTCATCGAGAGTAGTTCCAGGAGATTCGAGCTCGGAGGTGGTGCGAGTTGCCGTCAATGCAAACTCAGCTCGAGCTGATTTATTTTATCGACCATTTATTTTATCTCTTGAATATATCCAGACGTTTTCTGAGCGCATGCAAAACCGTGCTAATCAACTTTATACTTAATAGACGGAAATTCCCTTTTTTCAGCTTTATGCGCCTTCACCATTTAAATCACTGTTTCAGAAATCTAAAATTACGTCCGTTTTTTGCCGAATGCCTTCACTATTTGAAAGGGCTGACTGGTGAATGCAAAATCACATCATCAAAGAAAAGACGATCAGATATCGAGAAGGAGGATTGAAAGTTCCTTGGAGGATATCTTCTCCGGTAATAGGCTTTATATTTGGAAGTTAGACGGCATGATTAACAGAGCTCGAACAGAACACACTGTAGCACGACGACAGAATCGACAGTAAATGATCATCAACAACAACGACCACTACCCAACGGTTCTTTTCAGAGCCAACAGTTATCCCGAAACTAAATTTTCTGATCAAGCTTCTTCAATTACAGGCTAACATGACTGTATGAATCTTCAAGCTGTCAGCCGACTGACGGAATTACCGTGCTGGGCGGTCCTTGGCAAGTGTTTTTATAGGTTACTAGTTGCTACCCGTGCTTCGCACGAACTGAAAAGGGAACATGAAAATAGAGGGTTTCTTTCTTCTTATTTTATTAAAGAAAAAATTTTTGCGTGGCCGACAGGGCCGCAAGGCCGAGAACAAAGGGGGAATCTCCCGGGAATCCCCGTGACGTCCCACGGTGACGTCATCGGCAAACCCACGTTACTACGGGGATTCCTCACGATCTTACATCAGTGGACTCGCTCACCGTCTTTATATATAGAGATTACCGAGGCCAGGGATGCCCGTAGGAGGCATATTACCCGTTCGCTTGAAGCCTGCAGGCGGTCGAATACGTCATCGGATTTTATTCGGTCGTAAATCGTCATGGAATGCTGTAGTCTGTCGTTTAAGTAAAATATTCATGAGTACGACTAAAAATCGGCCAAATGAAACTACAAGGCACTTTGAAAGCGCAAATCTCGGCCCCAGACCTGATGTACACATTCCTTCACAGCAGACAATGTCCTACGTTTTCGTCTTATGTGGCTGATGAAAATATTTCCTTAAATTTCTGTCCGATATCACCACAAAAACTTTCCTCACGGACCGGCAAAGAAACTCAAAAAGAAACAACAAAAGCATAAACTTCTTGTCAGAAGGAAGAGACACATGTTGAAAACGTAAGACCGCGCGACTAGCATTTCAGCACACAAAACAGCCATGGCGCAATTTCACTTTTCTTTGTCATTCCTGTACTGTACACCTGGATCTGATACCTCAGAAGATATCGTAGACACCAAAAACGTCAAGATGACATACTTCATTGGCTATTTGTGACAAAACGATGCGACTTTGAATACTTAGAATTAAAAATAATTCTTTCTTTCAAATCAGTTGGGAGTAACTGTCATAAAATAAGTGCATAAATATTACTAAAATGCTTATGATCGAATGAATCTGAAAGAATACAGAAAAATCTACAGTAATTGTATTTCACATTCGGGAATAGTTGAGGTAATTGGACCTTAAGGCGGGATTTCCCTGGTTACGCGTGATCGTTTGTCAGCTATTCCATTGTCGTCGTTGCTCTAGTTTTATACTCTATGTTGTAGGGTTTTTTATATTCTCCTTTTATCGGCTGTGTGGTTTTATTTCAGCGCCGATGGGGGTTCCACAGGTTTCATTGCTGGTCAGTACGTTCTCGTCTATTATAACGGCTATGTCCAGTGGCCAGTTCCGGTCAAACTGCACAGCTCCTGTCAAGTGGACATCAAGTACTTCCCGTTCGACGACCAGCACTGTGCCCTCCGGTTCGGTTCGTGGATCTACAACGATCAGGCCCTCCGCTTCGTCCCTCTTAAAGAGGATCATCCCATCGACATGCAGAACTACGTGAACAACAGCGAATGGGACTTGCTGTCGGCGACCCTGGAGAACAGCAAGCGGGAGAAATCGTGTTGTGTCGAGCCGCACACGGACATGGTCTACAAACTGCACATCCGCAGAAGAACATTCTTTTACATCTTTAACGTGATCATTCCGTGCATAATGTTGTCCGTCCTCACCCTTCTGACGTTTTGGGTACCGGCTACGTCTGGGGAGAAAGTTACCCTGGGGTTGTCTGTCTTCTTGGCCTTCTCTATGTTCATGTTACTGATTGCTGAAGAGGTACCCGCGTCCTCAGAATCAGTGCCTCTTATTGGTAAGGCCATCACAGTAAACCCTACCCATAACTTTCACGCGATAATGCCCATACTAACAGAAGTCCATTAACCAATTGCGTCAAGGAAAGATTTTTGATAATGATGAAAAGACAGTTTGGGTTCGCGGGACATCATACCAGATTGCACATTGTTCCATTCAGTGAGATTGAATTCGCCACCAGGTAATTTCATTCCGTAACAAATGCTGTTTTCTGATTTTTCTAGGTATCTACCTATGCTGTGTGATGACCATGACGTCATTCTCGGTAATAATGGCCGTACTGGTAATCAACCTGTATCACCGAGGAGTCCGCACCCCACGGGCACCTGCTTGGCTCCGCTACTTCTGTCTGACCATACTATCTACTCTGCTCTGTATTACCCATGATATCACGGCTATCGCCGAGACAATAACTCTGGTACGTTCGCATTTCACAGCCTAAAGCTTTTACCAGTGTTTTTCATTTACTTTAAATATGCGTTCATCTTCTGATCAAACCTTATTTCATCAGTGACAAGTAGAAGTTTTGAAACAATCTTAGGCTTAATTGTCTCTCAGAACCCGATTTCATGAAGCTCACATAGCTAAGCATTCCATGACAATACATGTTATAGAGATATGAAGTGCACTTATCACTAGGCCTGCACTTATCACTGAAGTACACTTCATGAAACCGAGGCGTGATTTACTATGACACAAGTACAATTATCTATGAACAGTATTACAGATTTGTGTGCACGTTTCTGCTCTCATGGACATTAGTCGCCTACCAGGCTATACGATTTCTGTATACATTGTCTCAAGAGGCGAATCTGTTTATATCCACTATATTCACTTTAAATACACTAATTAGACAAATGTGCTATAAGCCAGGTCACTTTCAAAAAACAAAAGAAGAAACAATTTGTTATATGGAGAAATAGTTGTAGTGAAACTATGCTTAACCATGTCGTTGGATGAAATTGTTTTATGGTAATACTTCACATTCTGGCAGTATGAGTTAAATATTGGGCGCTGAGGCTCTAGTGTGGCTTATCAACACCGTCAAAGTCGCTGTTGTACGAGAGCACTCATTGCACCGTTTTTATCCTTAACTTCCCCAAATACAGCGGTCTTGCTTGGATCGATTGTAAATCGTTGTGGGTTTTCTCTACCATATATTATTGCAGGATGAAGAGGAAGACGATGACGATAGAAAACCAGCGAGGAAAAGCCAAGGAAAAAACACCAAGGGCCGTGGCAAGAACGGTTCCAAAAATTGTCAAACTCGACATCAAGTAGAAGTTCATCCTCGGAAAGCTTACAGAACTAACATTAAACAGAGAAGCGTTGGCGGGCTGCATTACGATCGTAACGGAGGTAGGTTGGTAGTAGAGCGGAATCTCGCACCCGTGGGTGCCCCTGCCCAGTGCCCCACACCCAGCACCAGTAACCATGAGGGCATGGACATTATATTCGATGCTCCACAACCGCAAACTTCCCAAGCTGCTCGCGCGGACGCGGACCTAGAACAGTCCGAAGTCGACGAACCTTATGATCAAACAGACAGCGCTGCCGAGGAGACAACGAACAGCCACGACAAGTTCCATGACGGCAACGCGAACCCGTGTAAAGACGAGGATGAAGCCCTTTTGACGGAGAGCCCCAGGGATAAGACGGACGCTCCCTCCTGGGAGGAACTGCGGAAAAAGAAGGTGGCAATTGTGGAGTGGCAGAGGATCGCGGCCGTCATTGACCGTTTTCTGTTCTGGTTATTTTTCCTTGGCACCCTTACGGCTTATCTAATTATACTGGTGTTCATCCCTGGCAACAAGAAGATCCCGTGGGATACAGAAGTTTCGCCTCTTCATGCCATCCTCCATCACAGCTGAAGTTCATGAACATACAACAACAGATCGAAACCGAAAGTAAGCCTCGTCGTTTGAATTGAGCCACTTATCGCCGTTTCAAGCCGTTCTTATTCAAGAATGAGTCGCACAATATGGCTGAGATATTGCCGATGTGGCGTATAGACAGAATCATTCATTCATTCATTCAAAAGTGAGGTTGAAGAACGTCACGTGGTCGAACTGTAAGTAAGAACAGTCCTCTGAATTCGGCGGGTTGTTTGGAAGTCCAAATGTTCCAAATATTGTTGAATGTATATATAATTTTAAAGGGATGTTACCGAGTATGGTAATGAAGGATTACAAAAGCTTCCATGCTTGTTAGTATTTTACATGTAGACGAATGTTTTTGATTTGTCGGGCTCCATACCGGTATATATCTTATGCACGAACATTATATATAGCTAAAATCAGAACAGCAAAAGTCTATATGTATAACAGTATGTATTGGTAACCATATTGGTGCAGATGGTACCATAATCAACTTATCTCTCAAAATGAGATATTACTTAAGTATGTATTTCCAGGTCTTCCAAAATCAGTTATTTTTATCATGACAGTTGTGTTCTTTTTTCACCCTTTTCCACGAAAGATCTGTTAATTATTTGTTTCTGTTGTAAGCTCTATGCTAAACAATAAACTTTTTCAAAAATGAATAAGGCTGTTGCTTTTCCAATCAGTGTGTCGTTTAAGTGTGATAGGTAACTGTACAGGTTGACTGAAACATGGTTTTCATTTGATAAGCTAAGCAATAACTGTCTGTTGTAGAAAAACTCAGCTGTAAGTTGACTATAAACTCGGCGGTAACATAAACCCGTAATGTTATGTTAAACACTGTCATGTTACAATGACCTTAGTCGGGAAAATCGCTATGGGGAACTGTTCCAAAGTAAAAGTTCACAATTTACTATTTCCGAAACAGTGTCCAGCAGAAAGCTCTACAGAAGATAATAATGCCGTGCAAAGCACTTAAAACCCCATTGTTTTAAGCACATGTACACTGTAACAGATAGATACAAATTCCAAGAGATATAATGTATACTTAAAAGCAGCCATATATCAAATCCTGCAGGTGTGGTACAACTTTGGTGAAGTTGGGACAAACTGTTCAAGAGATAAAGCGTGTACAAACCTTTTAGAAAATTTAATTTCAGTGGCCCCTAAGATCTCGGATGAAAAGGTCAAGATTGCCAAAAATCAATATACTTCTTCCTCATACTAAGCTGTAAGTGTGGTGTAAGTTTGGTGAACATAGGCTAAACCGTTCTAGAGATATCATGTTTACAACCTTTTATTAAATTTAACTTAACTGTTCCCAAGAACCTTGTGAAAAAAGGTCAAGATCGCTGAAAATCAATAGGGTTCTTCCCCATGCCAAAGTGTAAGTGTGGTGTAAGTTTTGTGAATTTCGGCTAAAGTGTTCTGGAGATAGAGCGTTTACGAGAATTTAACTTAAATGACCCCAATGGCTTTGAAGGAAAAGGTCAAGGTCGCTGAAAATCAATAGGTTTCGTCCTAAACCGTTCTGGAGCGTTTACAAGAATATGAACAGACGAACGGACGGACGGATGGACACAACCCGCTACGATAATACCTTTTGGCCAAAATTGGCCGAGGGTTAAAAACGACTTTTCTATACCAGCTGGGAACATCCCCACAAGACGTTTTAGTTCAGAAGAGGAGACTGTGCGAGAATTAAATATAACTGACGTTCTTAATTCCATGTGTATGCCACTCGCAAGAGTGGAATGCTCCGCGGTTTCTAGCATAATTATGTCATAATTCAAAAGCTGCCTCACTGTACCATTATGTCGAATACACATGAAATTCTCCTATTAGTGCTGAGAATTAAATCCTTAATATATTGAACTGTTTCAGGCAACTAATCTGATACTGACCATTAGGTGGAATGCAAAACTCCTCTGTCTTGTCGGCGACTTTGTATCAGGTCAATTTTACCTACTTACTTAACTTTAAGCGTCATAATAAAAACATTTGCACTGGTACAATGGCGGGAGAGGTTACCAGAGTGCTCCTGATAAACCACCGACATTTCGCAATTACTGACGAACTTTCTTACGTGTGACGTACAGACTTGCATGCGATATTCGTGGAAGAAAAGTTACCCTACGAACACCGCTCCCACGAACACTTATTGCTACCGGAGTGCTCCACGCAAAGTTAGAGCGGATGAATCCACAAACTCCCATTCTGTGACAGAGATGTCTGGCAGTTGCATATCGTATTCACTGAGCTACCTACTGTTTCCCGATCACGTTTAATAAGTAAACCTACAGAACAGCTTTGGACCAGCACAAAGACTGAAATATTTATTTAATAGGCGTATAACGTCGTACCCAAGAATACTTCGCTAACGTATAATACACGAGCGTCTGGTCTTCAACTCATAACATTAACGACTAAAACATTTTATAATGTGGCTGCATTGCGACTGAACTTCACGGTAGAAATGTATGTTACACTACGCCCTCTTCAGCCTATTACATATTAATCGCATTGCAGGTGTGTCAAAAACAGCCACACCGAAAGCTGTAACTGGTAATGTAAATACATAACTATAGACTGGAGGTTACCATGGACAGGCTCAAGCTGACATTACCACACAATCAGCTTAACCTTTCCTCCAGCGTAGGCCTACTCTCTAACTTAATGTGCATGTGTTCAGTCAAACTTCAATGTAGAATAGGCAAGCCTGCCAGCACCCTAATGGTCGAGGTTTTCCCACGGGCCCACCTCCAGCCATAACTGCTGGTCGCTGTCGTATAAGTGAAAACACCAATCAAATTAATAAGTACAAAGGGGCCAAAATTTCCCTTTGGTCTACCCTATAAAATTCTTCTGTTAAATCTATTACTGGAGTTGACGGATTACATTTCCGTCGATCTAACGGAGTAATCGGTTCCTGATCACGGATTAATCCGTTATTTCCGATTCGACGAAAAAGCAATCCGTTAAGCCCTCAAATAAAGGATTTAACGAAAGTTTTGTTCAGGGCAGTGGTAGAAGCGCAGGTTACGTTCATTGGATCAAACCCTAACAGGATCGCCTCGTAATATACATGTATGTTCGCCGCAGAGATAAATAACTGAGGAAACGTTGACTTGTTTCGGCCCTAAATAGAAAATCAGCTCTAAAATTGATACACATGTGTTTTTCATTATTTTACAATGGGCACGACCTCTTAATTATCATTTTTCATTTATTTCATTGTTACTCAACGTCATACTCAAGGACGTCTCACTTATACGATCGCTGGCGGGTGGAGGAAACCGATGTGCCCTGGATAAACCATCGACCTCTGGCAAGCTGCTGGCGAACTTTCCCACTGGTAACATTCGGATATGCACATCATATTGGCGAAATCCAAGTGGCTTCAACGAGCGTTAGGCTGCGTAAACGACTCACACCAAATGTTGACCACTTAACCCTAAAGCAAGATTCTTATCAACTACTAGGTACTGAAAAAGAAAGTATTCTACCAGCTCAATCATAAAACCGTTATATTGCAGGGCTTCATACTGCCACAACAATCCTAACCTTTCAACCACAAAGATTAAGGGTTTATATCCGAGCCAATCCGACACATTGTCATACTACATATAATTTGGACAATAATTTTTCAAACGAAAAATAGCCTACAGTTTATAGGCACTGAAATGTATTCCATGGTGAATGCTCAGGGTTCTTGCATATAGATAATTCTGTTGCCTGGCAATTGTTTGTGATCAACCCACTAAAGTAAATCTGTTATAATTTAACACCATTATCCATCCACTGTTTGTTGTGCAGGCTAGGAGGTTTGAGAATCGCTTTATGAGGTAAGCAAATACTAATTAGTGATAAACATTGGAATTGTTGCCTGCAGGCTGGAATTTCAGCCGTATTGGCCTAAGTGACAACTCTTCACTTCTGTGTTTCACGTTCATAGAAAGCAACATGACAAACAAGAAACATAAAATCGGTTCCATGAAAGAAAGCTATGAAAAACATTTTTTTCCGGTAGGATAAAGTCTGTGTATAATTAACTGATATAGGCCTACCATAATTTACATATGGATGTCTAACCTAAGAAAGGGACCGGGGGAATTTTATTGATATCCAGGCAACATGTATAATGTTTATACAAACTATGCTTCAGGTGAGGCATACATAGTAGCCTATTCACACAGCAGTTCCCGAGTACTGCTGCATGTGGTCGGACACGGTCAACCCCATTTGAATTGTTAAGAACACCCCATTTCACCTTAGATGACCCAAATAAACCACATAAAATCATGTAATAAGATATGCTGAGCTTCATAAATTTTCTCTTGGCATGCCCTATATAATGTTGAAGTATTAGTTCAACAACCCAATTTGATACATTATACGGTGTACAATTTTCGTTTCCACAAACTTATGCCTTCTGACGAGTTTAAAACAAGTTTAAAACCTAAACTTACTTTTAGATCTGTATTGTTTGTGACAGGCATACATGGGTATGGATCTGTACCATTCTAGAATACGACATCTTCGCTCTAATTCCTTGAAAAATGATTGAAATCGCTTGACATAACCAGTGGCACTCGGAAGCGGGTAGGGCTGGCTTAAAAGCCGTTCCGTCTGACCTCCAGTCTGCCGATCTGAGATCGGGTCTGAGTATCCGGCAAAACCGCAATATGTATTGATACAAATCCACTACTGTTCAACTGTTATTGCTCTTCCATATTCAGCATGTGAAGCGATATTTATTGAGTATGGCACACACACGGCCTTCGAGAATTGAAAGATTTTGCAAGATGGCGGCCGAGTATCAAGCAGGCGTGGGATCAGTAAAGATCGAAAGCAGCACAAACACAAATCGAAAGCGATCACACCTCTGACATTGTTAAAAGAACATCAGAATGAAGTGTCTTAACTTTTTTCTTATTTGTACACTGATAAACATTTGTCTTATGAATCATTTACCTCTCACAAACTGACAGGCCTGGTACTGTAGCCCGAATGACCCTCGCAAAAACAACAAAATATTCCAGCACGCGGACGGGAAATCAGATTTTCAAAAGTTAAATTCATCTTACTGAATTGTTACTTCACATCTCCTCGCTATATTACTTTCTAACAAGTACATGCAGCAAAACTGGACACCAGAAAGCTTTAGAACTATTTGCTATTGGTTGCACTTTGGTCAACAACTTCCGATGTGAAAGTTGGGAAATTGTCATGACTATGTAATGCATTGCTATGCGTTCGCATAGAATACATAAAAATACACATATAAAACAAAACCGTTTTAAATATGTTTGCTTGGTGACTATCATTTATTGTCCTGAGTACCACAGAAATTGAGATTTGTTCCCAGGCTATGAATTTACCAACTTCACAAAGAAATACATGAACACAGTGTTCGTTAGGACAGACACAAAAAACTGAGGTAAAACATAAAGTGTAAGATGCCTAAACGGTAATGACTAGTCAAACATACACCACAGCACCAGTCAATTTTCATACCAGTCACCCAACAACTGACCCACACAAGCAACGCTACGCACGAATAAACAAGCACACAATATGTACCACCCAGTTCGCATCTATGAAAGGCCTAAGAGTATTAACATCCTCTATCATTCCGTTTCACACTGACACAAGCAGAATTTCCAAGCACAAAATAGGCGTAGTATTCACACGATGTGAATGGGTGGCGGAAGAAAAGCGAACTTGTCATACAGCATACATCAATGAATGGTTGGACCACCCACCTCTTGTGAAATGGCTTGTGATTTATATCACAGAAAACACACCTACCCGTTTCCACATGTGGGACATGAGAGCTGTATTTGATACAAACAACTACATGCACGTTATTCAGAACTGGTCAAAAGTGTGTTCTTGAATTTTGTACGCAGGATTTCTAAATACTGACAATCTGCATCCACTATCATGGAGTTGTAATACATACTGATTCACTTTCTTCAGTTAGAAAACACCTCACTTCGACAGTTGCACATCCCTGTGACTTAATACATGAACATACTTTATCTCTTACTACGAAAAGTCCAAATGTGGCAAATACACTTCCCTATGGGTAATTACATACCGACTCACTTTCTCAGAAAATCCTGATTGTGGCATGCTGTGATGTAATAAATGCTCACTGTTAAAGAAAAACCTTAAATGTGACACATGTACATCTAATCTTACTAAAATCCGATCACGTGGTCGCTACGCTAACATAACCTGACTCATTGCCAATGCTAAATGTTTTCTAGGGGCCTGTTCAATGAACCCATCAGTGGGATTCTCAATCTGAGGCAGAAACTCCGGACATGGTCGATGATCACTTTGACCGACCAAAGACTTCCGATTCCAGCGTAAACATGGCAGCGAGACCAGCTGGCGTTAATCATGATGTTACAAGGGCGAAGTCACACAGGCGCGAAGTTATAAAGGCGCTTTCACTGAGGTTTAGAGGTGAAAAGAACGACATAATTCACGCACTGACCGAGCGTTTATAATACGAGGATGCTCATTGGCCAAACATTACGTATCCTCGAACACAGAGAACCTGAACCGTTTCCACAGTTCAAAGATTTTATACTCTGCAAATAATTGAGGGTGAACATTGCACTGATTATTCTGATATATTTAAAAATACAACATGAGGTTAAACGTTACACAACATTATAATAAATGATATGGTAGCAGTAACAGAAGGCACATGGCTTAAGTCATCTGCAAATTACAGGTAATTTCCACAGATGTAACACCATGAAAATACTATCAAACCAAAATGCAATATTACTGCTTCTCATCACATGAAAAACCTGCACAAATTTTACACTTATCATTCTCATGATTATGCAACAAATATAATGACATTTATCATATTAAAAAGCTGACAAAAATGTGTGAACAAACATCAAAAGGCAGTAAGGATTTGGTGACAATAACGGTAGGTATATAGCAACATTCATTCAGAAACACAGGAGAAATTTTCACAGGGGTAACCCATTTAAATTCCACCAGAAAAAAAAACGGTAACAGTTAGAGTGCTACGATGTCTACTCATAAAGAATAGGCCACACACTAGGCTGTACACAGTCAGGCTCTCCGTCCCCACACAGGCAGTTAAACGTCATTTCTGACTTAAATCCCATGATCTCACGTTCCTCCTGGATGCGCAAACTCACCGTTGACACATAGGAGCCTAGGAAATACCTGAGTGGAAACACAAAATACAAGGCATAATGTCATTATTAAAACACACTGATCATTTTTTTCTGGTACCAAATAGTTGACAGTACATGTAGATTACCGGTGAGGGAACTACTGAACTTTAATTTACTAGTTATTCTGCCAAAATTTTTCATATGTAACAGGTCTCATGGGTGGAAGGCAAATGGTCTCCAGCAAATTTCATGTAAAACTGCAGGAAGGGAACCCCGTCAACCACGAGAGACAACAAGGCCTCTAGAACAGCAGCAGGAAAATCATGCCTTAGAAATTCCCTGTCCCAGTGCAGAATCAAGGTCTCCTGTGACCAAGATACTGAAAGACCAGCACCTTAACCACTATTAAAGTCAAACCATGCCTCCTATACCAGATTTATGTTTAAATTTGTCACTGGTATGTTTTTTTGTTTTCGTTTCTGGGGTGGAAATGAACCAGAACAAAGTGAAAATCGATGTCCTCAGCCAGGCCTCTTAAAACTCCCCGGATATAAAAGGTACAGCAAAACAAGTGAGATCTGGATTTAAACGCTGACCAAAGCCATTGTTATTCTTGGCAAGTGATACCCCTGATTTCATTTTTATAAAGGGATATCCGTAAAGCTATGAGCCTATGGGTGAAGAGCACATAAGAAACCATTTCACTTTGTTTACCACAGCCCATTCACAACTTTAAATCAGACAACCTTGTAAATACCATTGCCCAAATACCTGGAATGAGCATTGATCCACTGGTCAATAATAGCCATGCCACCATCTTTGTATTTGTCTAACTGTTCTTTTGTGGGCTCAAATCTGTACACATTATACTTGGACAAATAACCTTTGAGCTCTTCATATTCTGAAAAAGAAAGAAAATAGGAAGTTAATATCAATTCTATTATCCAGCCAAACAAAGACGAACCTTATATGCCTACTTTTCGCAGCATTAAGATTGGATAAATATCACATTTCTCATGCTGAAAACTTCGATGCAAGCAAGGGGGAGCACTGACTCTTTACCGACAACTCAAATCATGACAGTATAAAATAATCACTGTGTAGGGTTTGTCTCCCCTTTAGATTTTGGAGCCACAAAGATTTCAAATCTGACTTGATTGTAACATCCCATTTATTCATTAAGGGGTTTTTGGCTTGTTACCTTTCACCAACCAACACTATATGTTGAAATGATGACTACATATAACTATGGTCGTGATTTTTGATAACATAAGAAAACTTTATTCTCTTGGAAACCTACCTTTTTTGGGTGCATCTGTACCAATATATACAGTATCAAGTTTGAATTCCTTGAGTTTTTTCTTGATCTGTTTGGCGGCGTTCTTCAGGGAGGGGACGTGATCAGGGTGAGCTCTCAGGTAGTCCTTCCTTCTCAGGTGTACTCCTATGTAGGGACCTCCCAGAGCGTCCCCGTGTTGTTTCTAGCAAACAAGATTGTCCACAAGTCAAAATCCCATGATATCTGAGCCTTCTGTTTTCAGAGCTTACCAAACATAAATTAGTTTAAATCCAATTCTCTTTATTTCTACATTATAGCAGTCATTTTTACCTGAGGACCCTTCTCACAAAGCTGTCACAGCATGCATCAGGCAAAACGTCCAATGCAACATATAGTGAAGACATGATAAATGCGCCTGACGCAGACTTGCAGCAGCTTTGCAAGATGAGTCCCTCAGAGGTGAGGTTTGTGGCTAGAAGACCATGGTGAGTTGAGCATTTACTAATGCTTTTCCTCAGGTGCCTGTCACCAAAAACTGCAGCTAAGCCAGTGGAGGTTCTCTGGAGTATAGCTTGTTCAACTTTGACCAATAGCTACTGTTGCATTCACATAAATATGAGTGAGCAGTGTCCTTTTAATCTGCTTTTCCAAGATTGAAATAAACAACTTTTAATTATTTTTAAAAACATACGAATTAAAAAGAAATGTTGATGATTACCCTGACAGCAGTCCAGTCTTCATCCATAACAGTCTTGTCCTTCTCATCCGTGGAATCCAAATACTTCTCTCTGAACTCATCTCCTAACTTCTTCAAGTGTTTAGCAAAAACCATGCTTCGTCGGGCCTGAGAAAGACAGGGTTATTAAATATATATACATGTACCCCAGTAATACGGGTGATATCATGTATGCATTACACTCACACAATGACTGAAATACTTCAACTCAGTGCCTCACAAAACAGAATTAATGTACACGTAACTTCACGGCATTGCCAGATAAGGGTAAAGAACAACGAAGTTGGTCTGCAATTTGCCAGTAAATAAATACACAGGTGTGAAATGTATTTCAGTGTTTGAGGCTCTGACAATTACAAAGTGGTTTAATACACGCAGAATTTTCCAATTTTAATGAAAGAACATATGCACAGAAACCTTATAGACAATGTATGCATTAGAGCTCAAGGGCTGTGAAATGAGTCTATTGCTCTTCTAATTTTCGTCTTCTTCTAACTAGTGACCAGTTGTCTTCAAGTACAATTGGTTAGTCTTCTCCATGCACAAAGTGCCTATCTGTTGCCTATTTGATGTTGATCTTTTCTTACCCAGCTCATGACATTAATGTAAAGAGAATACATTGCCCTAGAACATCGTACTGTGATATACTGTAAGACTGACGACATTTTCCCTGTCAAAATTTAGCATGTAAGTCCTTACCATTTCTATTTGTACGCTTAGTGTGAGCACCACCTAAGTCCAAAATAAAAAAGTACCACTGCTGTATATAGCAATATGTCAAAGCAACACATCATAACACCTTTCTTGTAAATTTTTGTCAAGCTTGTATCATGTGTATTGGCAAGATGCTAGCTGAAGGCTTTCAATCCTTCGAATATACCACAACTGCTTGTATCTGGTGAGGGGCATCAGCTAAATGTATTTTGTCAACTGAAGACAGGCACCGCTTGATTGTGGTTTGATGATTGTCAGCTGACCTTGCACAGAATCAGTCCACTGCTAACACCAATGTTCTGGAAATTCACTGTTATGTAAAAACCACACTGAACCCCACAAAAAAACAACTGACCAACACATGTAGTACAGTTATATGAAATGCACGGGTACAGAAATTACTCCCAAATGAAATGAAATAAAATTTTTAAACAGTTTACATTCATTATTCAACATCAGAGCTAACAGTTATTTCATATGTTAAAACTGCTATTTTGAATCAACACCAGCTTTGTGAGGATGGGGAAAGGTCATTTTTAAGAAGCATATGCATGTATAACAGAAAATCCAGCAATCCTGCGGATGGTCTGCAGACAGAACCTGGGAGAACTTAGGCTCTGTTCGGTATCCTTCCATTATAATGCTGGCTGCCGTCATATAAGTGAAATATTCTGGAGTTCTGCGTAACACACCAATGAAATAAACAAATAAACGAATGGAAAATCACATGCTTCTCTAACGCTCAACATTTAAAATCATATGAAGCTGGGCAACACATTTCTTTCAATAAAGAATTAAGACTGTCCACAAAGCTGCAAATGTTTCAGGATATTTGTTTAATATTCTATAATAGCAAACACAAATGCCTGCAGGCACTCATATGCACTGAACCATTGTTTAAGTTACTCTGACACAGGAGGCAAAGAGATAGAAAGGCCAAAATTTATATGTCAGCTTTGCTAGGAAACCATGAAAGCACAACCTGTGTACTTCTTTGTAATATTTATAAAATAAAGTTACATACATGTTGTCTCATTATTGTCTCATTAATTCACCTTATGAAGCTTATTTTGGATGTGATTGCTAAGAAACCAACGTTTACATACAGTATACAGGGGTGTTCATTAGAAGCCGGCAGGCGGCGATTTTTGGTGGTTGTGGGTGGCAAAACCGCCGCCTACTAAAGCTGAAAGTTATATGGCGTTGTTGTTGTTGTTTTGCTTTTGTGAAACAGCTTATACCTTGGAGTTTGGGTTATAGTAAAGATGAGGTTGCTGGGTGAGTCGCTTTCCAAGCGGCCCGTGACCTTAGTTCATTCCTGCTTCCCTGAATGAGTCCTGTTGAACACTGACTATATAGCACAGAGGATCCCCTTTTCAAATGTTGTCCACGTGACAAAAACCATGTGACAAACACACAGGCGCACTGAATCCTTACTAAATTCACCTATCTTAACCACGTCTTAAAAAACAGCCTTTGACACAACAAACCGAATGGCGTTGTGGTATAGACGTTTGCCTATGAATCCAACACTGATGTGTGGTGGGAGTTCAAAACCAGTGAATGTCTCCAGAAATTTCAAGCTAACACGTCCAGTAACTCTATACACACCTATGTGTTATGGGCGCGATAAACATGTGACAATATCATGTAAGACTTAAGGTACTGAACAGAACATAGGTTATGTACACTATTTTTTTTTTTTTTTGTACAATAAAAAATTCCATTTCTTAACCAATGAAAACACAGCACAGGCTGAGAGCCATGGGAAAATAACAACATCATATAGGAGCAACATGCCCAGCAACCTGAACTTTACAAACACCATTTATAGTAAAGATGAGGTTGCTGTGCGTCTTGCTCTCCAAGAGGCACACGACTTCAATTCATTCATGCTTCCCTGAATGAGTCATACTGAACACTGACAGTAGCATAGAAGATCTCCTTTTCAAATGTTGTCCATGTGACATTTTTTGTCATTTCTTAACCAATGAAAACACAGCACAGGCATATGACCGTGGCAAAATAATGGCATACAGAAGCGACATGCCCAGCAACCTGAACTTTTGGAATCCCCTAGTATTTGACCATAACGCATGGTCTATTTCGTTAAACGCACGGACACTGAGTACCTCTGGAAATTTCTCCACATTTTTTCATGCCTCCATAATGGGACTCTGGCGATTCTCACCACTTGACCCATAATTAACATTTAAATGTAATCTGTGTTTTATGGTACCTGTTCATGCACATGCTACCTCAAGTGTACAGTACATAGCTGTGTAAAATGCAAACATACTCGCGGTTATACAGTAACATTGACAAATAGTATCTACTTATGCTTGTACTATATTGTATATACAACAGAGAGAAAATATGGGCCACTACTCTGTTATTACATCATTTCATCCCAATAAGAGCTCCTTTGTGAACAGCTTTATTTTATAAACCTGGATAATAAAGTCTAAATGTCTATGTCCCAACAAGCCCTTGACCCTCATATCACAGCTCCAACTCCACTGGTTTGCTATAACTGATGGCCTGTTCACAACACATACAGTACATTCATTTTCACCAGCTCAGCTTACTTCATCATATTTACCAGAAACAGATCTACACCAAATGTGACTGGTTACAAATTCACATCAATTAATGGCAACATGCAATGGTTTTTGATTTGTACCTGAAATGAACCCTAGTTGATGACTGTGTCAGATTGTTCTATCATTCCATACATGTATGTGCAATATCAAATTAACAGCCTATATTCAGCCAAACTACATGTATGCATAACCCACACAGACATATGCAAAGCCAATAATTTGCTTGATACTGTTCAGGGTTTGCCTGGTTTGTCTCCCCCTGATTTCAGACCATCACACCACCACAGCAGTCCTTGCTCCTTTCTTTGTTTGTTTTTTTTGTTTTCAGCTTAACTGCCGTAGACAACTTATGTTTGCTAGCCTTGATGGCTATCTTTTATACATTATAAGACTCTTTCCAGGTTTTCCACAAGAGAGAAGGCCATGTTTGATATTTCTACGCCTCAAGTTTCAGAACAAATCAAACTTTTTATATGAAATATTGCCGTACTGGCCAAGCCTAGACTTCAGCCATCTGCACAATCCTAAGTCAACTACTACATTGCAAGTGATGTCAGTCAACACAAACATGATTAAAAAATGTCTTATTTCTATATCTACATGTATACATTTCAAGACAGAAACAAGATGCATGTTAGTGAGTACCTGTCAGTTAAACGATTCTAAGAATAATGTAAAAATTGGTTTGTGTTACACTGAATTTGTCTTTGTCTTGCGCTAAACTGCCTGTTGCTGTCACTATATAAACTTACAGTCCAGAACTCTGGGCTGAATTCAGAATATGGCCCATGAATAACTTCTTCAGCATGTTCGAGGAAAACTGACCTAACAAAACAGGTGAAAAGCAAGTGAATTGATAAAAAGCTTTACCATTTACAAAATTTTATACTAACACAAGCAGGGGAATACCAAATAAATACACCAATGTTTTATCTTTAAAAAAAAAGATACTGGTAGTGACAATAACAGGGGAAAGTTCATCAATGTTTCATTATTATTACAACAAGATTTTACCACAGGATCATTAAAGAGAATCATAATTATCCACACCTTTACAATTTTCATGATTCTGATTTTAGATCTTTAATCCCCAAACAATCAACAGTAACACAAATTATGAACCCCTAGTGACTTTTCTTAAATGGTAGAAGCAAAGGTAGAATGCATGTACCTGTATTAGCTCTCACACACTCAAGTCCAGGGAGGCTGTTACAGTCAGCAGGCTTTCTTACTATATCTAATCACATTCAGGCTTAGAGATGCAGACTACATGGCCATGTTGATTATAGAATGGTTATGAAGCATACTACACATGCATGGAGAATGGAGGATAGGGGTGATGAGTGAGGCTATACTGTTGGTTAGCAGTACACCAGGCAGCAAACAGGCAGTTGGTTAAATACAAAGCCCAAAAGGTGCATATTTATACAAAACATCACAAACCACACAATGATGTCATTCCACAATGCTGAAAAACATACAAAGATACAGTACACTTTATACATCCATGCATATTTTATGCGATTATTTTCAAATTTTTTGCTGTTGTAATTGTTGTTTTTTCTGTTTTGTTTTGTTGTTTCCTTTTCAGTACTTCTTGTTTTACAAAATATTTTAAGCACACACTGATATGAACAACAAGTCAGTTTCTGTACAAAACATAAAAACTGCTTGATTTCAAGCCTCACCACAATATGTTTTCTTTCAAAGGATGGAATGATCCACAAACCAGTACTTTGATCTATCATTACAGATCTGGTCGTACTATGTGTATCTTTGTGTTTGTGTATTTCTATCTCTCCACACGTACTTTCCAGCACATCTTGCTCCCATATCTATTATGTGGAACAGCCTTTCCCCAAGCTATCATCACATTTCTGGTTGTATTATGTGTATCTGTGTGTTTGTGTATTTCTAATTCCACAGACTTACTTCCCAGTACACCCTGCTCCCATGTCTATCATGTAGAACAGCCTCTGCCCTAACTATCATCACAGATCTGGTTGTTTTATGTGTATCTGAGTGTTTGTTCATATCTATCTGCACAGACTTACTTCCCAGTACACCTTGCTCCCATGCCTATCATGTAGAACAGCTTCCGCTCTAGCTATCATCACAGATCTGAAAATACCAACCAGTCAAATCACATCATTTTCACCTCGCCCATTCAAATCGACCTGTTTTACGAAGTGCACAGAACATTACAGGCATCTCCACCCATACTACAGGTATCGAGTTGCCATGTAAGTTGGACAGATATACCAGGAGCACCCAATTAAATTGGTTCCAAGCGACTATGCTCTCGCAGTTTCTGAAAAAAACTGGCATATCAATGCTTTAATCTAATTTAGCGTATACCTCCAATTCCCTTGATGTTAGTCAAAATGAAAAAGCCAGAATGTCCCATATGTTATGGCAACCATATAATACGGACATTCCATATATACATCAAGTAGATTTACCTGTCTTGCCTTGTATTGGAGGTGTGTGCAAAGTCAGTCAGACGATGCTTGGCTCAGACTACGCCATACAGTATCTTGACCAACACTTGACACTATGTTTCATAATCCTCACTGAACACTGCTTTACCTCTATTCGAATCACTCCCTTCAGAAAAATAACCCAATGCCACTCAGGTCCATCCTTTTTTACCATGCTGTTTACTCCGAGTAGAAGTTAGTCGGACTCTGTAGGTTAGTACTACACTACGCCCTGATTAGTTGACAATAATTCAGACAGTGGATCTTGAATTAAACGGAAAAAGCAGAGACATTTAATTCAGAACTACTAATGATAGGTTTCAGGTTTCTCAGGTTAATTTAGTAATAGCCACACCCAGAGAATTACAAAATATGTCACCAGACTTGTACAGCATTATACCTTAATGTTAAATTTCATTACAGAAATTCTACCAATACAGGGATCTAGTTGATGCTCTAAGAGTAAGACATTTAGGCTCCTTGCTATCATTCTGATTGAAAGATCTCAACCATCAGATTCAGAATGCAGAGTACATATGCCGTTATAGGAGACGTGAAAATTCAAAGAACATTCCAAATGCTGCAACAAGTTAACAAGAACTGACACATGTATTGGTTGTGTGAAATACATGTTATCATATAATATATTATCATTATATAATATATTACCGTATAAAACTCAGGCAGTTGCCATAACAGTAACAGTGTACCAGGGGTTTATAGAAGTCGTCTAGACCAATAGGTATTTGGTTGGTGCATTGAATAAAAAATTCAATACATGGTTATATTTATTCCCTTTATGTTGTTTTTGGAAAGACACATTCAAAAATTTACATAAATTCAATCTGAACATCCCAAAAATCCCGGAGTGCATTACGAGTTATTTCCCTTATGGGGAAATCTTGATGACCAACTGCGTTGATTAAGACGTGGTACGGCATTTTTGGAACATCAGAAGGACGTGGAAAATCAAAAATGACGAACAATAAGCTTTTTGGGTCTCTACCAATCCCCGCTAATAAACTTGACCTACTTCTATGGTTCCAGATAGTTCTGTTTTGGACTTTACTCTAGAGAGACTGACCGTGGGCACACACACTCTGGCTAGTTCATCTCCAGATTTCTTTTTTTGATCATGTGAACTTTGATATATGGCATACAGCAGTAAAGTAAAATCAGGGCTTAAAGTTAACAACCAACTAGTTGAATATGCGACTAAAATTTTGGTTTCTGCGACCAAAATATTAAATCTCTTTTTTGATTGTGTGAACTTCGATAGATGGCTTAGAGCGTTTTTTTGCCACAAGTTGGTTTTTATAACCATATTTATAACCATAAAAGCCTTAAAGGCCCTGATTTGGCAAAACAAAATGAAGACACAAGTTAAGGTGTAATCAAAGACAATGGCCAGGCAACCAGATAAATTATCAAAGGAAATCATTTACACATACTAGATTAACCCACAGGAGTTCGGACTATTTCGCAGTTTGTCCTCTGCATGTGGCCAGCTGCTATGTGGCTTTGATACTTTTGTTACCAGTTCCAGTGGGTGTCCGGCGACAATCAGCTAGGCAGAAAGAAAGCTAAATCCTCTAAATTACTGGGCAAAGCTTTTATGGGTAAAATGATTTTTTTCTGGAATTTATCTCAATAGTTTTGGATGTGCCACTTACATGAATGCACCACTTACACGTGCGAATACAAAACATTTTTCACAACCTCCATTCGTTTTAAATGCATGTTTTCTTTTGTTCATGGCCAAAAGATTGTCTGCCAGACAGGGATTGAAGCTGTTGAGATCCTGCGGTACCGTAATGGTCATGGAACCAGTGACAACCCATCATCATTGATACATACTGTAGAAGTGTACTTAATGTCTCTAAATCTGCAGTCTCTCTATTTTAAGTTACCAGTAACTATAAAAATAAAATTCTGGGGTTAGAGTCTCTGTATTTTCTTATTTACTGGCATAGATTTTTAATGTAAATTTTATGTGACCTGTAACTTGTCAATAAGGGTTTCAAGTTCCTTCACATTAACCATTATCAGAAATATCCCGTTTTAAACTGTAGCTATAAGCTGGAGTGTTTATTTTCAGAAGTAAGGATAATACTTCAAGGAGATTTAGATAGTTAAGAGAACATTCATCTGCATCCATTATTATTTTCACGTAAGATGTTTCATATTATTAGTTACCTATACTCTGTCTCAACTGTTTTTCGTTTGTGTGTTGTTTTGTTAATTTGTGTGTTGTTGTGTTTTTGTACTTTTTCCCCAACTTTTAAAGTTCATCGTTTTTTACATGCCTTTTCACTGATTGAGAATTACTGCCACAATTTCCTTAATCCATAATGACATGAACACTGTATCATGATTCAAGACTGAAGTGTTGTTGAAAGTGATGTCAACAACAACTACATACAGTTTTGGTCCACATTATCTTAGTTGTAAGCTTCTGGGCAGGTCTTCACAGACCTCAACACTGTTCCTGTGTGGAAGCTTGAAATAACTGTAATTCGCACCTGTTATCAATTTGTGATATCATACAGTTCAAAGACCAGCATGAGTTCATATATAGGCACTTATAATTACTTCAGTTAATGAGGAGTGGTTAAGTACAAAAATATTCAATTTCGGTGCCTTAAAAGGCCGGTCGTAACCAAAAAATATTGAATTTCAGTTGAAAGACAAACTCAATTTCCTCCTAAGAGTAGTAGTCGGTTGGTGCAAAAATTACTTCTATCAACCCCTGTGTACCCAACATATAAGCAAAAAAGCACAATCTTGAGTTTTGGAGATGACTATCTACAAAGTACCAGTTTACACGTCACTGAATACATGTATAATTCATAATAATTATGATATTTCAAAATGCTCCAAGCAACTAGAGTTTGATGACATACATGTTTTCAGGCCTTGTATCTTGATGACAGCAAAAGTCTCTTCACATGATTTGTATTGCACACAACCTATACAGCTTAATGTCAGATCGACCCAGCATCTGGCTTCAGAGTTATCTCCCCTCCACTTCAATCAACTTAAACACTGGCCCACAAAAATGTGCCAGACGACTGTTGAGGAAGGTTTCATGTGACAATGATGAGAGGATCATAACTCTTGGACCAGACACTGGATCGACTCCACAACATGCTGGCATTCTATTAGACAGGATTCTACAACAGCATAACTGTAACACTACAGCAGGAAACATTCAGCCAGCAGATGCCATGTTAGTTCTCTCTACAAACCTGGCTGTTGCATTGTGAAGTAAGAAAGATTTCAGGTAGCCTGCATGAGCCTGGATAGACACACACTGAAATGCCTCTGTATAAACATCCTCATAGCCAAAGAACCAGCCATACCACATCGCATCCACCTCATCCTGAAACAAACAAATGCATTTAACTTGTTTGAATTAATGCCATAACTGAGAATTTCTCATTTTTGTGATGGCTGTCAGCTTTACCATTGGAGGAAAATGGAGTACCCATGCAAAACCACTGACCACTGGCATGTTACTGATCAATTTTCCCACATGACACAAGATAGTGGTAGACAAGTGAAGACTGTAAGACTGCCAAACTGGCCTAGGAGAGTTACCAACAGATTATTGCTATCACATGCCCCAACCTTCACAAAACTGAAAGAATATCTAGGTGTGCCAATACAGCTGACATAACATGTAATCATGAGTGTGAGGATCATGAATGTAGGTAAGCAAATCAAACTTTCTCCTCTACAGGGAGTGCGACAACCACACACCTCATCAAAATGAAGGGAAGGCCTTAAATTCCTTGCCCAAGGCTGGGATTGAACCAACATCAGTTATGCATCATGGTTGGAATCAAACATCTGAATACTTAGTCAAATCCCATTCCTTTACTTAATACAAGTAATAAAACACAAATGACACAAAATTCATTCATCTTCTCAAACTTCTCTACAACTACAAGTCAGGTTGCAAGAACAGAATGTTGACATATATACTACTAGACAACCAGCAGGACGAATGACTATACAACTGTATTCCTTTCTGGGTATGATTTAAAAATGAAATTACTATCATAAGTAATCACTATCATAAGATTCGGGAATATTTCATTAATATACAAGCAAAAAGGTTTATGGGTGAAGGAGACCTGGCCAAGCCTGAAGGGAACCACTGATCTTTGGCAGGTATCAGAAAAACCTCCTGTCTTAATGCTGAGAGATAAGCAAGATCTGCCCTTAATTATCAAGGGTTAAACAGTTGAAGTCAGGGCCACTTGTTAGCATAATATTGCCAGATTAGATTGCTATTAGCACAGCAGTTCATATAACATAAGGCTGCACCAATAAATACTTCATAAATCAGGGTATGCGCTAGGTTTGTTTTGCGTCCAGTAAACGGACCCATTCCCATGCAAACCTTATCGAACATTCCCCCTCAAACATTCAAATTAAGAAAAAAGCTTTTCAATCATCTGAATCCTCTTACAGCTATGCTGACAGTAATAAGTAGCTAAATCACCAAACTAACCAGTCTACCAACTCGCCGAACAGCTGTGTAGCCACTACTTCACCGATGAGTCCTGTCTTTGAATCTATCATTGCATTTCATAATGGTGTCACGTATTATGCAAAGGCTGCACTGACACAGTTATGTGTAGTCAATCTCGACGGACTCAGGGTGTTATTTTAAAATTCTGACATTTATCGCAATCCTCAGATGGACTCAGGGTGTTATTTTAAAATGATGACATTCATCGCAGACCTGAGTCCATCACCCACACTCAACTAAATCGCAGCGGATCACCGAACTCGAAGTCAATGAAATTGCTCTCCATGAGGTCCGCACTCATGTCTCACAAACTTACGTGTATTCAAAATTGATAAAAAAGGTAGTACATTATGAAGATAAGATTCGAGATTCAACCTGAAAATGACATACAAATGAGCAAAAGAAGTGTCCATCCAGATGAACTAAGTTAAGCGTAGGTCAGTGAGGTTCTTCGCGGGGCCAGACAGTCTGAAGCAATGATTTCCAGCCCCTGCATTGCAATGGTTCAACCTGTAGCCAACAGGCAAACACATGGCCACCAGCAACAGTCTCATTTCATTTACCCAGACCAGTGATCTCCATGTGATCATCATAAAGTGTTTTGATACAAAACTTTTTTGAGCTGGAACAATTACAAAAGGCCTAAAATTTGTTTAGCACATCGTTCGCCATGATGACAGTAAGTTCTCAAATAGACGTCAATTTTTATGGGCTGATTTCAGTAAATTTCCCTTTTGCCTTGTTTCGTGAGCGGAAATAAATGTCTTTAACAGTAGTGTATTACTTATCCAGTAAATTTTGGAGGTAAATGAAGCAGCAGAAAATGGATAAAAAGCCGATTTCAGCTACTCTCCTATGTCATTGTTAAGTGACTTTTTTCCAAAAATTTGTGCTACCGCAAAAGGGGAATACCCCCATCTCACGCTATCCACCGCGACGATCACTTGATCGGACAGGCTCAAACACCTTATAAAATTTTGCAGTTGTTTTGTATACCTGATAATAGGGCGGGTTGCCAATGCAGGGTCTGAAATCCATCCTCTCTTCCCACTTCCCATCTGTCCACCCTTCTTCATATGGCTGAAGATAGTATAACTGTTCTATTTTTGGCTCACCTATAACTGAATTATCAAATTACATTTATTAGGTTTGATTTATTCACTCAATATTTCTTACTCCATCGATCATGTTAATAATTATCCTCAGACTACATGTACAGATTCTTGAAGACTTATGTGCTTTAACATTTCATGTGATTCAAGATTTCTCAAGCTTTACAAATCACATAACTGCAATACATCATCCAGCAGAGATTATTAGCTTTTCATACCTTCCAATACAGGACCAGAGGTGAAGCCAGCAAGAGTGGACCTGAACTCACAGCCACCGCATTGGTGAGAGGCACCTGGGTCATTATGTTCCACTAGCAAGCTAAACCCTCAGCTGAGGGTAGACGAAACCAGAGTACCTGGCGTAAACTACTGCCTTTTGCTTGGTACAGGACAAACCTACTGACTTACCGCTGCAGCCTCACTGCTATCACTGACCAGGGGCCCATTGTCGACGGAGTAAGATGACTATGGCACTGTATGTTAAGTGCCCAAAGCTACAGTTCTTACTTGCATTTACTATTCGTCTTACACAAACAATCAAGTACAACATGTATACATATATATCTTAAAGGGTGGGCCTACTTCTTAAATAATCCATAAACTCTATCACAGGAATATGACGGTTAAGAGCTGGGATGTCAAAGAATGTGCTCCAGGGTAGCATGGTCTGCTTGAGCCCTGGGGTCTGCCAGTGGTAGAGATTTCCCCAGGGGGGCAGGACTAAGGTCCAGGACTGCTCCTCATTCAGGAATTTGACCAGGTTGGCTATCCTCATGTAGACATCTCTGCGTAAGTTGAACCCTTCCCCTGGGTTGACATCATAGAGCAAGAACCTGGAATATAGATGTGGTAAAAGTGATTCGCTTATTTCCTTGCCTCACAGTTACATCACCCTTCTTTTCATCTAAATTTAAATTACAACACTTGTCTTCAGTTTGAAATGGACTGATCACAAAATAAGTGGCTAACTGATTACAAATTTATTATGACACCTATCCCATCTTTCCCACTTGCTTAAAGCTGATATATCACTCACAGAATTCCAATGAAGATTTGGTCTAACAAAACACAAAGGTCAACAGTTTAGAAGCATGTTTGAATTCAAAATATTGAATCGACAACCACAGTTTTAGAAGACTACTTGACTGAATGGCTGGTTCATTGATTCATCCATTTATTCATTGGTATTTGCAGTGAATAGTCAAACTGAAGCACATTTCACTTATGCAATGGCAGTCATCGTCAGTGTGATGAGTAGGCAGATACACTGCTTTAGCCCTACTACTGATACACTGTTATACAATGCCAATTTAACAACCTTGTGAGGCTTGGATTACCAAAGTACTCAAGTAGCAAATTTACAGGCTGTATTACTGACTGGGCTCAGCAGGTATGTTGAGAATTGTCCACATTCCAGATTTAAAGCAAGTAAACATTCAAGAAGGACACTGACGTACTTTATCGGCTGATTCAGTGATTTTTCTGGGGAAGAGCGAGCATCTATAACGGCATGTCATTATATTTATTTCTTATTGATTTGATTGGGGTTTTAGGCCATACTCAAGAATATTTCACTTATGCTAGCATTATGGTGGGAAGAAACCGAGGAAAAATCCTGGGGAAACGCAAGGTCAGCTGCAGGTTGCTGGCAGATCTTCTCACATATGGCCAGAGAGGAAGCCAGCATGAGCTGGATTTGAACACTCAGCGACCATACTGGTGAGAGACACCTGGGTCAATCCACCGTGCTGCAGCGCTGAGCCACTCAGCCATGGAGGTCCCGAATGTCAGTATAAAATGAACATTATCTCATCTCTCTGGGTATGAATCCTATGTGTCTTAACGATTGGATTGGTGAGACAGGCTTCTTCTCAACGCTCTCTTACTTTTCCAATTACTCTACAGGTATAAGTCTAAGTCTAAAGTGAATTGAAGTCAAAAATTATGGTCCTATGGTTCCCCTGGATTTCTCTATTTCCTTCTGTTCTCGACTTAAAAATATGAACAACCGTTCAGTAATAATATCACACTATGATTTGGCTATGAAGTTCAAATCTACTAGCAAGTGATGGAGATAAAATGTCCACACAGCTTCACAAGATAAAATTAAGATCAACGTTACAACCCATGTTGTTGTTGTTGCATTCCGATCGTACCCAGCAATTTGGCTTACCGAGTTGGATGAGCCTCGTCGAATGACACAGACTGCCCTTCTGGCATAAACACGCTTTTGTCCAGAGCATCGTGAGATTTTGCGAGAAGAAAAACGGTAAAACATGATAAAATTTGACACCACAGATTCCAAATTGCCACGTCCCCCGCCATGACTGTGTTGATATCACAGAGGAGACTGCCGGCACGTGAGAAAAAAAAAAACGAAAACGGACTTTTTGGATTTTTTTTTTTTCTTTTTTTTGGATTTTTTTTTTTTCTGGATGTTTTACTTACTTTTTTTGGATTTTTTTTATTTTTGGCATGGACATACTATATTTTGCATACAGATCAACTGCTTCACATAAAGTACACATATGTTGCTGAAGTGAACTTGGGATACAATATACAATAGTGAACTTATTTGTTAAAAAAATAAATATGTATACATGTATATTAAAAAAAAAAAAAGAAAGAAAAAGAAAAAGCCTATGCAGTTTAATCGTGAGCATTAAAACTGATCAGTGTAAGGCTCATAAATAGGTAAATTTAGGCCTATGATTTGGCCATATAGCAAACATTTTACGTGCAAATTGAAAATTGGTGTTATTTATTGTTGTGCGGAATTCCTGTTGGTGTTTATTTTAATCACCGGATTCGACCGATAATTAGACCCAAATGTTGTTTTAGGAACTTATGTTACCGGTAATGGTTGTTTTATACTGATAGGGCCTACACGTTGTTTTGAGAATTCATCTTCATGATTCGAGTCATGAAATTGCCCGTCTTGGTTTCGACTTATTTAACAACTCTTGGTTCAAATTTACGTGTAGGCCTAATTGTACTCCAACGCTGAAGTGAAAGTATATTTTACATTTTCAGATTTGGAAGAAATTGGTCTAAAATATTCATGTATGGTGTATTTATTTAGCTTCATAAAAATGTGGAGATTTGCTTAATGTTAACCAACACAAAATTGGTCAAATTTATGAAAATGTTTGGAAAAATATTTATACTTTAATATCGAAAAAGTGTCAAGACAAATGACAACAGACGGGTGGTATAAAAGTGTCAAGGCAAATGACAACAGACGGGTGGTATAAAAGTGTCAAGGCAAATGACAACAGCCGGGTGGTATAAAAGTGTCAAGGCAAATGACAACAGATGGGTGGTATAAAAGTGTCAAGGCAAATGACAACAGCCGGGTGGTATAAAAGTGTCAAGGCAAATGACAACAGCCGGGTGGTATAAAAAGCGCAGTCAGCAAGAAAATCACGTGCTTGGGCCTATAAACCCACCTATCGGTCCTATAGATGTAAGAATAACCTAAACAACGCCTTAATTATACCGATCAAATTTTAAAAAGGCATTAATATTAAATATGATAATGAAAACCACCGGTATGACAGGTGAGATTTTACTAATATACATGTAGGCTTAGAAGTACATTTGCCTGTATCTTGTCCGTAAGTAACGCGACTGACAGCTGCAGTGTTCAGTTTGATAGACGAGATCACTGGTCAGACGTCTTCAACGGAGTAAACTAACACACACATATTTACAATGTATTGCTTTGACTTTTACTTGACGGCATACTCAAGAATTTTTCACCGATATGATAGTGGTCAGTTATTTTACTTTTTATTATTTTTGGTTATTTTGGGGGATGTCCGGGGAAGACCACCCATAGGCTATGTGTGAATTAGTTACTATTGAACTTTCCCATACATCAGTGTGACGTGCTTAAATTCACACTATATTATGGCAATTAGGCTAGTGGTCTTCAACGAACGAATATTTCACTGCGCATGACTACATGTACAAAGTCCCAAGTACATGTACTTCATTCACGACTTGTCACTAAGGTCCCACATATTTAGCGACCACGGCCAGGGGCCAGCAACTTAATTAGCAAAACCTCTACTCGTTCTAAGACATCGCCCATTCGAAACCTTTCCTACCATATAGCTGGCCTTCATTACGAATTGAACATAAGCAGGCCTGTGGTTAATTTGTTGATGTGATGTGTTACATCGGGAATCTGTTACCGTGCAGGAAATCTTGGTATATATCGACTAAGGTTCAATAATGATTACATAATTAGTCAACGATCCCGTAGGCGCATGTATTATCCCGCTTGTGTTGGATTGCTGGGCAACACCTATTTATCCAGATTTGCTCGGGAATCCACACTCTAGCCACAATTTTAGAATGGATCGCATTTACGTGAAAGTTATGTATTATACCGATTTCTTCTGGTTGTAAGAGTCAACTGCAGAGCTATACTCTGCTATTTAAGTGAGTGTCTAAGAGATATACATGTATTCGGCGTTTCACAACACAGATAGTATATACCTGTATAACCACCGTTAATTTTGACTGAAATCAAAGTAGTAAACAAACTGTACAAAAATAAATCCATTACAACTAAATTTCTTCTTTATCGACATTGTAATTTCATTTGAACAATATAAAACAGATGGCCTCACATCCCGTCTTAATCTACAGCCTATATTGATCAGTTAACAATCCCGAGCTCTATGCCTTCTGAACTAACGTGGCAATGATACCAGTTGAGGAACAGTTTGTATTGAGCAAACAAAATCCGATATTTGCTTTTCTCGGGCATAACGTTTAAGTCAGCAAACACACAAATGGAAAGGTGGGCTGATTTACACTTCAAAATTTATTAGATTATTGGATCACTGATTTAATTTCTAGAGCTATCGTTTCTTGTGTAGCGGATTGATGTTTCAGTAAAACTGTAACAAGATTTAATGCATCGGGGCATTACTTGTGACAGGCTCTTTCCTTTGAATTGAAACCTGTCGGTTTATACAGGGATCAGTCTTATCAATTGCGGGATATAAGGTCTGTGAGTGTTCAGGCTAAATACCATACAGAGCCGCCAATCTCGTTCCGCTTTGGTTGCGGCGTTGTTTGAAAAGGAAAGGTAATAAAAAAAACTATTACAGATAAACCCGCATAGAGTCGAAGCTTGATGACTGCCCCAACGTCGTTTGTGGTGGATCTCTTAAAACTCCCCGGTATATTTGTAACAGAAAATACCTGTTATTTGCACAAATAACAATGACTACACGTGAGGTAATATATCATGTGTCTGGTATTTTAGAGGTATGTAAGAGTATCGATTAATACCATCTAGAAAGTGGCATCAAAAGATGACATAAATTCATTTAGACTGTCAAGTTCTCTAGGCCAGGGTAAATTTCTTACTGCTGGGTACAGAAATGTAATCCTACCCTACTGCCGAAGTAGGTGTACTCTGTGTTAATTTCTGATCAGTATATGGTAACCGGTTAAGGCCATCATCGTATACCATCGTAATGCCTCGACAACGGCTCGAAGCGACGAGGCGATGGTAAGCAGCGATGATACGATGGTACGAAGAGATAGTAGGGTATCTCGAGCGGTGGCACGATTTCATGAAGCAATGGCATGTAGGCACGAAGTGATGTTGAGGAATCGATGGAAGCGTTGATCGTGAAGTTAGGACGCTATATGGCAGGCCTACGAAGCGATCGAACGATCGCAGGGAGCGATTATCACGAATCGATGGCAATTTCTTTATGCCATCGTGCCATCGCTTCGTGCCACCGACTAAACGACTGATGAAACGATTGTACAATGATGGTCTTAACCGGCTTCCATAGATCACACACCTATATTTGGACTACAACATGCATAAGCAAAACCGGTTCATCCATATGATAAAGTTCCACACATACATTTGGGTTTTCGTGTCGATGCGTGTCGATTTCTGCCTTAAGTCTGAATTGTTACCACCGTTATTTGAGCCACTTTATCACTGAAAACAGATGTGGCATTTTAGAGCCTCTTTATTTTCACTACCCATCGGAGGTTTTTAGGGGCACTCGAGATGTATTCGGATCAATGGACATAATCTCCGGGAGTCCTAGCATTTGCTTTAATCGTGCGTCTAGTAGCATATTTAGGCCTAAATTGTATGGGCTGATTGCTGATTTTACCGATGATTTCCTGATAAAGCGAAACGCGACTGATTTCAGTGATCAACAAATCGGTGTACGTAACAAAAAACCATACATGCTGTCAAAGACATTCCTCCAAGGTTCGTTAAGACGTTTTAGGTTAGGGCACGAACTGAGCCTAAAAGCATCAATAATTCAGAGTAACGGCTAGTCTGTTAAAGAGATAATTAAAATTGGTTTACTTGTCGTGATTTGTTTTGCTGCGAACAACAGGTCAATATAGCCTCTCTCTGTATGGTTACAAAGGCATTCGTAACAGACGAAAACGTATGTAGAGCATAGGTTTAAACGTTTACTTTGTTTGGATGGTTCCCTCTAGAAAACAACTACAACTGAAGTGCCTGACTTCAAACTTATGTGGATATATGTGTTGGTTTCCACAACCCAGAGTAACAGACATTCTCATGACAATGTAATTGACAGCCACTGCGATTGCAACAGAAAAGGTGGGATGTGCTGATGTCCCTGCTGCTGTGATAGATTTCCGATTGCTTTACAGGAATGGCCTGGTTATTCCCTGAGGGGAACAGGTGTTTGTGGTACTGGATATTAACACTCCACTGTCCATTGTTCTGTCAGCTTCCCATTGTTCACAGATAACGAGACCGACTTAACGCACCTGCTGAGACTGAGGCGTTAGAAACCTACATGCAAGGTGCTTTTTAGAATGTGCGACAGACAGACAGTCCACGTGCAGAGCGGTTATTGCAGGTTAGAAATGAATGGAGATGACGGGAACTCCGGGAATTTTGCATCGAATGAGGACCAAAATTCAAATGAAGACACGGGCCAAGAAATCAAGGCGAAATCACAGGTATCTAGAGATATAAAAGTACACTGTGCCTTAATCTAGTGATGAAATCACGTGCACCCACTAAAATGTTCTACGTCTTCGTTCTTGTTTTACTTCCATGCGTTATTTTTCACATGTGCCCTGCATGTTAATTAAATATTTCGGGGGTGTATGCTTTAAGAATAACATTCAACCCGGTATATGGAAAATACTGTTTATGTTGTTGAGTTTAGCATGTATACATAACTTGGGTTGCCAAGGGCATATCCATGCATGAACATTGAATCAGCGTTTAACATTGAATTCAAGCTACGTGTGTCTTTGAACCATGGCGCTAGGGAGAGTGTAAGTTGTTACTTCTTAAACACTTACATGAACAGTTAGATTGAAACCCTAGCTGAGTAAATAGTCCAGTGGCCGGATTTCACCGGTAACGTGTTACCACTTGCCAACTATCACACTGTCGCCACTGCTCTGTCTTTTATATTAAAAATTTTAAGCAGATATATACCACAGGAGTCTTTACGGCTGAATTCATCAAAGTTTTGTATATATAGGGATATGGTTCATGTAATGTGAAATCCCGCTTCTCAACGTGAATTTACATCAAAATGATAGCACTGATATGTGAACACGAGTCTGTTCACCCGCAAATCTCGTTCTAATGCGTGTTTCTGCTTACATATAGGCCTATACCATCAGGCCTAGCGTGCCCTCCCAGTGATATCTATACATGCATGTAGACATAGGCGCATAATGTACACTTATTTCCTTGCCATATTCACCTACAAGAGATTGCATATATTTAGCGGTTTATATTCCGTTTGTCACGTTTGTGGTAAGTTGTAGTCGTATGCTGTAAGAATATGTTACTTAGTACCGAGGTTGATTTTGAAATGGTTATGTAAATACGTTGTAGCAAGGCTAATTTAAAAACGGTGATGTGCTTGTAAATTTCCCAGTCAATACGGCTTATTCTCGAATATGACTGTCTGGGTCCATTGATATAGCCAATCAACCTATGTCATTACCAAACCAGCTCTGTCGCTGCCAAACTCTGACTGTCATGTCATTGTGTACTGAATGTGATTATTCTGTGTGGTATTCATGAATTATTCAGCAACACTGACATTCGAATCAGGAACTCTGAGATTCTGCTGTATACTGTAGTATATAGCGGTGTTGATTTCCCCCCAGTGGTGATTTTGTGTCGCGCACAGGATTGATGTTGAACCCAGGTTAATTGCCTGGGTTGTAGCTCTGAGCATTGTGCCGGATCGAAAATAGATACTAACCATTGTGAACCGAGAAAATGAACGAAGCTTGTGTACTGAATAAGACTATACTCTTTCCCAAGCAGAAACATCTGTGATTTATAAAGAAACTCACTTATGATTATGGGCAATGTGGCAAGAAAGGCAATTGCCCGCGTGTTCATTTAAGCAGGCGGGTATGTTTCTCACATGCATGTGTTAAAAAGTTAATTTGATTTAAATGTGAATGTAGGGATTTAAGTTAGCGATTCCCGTTTACATTTTTATATACATGTAAACCATAGCGCTGGGGGAGGTGGGGAAGGTGGGGATGGGTTTTGGTCGTAGGCTGATGTTCGGGCTTTTACATTTTAGGCAGTAAGAATGAAACTCCCAGGTGGGGTAATAGATAGAGGCTTGATTTTAATGGTTGTGACTATTTGACAACGACCACACTATCGTGACCGCTCTAATTTGACACCCATTAAATCCCATGGTGATACTGGCATCATTTATTTTGGAGCAACACACGAGCGATTCCAATCCTCGTGTCGAGATAGACCGAAATCTACATTACCATACATTTATTGTTATGTCCCTGTGCGGCCCGGAGAAAGTCATCAATAACTATACAATTACACATGTTTCAATACCAGGAATCTACGGAAATGTGCATGTATATACACCGTAGGCCTACTACAGTACCAAGGTAAGCTACAGACAATGCCCTAAGGGCACATCCCCACTGCGGGCGACAACTACAACTGCATCCGCAACCACAACGTCGAAAAAATAGAAGTTTTTTATTCTGTAGTGCCGTCCCACTACCGACACCATGACGACACCAGGGCACAGTTTCATGAAGCGTACTAAGTGTTAAGTTGAGCTTAGCTCAGGACACTCTACAACAGCATGGTAGTTAAGGGCTTACTTAGGTAAGTGTTCTTCATGACAGCAGATCCGAGAGCGAAGATAGCTCCGGTTCTATTTCCTCAGCGACTGAATGTTTTCATCTGGCCGGATGTATTTTAAAACTAAAACACATGCCCTTTAAGATGACCTAATGTTATAGATTGTCCATGTTAATATAAAATTGACGATTTTCTTTGACTTGTGTTTTTGAACTTAATCCACGCAGTATTTCCCTTGAGTCTTATAAATGCTAAAAGCATAGGGCTTTCCAAACCACAATAATGCCACTTCGATGGCCATCCATAGGCAAGACATTTAAAGTGTCGTTAAGTAGAAAAAGGTTAATTCGCTTTTGACCCTAAATTCAAAACTTTCCAGTTTTATACCAGATTCAAGTGCAGTTCGTTAAAAGCATAGAAGAACTCAAGTGTAGAGTTTAGATAAATATCACAAAACAATGTAAGCGCCAGGACACAGAGGTATGTTTGACCGAGGAGAAACAATATCCGTGGTATGTGCTTGAACGCAGATAGCGTGTATGTGAATGCGACCTGCAAATGTATATGTACATGTCATTCGTAGACAAACTTTGTTGTGTAATTTACTTTAACCATAAGTGATTTCAAACCCGGAACTCCAAAACGAGTTTTTTGTTCTGAAGAACACAGGAGGTCAATCTTAAGAAACGGTTCGTGATACTTGAGCGTTTAGTCTGAAGGTTTCTGCAAATATGTATACAAGTTCTCGTGTAAATGCGTATAAGTGCTGCGTAACTGAAAATAGCGCTGCGGTAAATGTTAGACAGAGATAGTTGAAGCCACATACAAGCATAAGCTTTACTGCAGATGTGTAGAAATGCAACTACAACCTTCTATACTACTCTACTACTGATGTATAAAATTTTCTGATCCAAATGTATGAATGCTACCGCAAAACTCCTCCTGCAGATTTGTTAATTCGTTACTGTAACAAAATTAACAGATGCATATGCTTTTGCGTTGATGTTAACTTTGACAAAATTTGTGGCTTAGTCATGAACGTTATAGCTTGGCTACTGAGAATGAAAACATTAGCCCAGTCGTGGTTCAGTTCGTCGAGTTACTCCGCAGTCATAAAGCCAGTGAAACGTTCAAAAATTTATTTGTGCCTACATTTGTTGTGCGAGGGAGGTTTCGCTAACTTTGCGCTATTTTGACTGGCTGCTCTTTTGGGATTTTCCAATTGTCAAAAATTTTCTGCCATTTAAACTGGGTATTTTTCTCTTGGTTTGCAGACCATAAATTCATGAAATTTTTATTTAGTGTGCTGTTGAAAGGGAGAAATTAACGACGATGGCCTTTCATTGGTTAAACTGTCTGTTTCCGAAACGAATCAATAAAATGAAGGATTGCACGGTACAAATTTGACAATATATATTATATTTGACAATAAACTTGACAAGCGTATGACCTGAACTGTTTGTGGACAAGGCATCCATGCAAAGTGTTAACAAAATGTCAAAAATGGTGGTTGTCTCGATGAAAAACGTATAGCGACCTTACTTTAGGACGGCTGCAAATAATGGAAACACATACTGGAAAGAGTCAGCGACGAAACAGTCATTTATGACAATCCACACCAGTCAGTCATGCGTACATATCTGTCAGCAATGCACCTGCTAGCCCTGAAGACCATGTCTGATGTCACACAAGCGACATGAAGAAGTGGGCTACCTGGGTAAAGCAAATTAAGATAAGGTCGATAAGTCATGGGCTGTCGCCCGTCTCTGTATATACCACACAGTGTTTACTGCGCAAAAGGAAACTTCCAGACATTGCGTTACACTCGAGTGCCAAGATAACGGCTCTAATTAGAAACACGTGCAAAGCCACTTCAGACGATACGGAGGATATAGGGTGTACAGAAGTAGGTGTGGTTAAATAATGAACGCTGTCTGGTACATGAGAGCTGGGTTCACCGCAATGTACACGTATATGTCGACTGTGTACACGGCCAATTTGCCGGCACCATAAACACCGACCTCAAAGCTTCGTTCGTATACGTCATTAAATTTTCATAATCAATCAGTCAAGAAGAGCTTTTAGTGAATGTAAGGGCTATAGCCTAGAACTTATTTAGTGCGCTTACGTTTGTGAAAAAATAACGTAATCTACATAAATGCAGCATGATGAACCCCCATACAATTCCATAAAATGTAGACTTCTTTGTCGTATTAATGCTGTGGAATTTGTTCCATTATAAACCTAATTTTAAATTTAAAATAATCGCATGTCACTAAATGAATCTGGAGAGAAACAAGAGGAACAAAAAGAGTTTTGATATGATAATCTATGGAATTATTAGGATAGGTTTAATTGGTTGCCATAAATTCATATCTATTCTTATGGTATGCAGTCAAATGTATCAGTTCGATATACCTTACATCAGCTGTTTGTCCTTCCCAAAATATACCGAGCTACGGTATACCGTAGTTATCTCATAAATGAAGGATTAATCTGACTGAACAATGACAGAATCTTAAAATCATGTCACATGATTTGCCATTATTATAATAATGATAGTAGTAAATGGACAGTTCAATCGCAAAAAATTCCAACCAACTGATAACACTGAAATTTTGTGTAGAATTTGTAAATGCAACAAGTTGAATGGAAAATTCGTGTAGATTTCGGCTGATTTTCGTGTAGGAATTTGTATACTTGCATAGGATTCAGGTTAAGTTTAGGATTAATGAATGTATGATAATGGCTTAACGGCACATCGCTGATATCTCAGCCATATCGTGACGAGAACATTTTCAAACCAGGAAGCTGTGAATAGTTTTCGACATGATCTGATGAACATTCAAAATTAAAAGAAAACACACGAACATTTTTAAAAGCAGTTGGTTAAGTTCAGACAAAGACCTCCAATATATGCAAGACTAGACAGCATGCAGTATTCTTCAACTTTGGTGAGAATCTCTATAGGCCTACCTTAAACATTTTGTAAAACAGATTATGATATGTTACATTCCTAGTGAAACTAGAATTGCATCCTTAAAGACGCCAAAGTCTTTGTGTAACTTTTTGTAGGCCTAACACCTTCTCAGTAACATAACCGGAAAACCCCCCACAGATGATTGATCTGTATCCTCCATGGCTGTACTTGTTAATTGATATCTCTTCTTTTCAACTTGCATGAATATCAGGTTATTTTAATGAGGCTTTCAATAAAGGTTACGCATCGTCAACTGTCCCGCAGGTCCCCACACCAGGGAGGTTCTCCCAGGTGTGTCGAGCGGTCCGCCTAATGCTGAAGGTGTCTAGGGGAATGATGACGTACGCTCAGTCAGGCATTCTAGACTACGACTCCATCAAATTAAACATCGCTTCAGACGATGAAGGACTGGCGTTTGACAAGGATCGGTACCGACGTCGTAAAGAGGTGTGCGTATATCATGCTGTGCACTAGCATACTGTATATGTAGGAAAACTCATTGATGCTAATTAAGTAACATGATACTTGCTGTTATCGGACCCTTTGCATGTAATGTGAATAAAACAGGGTATGTAAGGTAAACTGTGAAAGAAAAGCAGACAGAGTTTATTTTATGATATATTGTTCGACTTTTTCTCTATGTACAAGTACCAAATTATTTTGTCGAAAACAGTTTTGCAGCTGTCTATATTCTCCCAACACTTCCATTGTAATATACTTCTCTGAATTCTGTACAGCGCTCTCGATGGTTCATACACTTAATGCTGAAAGCGTCGCTCTCGGTGCAGTCAGTCGACTGCTGGTCTTCGAGATCACGTGCTCGAATACATCCCTCGATGGTTCGGCTACGATTTTTTAAGTCAAGAGGTTCTGTCAGGAGTCTTGCAAAGCCAGGTGGTCTCCATTGGGTTCTTAATTGTCGGTGTTAATTCCCAATAAAACCTGAGAGCTGTCATAAAAGTGAAATGTTCTTAAGTACGTAGTTCAGTACAAATCAGATTTCAAAGTAAGGTTATTATACGGTTTTGTTTGTATTGTCAACTTTTTTCCATGTCTGGCTGTAAAATGACCTGTAAATGTTGTAAAATATCCTTATGTTTAATATCCTTATTCTCGAGGAGACCCCCCCCCCCCCCATACTGGCTGTGGAAAATCCTCTTTAAAAAAATGAAGAATTAAATTAAACTTCATTAATTTTTCAGTTCCGATGGCCAACGGTTTACCTCGAGATTGCCCGGAAGTCTGCTGCCAGTCGAACGCACAGCGACATCCGGGCTCTTCAGAAAATGATGCGCTGTCTCCGAAGTTTCCGGAAGTTTAATTCTGAAACACAGAAGGAAATTTGTCGTTATGCTAAATATGAAAGGTATAACTCTATCACAGCTACGAATGCCAAAGAACATTTAACAGAATCTTATCTACAAAAAAAAAATTAAAAAATTTTGAGCATGATTCTGAACCAAGCATCTGCAAGCCACATTTCAACACACGAGAGAGAAAAAATCCACAACCAAACAACATTTTCAGCATTTCTAGACCAATATTGTCCCATAAATTGCATTTCACACCACGGCACGTTTTTCCCTGCTTCTGGGTTAAGCCATGGTGTGTACGTTGATAGTTTTTAAGCATTTACAATAACAGTTTAAAAAAGCCAGACTATGGTAAATTGACTAGAAGACAAGTTTTCTCCTTTACTTATAAACTTTAGACCGCTATCACACCGTTTCATTCTGGTTTCTCTCTATGCTGTATGTACTTTTATGTTGTCATTGAATAGTCCAGCTACGTCATTAAAAATAATTGCATGATTCTGGCTGTTTACCCAGATACACACGAAACAGAGTGATCATCAGACGGGGTCACCACCCACAAGGTGTTTACTTCGTGTTCTCGGGCACTGTGACCGAGGCGTTCTCTGATCCTACAGAAGGGACAGTGCGACATCCAGAAATCCGGCTGTACCGACGGGGTGATGTGTTTGGGGTGAGCTCCTGTCTGCACAAGTACTAGTCAGGAAGTAGTGTTAACAGAAAAAAGCGAAACACAGTGGGAATGAGGGCAGACAGAAGTACACGTAACATGGGAGTAATGACTAACAGTACTAGCATAAGAATTGTGGTATCTACAGACAGAATGGTAATAATGGCATACAGAGGTGCCAAGGAAAAATTACCAACAGGTAACATAGGAAAAATTGCAAACTGAAGTAGCATTGGAGAATAACCAACAGAGATACAACATGGGGGAAATAGCTAACAGGGGATGGGAATAGTGACACATAGGGGCAGCAGTGGAATGATAATAATCAGAGGTACCCTCTAAATAAAAGCAAACAGAAGTAGTCTGGGAATAATGACAAACAAAGGTAGCATGGGAGTAATGTCAAACAGAGATATAACATGGCGGAAATAGCAAACAAATGGAGGATGGAAATAATAACAAAAAAGAGCCATAGCATTGGAAAAATGGTAAAAACACATAATAAGCAAAAACAATAAGGAAAATTTGAGTAGGTAGCGTGGAGAAGATCAGCAGAAGTAGCATTGGGCCAATAGCAGAGGCATAGAACACATGAGAACAACATGAACAGAGACATAGCATGGAAACAACAATAAACAGAGGTACTGCTAGCATATGAAAACGAGAAGAGGTGCCATTGGGAAAATAGCATACAAAAATAGAATGAAGCAAATAGCATATACAGAAGTATAAAATACACGGCAAAAACATCAAACAGAGGTACATATGTAGCATAGTAACAACAGTAAACAGAGGCACCTGTAGCATGGGAAAACCAGCAGACGTAGCATGGGGAAAATAGTAAACAGATGCAGCAAGGACAAATAGCAAACAAAGGTACAGAATACACGGGAAAGAAACACCAAACAGATGTATAGCACGGTAACAATATTAAACTGATGTACTTCTAGCATGGGAAATCGGGTAGAAGGAAAATAGCAAACAGATCTACAAGTAGCATCTGGAAAATACATGTTGCCGAGGTATCTTTCAGAGAGGATATACACATTTGACGGCGTGTTTAAGTGCAGCTTCCCAACCATTTTAGTTTATGCGCTGCTTCTCCGACCTTGTTAGTTTGTTTTGTTTGCTTAACTGTGTGAAGCAACATTATCATTATCCATCTTAATTTGCCAAGCAGTCAAGCCTGATATCAGTTCAATCAATACCATCGTGATTTCGCCCATTAATAGTTGTTGACATTGCCTCAAAGCACAATGTAGTATTGCACCGATTAAACAGTCGAGATGTTGTATAACTGTTGAGGTAATGGCGTTCGTATATTTCGCCCATTTCCAGATAGTTGACATAGTCTTGAAACAACCCAGAAGCACGACGTTTATTTGTGATGATTTAACGGAAGTTCTCTACCTGGACCTCATGGAAATAAAAAGTACAAAGTTGATGGATGCACTAGCGTGGGAGACCACCGGCATAGTACACCTATTAAGGTAATGGTTATTTTGGGGTAACAGATGTTGTGATCTTTATAGCTATATGACTTTCACTTAATAACGATACCAGTTAACGCACAAAAGCCTTATCCGGGAAAAAATTAAATGCAGGTTTTCATTAAACTATAGGCCTGTTAGGAAAATAAAAGTTGCTGTTAGTTACGACCTAGGAATATGTCAGTATAGATTTAATCTGAGTCTCCGACCACGACAGTTACGCAATATGAAATACCAGTTAGCCGTAGGTCAGCTTCACAATTCCTGCCATCGCCACGTGCAGAACATTTCCATTCAGTTGAGAAACATGTCTTTTTGAAGAGGTCCCTGACACTTCAATTTATGAAACACTGAACTGAGTGCATCCAAAGTTGCCGCATGTAATTGGGTTTAATTTTGTATCTTATCATCAAGGAAAAGGAGCGACGTGTCCTCGCTGACCGAGGAAGCCATTGATAGACTAGTGTCTACTTCGTACCCAATGACTTTTGATGACCAGATCGTCGTGGATGTTTGGTCCCGACAGCCGCAATGGGTGTATGTCGTGTACAAGGTAAATATTATAGTGTATAAAGACTATAAGATGTAGGCAATTTGTACTTTGAGTAAGTAAACTGCTTGTGTATGGATACAATGAAGTGACTCTAAAGATTGCCGTCATAGAATAACAACAATTAGAAGTTTTAAAAGAGCTTATCTGACAAAAACAGTTGCTGAGAAAACTTATAAAAAGTTTAGATTTACAGGTAAATTGATTTAGTCTATTTATTTATTTATTTCATTGGTGTTTTACGCCGTACTAAGGAATATTTCACTTGCACCACAGCGGTCAGCATTATGGTAGGAGAAAACCGGGTAGAGCCCTGGGGAAACTCATGATCATCCGCAGGTTTCTGGTAGACCTTCCCACGCACGCCGGAGAGGAAGCCAGCGTGAGCTGGGCTTTAACTCACAGCAGGCGCATTGGTGAGAGGCACCTTAGTCATGTAGGTGCCCTAAATTGAGATGTCAGGCTAGGTTATTTGTATCCATTCATATAAGAATATCTATGTTCGAAGACCTCTTTACAGTTCTCTTTTTTCATGTGGTCATTTTACAGGGGTCATGTGATGTTGTTAAAAGATGTTCAGTTCATGACCTTCCGGAGAAACTCAGGCTAAATTTAACACGACTTCTGGAAGTTTCTGATACCGGAAATTGGTTGGGTTCATTGAAAACCCTAAACCAGAAGGAAGACGAAGAGTTGACTGACAGACAAAAGTTGCTACGGTTCCTTGATACCGTGGATAATAACATAACTTCCCGGGTAAATTCCTGCTGGTCCAGACAGCGACCAAAGTCCTCACCAACGGAAGATGAGTTGGAAAGTGTTGTGTTCGGGGAGGCTAATCATGTGCAACCTTCGGGTGCCTCCAGTCCACGACCCCAAAGTCAGAGGTCCTCGAATAAAAGCATGGGATTCTGCAGGTTGGTACCACTGTTCCAAGTCTAGCGCACTCATAATAGTTTCACACCACGGGCCGATGCCACAAAGCAATTTTTGACTTATATCAAAACCCCATTTTACACCTTATTTGATATTGTCTGATTATGAAATTTGTGTCACTTGTGCTTCCGCATCATATACAAACATTATCCATGTCTTTATATTAAAATATATGTATTATACAAAAATGTTTAATTTTGGTTAACTTTGAAAAATTTTACTGAAGGACAAAATTCCTTTATGGAATTGACTACAAGTAGGTTATTTCATCGGTCCGTGATATTTATTTGTTTCATTGTTTAATTGATTGGTTTTAACATCAGTGTAGAAAGTTTTAACTCCAGAATATTTCACTCATTTGGTGGCGATCGGGTTTGTGTTTGTTACCGTCTGGAGTACCCACCCACCGTCACTAGGTATTCAACAAATCACGTGACGTAAAGCTGCGACTGAACCAGGCAGAGCTGGAGTCGATCCTGCGACCTCTAGGGTGATGGAGCCATCCGCTGCCACGAGAGCAACGCTATATGTACATGAACTAGCAAGGCACCCGCCCCCTACCTTTAGCTTAAGGATTTTAATTTATGAAGAATGTATGTGTTTGAAAGAGAAATGGTCCCGTGAAATTGTATAATGTGTTGACCGTTTGTGTTTTAGTCCAAGCAGCAGCGGTAGATCGACAGCAGATCATAACAACGGTGTACTAAAGAGTCAGTCCGATCTGAACTTTACACTGCGGCACCTGGAGCCGGGCTCAGTGTTCGTAAGTACAATCTGTGTCCGCACCATTCCTTGTGAATGTTCACCCGTTTTCCTCCATTCACAATGTATGATAGAACTCATGGTAATACATTGATATAACGGAAATTCAGGGAAAATGTTTGCTGCTTGGCTCATTCCTGCCCAGTATTCCGAGTTCATTGCGAGATACCTACTAAAGTAGCGACACCTTAATACGTAAGTTAAGGCGTCCCTGATTCCCGCGCTCTCAGCCTTTGAGGAATTGGTTACAATACGTACTCGACGGCGCTCGTTTGGCCGTTTGCGCAGTCTAACGCTCTTTGAAGACCATTTGTCTTCCACCAACATGGTGTGCCTGTACATTTGCGTCACGTCGAAAAGTTGCCAAGTTACGTCAGTAACTTGCCAAAGGCCGGTGGATTTTTCCGTACACTCCGGTTTCCTCCACTCATACAAGTGACCAGTATTCTTCAGGATTAATGACATTGATAAACAAATAAATACATGCATCATTTTTTGTTTGTCTGTTTTCAGGGAGGAGGTTTTTTAAGCCGTGAAAACAGGGATATTTTCTTCCTCAGTAAAGGATGCACCCTCATTACTATTCCAGTATCTGTTTTTGCGATGACGTCTTCTCGTGACGTCACGGCGAGTATTCGGTCTAACCTATCAGTTGTTCCCAGCGTGGAAGACCTTTGCTCCAAGTATGCCAAATTGTTGGTTTGGGGATATTTCAAAAACAGTTTCATTGATTCCATCCGATCAGACAGTCATGAGAACGTATCAATGCCGCACCACAGAGGGCGTACCCTTAAGGCGTGTTACTTACGTAACGTTACTGTGCCGTCGGCGTTAGAAAACGCACACAGCAGAAGAATGGGTTATACACCAGAAATTCGAAAAGGTAAGACAGGTTATTTACCGAATAATCAATGGTTTTTATTTACTTAACTTTGTTTGATTGTTGTTTAACGCTGGGGAATATTTCACTGATACGATGGTGTCAGTGTTTTGACCGGAGAAAAAAGGAGTCAGAGTAAATCCACCTTTCTTTCGCAAGCACATATAGGGCTCCACGTCTAGGGTATATTGTTGGAAGGCACCTGACCTGATGCAACCAACATCATGTAAGACTAGGTTTCTGTTTATGATTGGTGACATCTGAGGGTGTTGATAAACTGAAAAATGTGAAATAGTAACATACAGAACAAGTATTACATTATAGCTTACAATGGGATAAAATATCTGATAAATAAAGAAATGAATAACCATAATATTTTAAATATTTCAAAGGAAGTTGAAATTAAACACAGGAGAAGATGAAAAAAAGTCAAAATAATCCCAGAAATGCTGTTTTTGTGTCTTTTCTCGAGGTCATTTGTGCGAATTAACTGACATTCAGGCTTGTCACATTTTGCACCGTTTCAGTATCAACGCGGAAGGTGTCAACCAAAGGAGACAACTCCTTTGTCAACACCCGACCACACACCGTGGCGACCGTCCTGGGAGTTAGTCACAGGGGAGGCTACTGTGTGAAGTCTGCGCCACCTTGTCACAGGACCAAATCGAGGTTGTTAACCACGGTACCTCGACCACGTGTCAGATACACCGCGACGACCACGTGCCAAATGAGACAGTCTCTGACGGGAGTGCGACACGTGTTACAGCTTCTACCAGACAGAATTTAACAGTTACAGTACAGCTTTTAGCAAACAAAATCCATAGCGTATTACAGCTCCTGCCAGACATTATTTAACAGCTTCTGTATAGTTGATGACTTACTGCTAACCGAATTCAACAGAAAACACAATGCACAGTGTGTTATAGCTCCTGCCAAACAGAATTAACATCTACTTTGCAGAGCTTTGATCCTACAGAATACTTCTATCAGATCAAACTTAACAGCTTCTGTACAGTTATTCTGTCCGATCAAATACACGTTGAAAATGCTTCTGTACAGCTTTAAGCAAGCAAAATCGTAAGGGCTATAGGTCCTCCCTTCGGCCCATTTTGACAGCTACTGCATAGCTTTTCGAATACACAGCGTTTTACAGCTTCTTTTTGACCGAATTGAACATCTATAGCGTACAGCGTTTTATAAGACCATATGCATGCAGGTACGGTGGGCATTATTAATGTACTTTAAATTCAAAGCTCTAAAGTAGCGAAAAAAACAAAAACAAAAAAAAAACACACCCCCCCCCAAAGGCAATGCAATATATGTAGAAGTTTCTTCATATTATTATTTTCTCTTTTCTTTTCAATGTAACTAATATTATTATGAATCAGAATAAATGGCGTCTGTTTTTATATCAACTTTGTCTTCGGCTGTTTGACTGTTTTGTTAGACTGTCCGATGGTGTTACCATTGAACTGCTGTAGGGTTGGATTATACACTTTTAGTTATATGATTGTTGTTTAATGCCATAATTAAGAATATTTCATTTATACGATCGCGGTCAGTCTCATGGGTGAAAGAAATCGGAGAGCCTAACGTAAACCACCGACCTTTGGCAAGTTACCAACGAACACTAGCACATGTGACGTACACTCAGATATCCACATCAAGTTGATTGAAAACAAGAGGTCTTCAGTAAACATTACACTGTGGAATCATCTAAGACAACTTGTCTTGGATAACTTATGACCACCAAGGTCCCAGAATCAGTGAAAGCGGAGAAATCTACAAACTCCGTGTCCAAAGTCTGGTTAAACCTTTAAATCATGCGCCTTTAAACACTGAACGAAGCCCCCTTCCTATAATTGAATAAGAGACAGGCTATTTACTATTGTTGGGGTTTGTACAAGCATTTTCTCATAACAATTCTGTTACGTGTTGAACGTTTTGAATGTAGGACAATGACTTGATACCCAACACATGGCGTACACATGGCATACGCCGGAGAAAGTTCACGACTCTAAAATGTTAATGTCCTCGCCGCTTACCCCATATACATCAATTAATTCATACATTTCTGCGTGTTTGGAATATCTGGGCCTGATTAACCGGAAAATCAACACAATATTGTGGTGTCTTAACGGACTGAAGTTCATCCGTTAGAAGACGTTATGTTCAAGGGCTATTCTGCAAACAACACTTTGGTAAACATTCCCCTCTGATTTAGCCTGAATCCAAAGCCCTTTGAGTGAGTATCGTTTTAGTTTTAAGTGAAATTAGCTTGGAAACCACGGCCGTGCACGGTTAGGCTGTGTAAACAACATGACAGCATTCAGTGTGTCGTCTTTAGCTTTCCTTCTACTTGTTGTGACATTTCTTGCCGTTAGTAGAGTAGGTTACTCATCGACAACGGCAAACAATGCACGAAGTTCCACGGCATCGACACCATCTGGAGAAGAACAATCCGCGGGGGAAGAAAAATCTACAGACACCACCGACGATGAAACAAAACACGAAGGAACCGCTGAAGAAGGTAGTGAAGAATCTTCCGAAGAGAACGGTTCTTCGGAAGAATCTGGTGACGAAACCTGTTCTTTGACACTGAAGGTTCCTGTTAGCGCCGTCAATGGCTGCGACAAGGTAAAGGGACTGCAGGACAACTTAGAACATATAAAACACGGCTTCAGTTCCCGGCTGGAAGTCTTGGAACATCGTGTGAGTGATGTGTTGAGTGACGAGGGACACAGTGACAGCTTGCTTCATTTGGAGGAGAAGGTATACAACCTTCAGGTGCAGCTAGACGATGCCCTGGACCTTAGCAAACATGGCCCTAGACATCCAGTACTGAATAGAATCATACAGAACCTCCGACGGGAAAGAACGGCGAGGACAGCGCTGGAAAAACGGCTTCAGGACCTGGAGAAGAGAAACCAAGGTATATACATTTGCCTTAACTTAACCAATTTTCATTTCACACCGGCTCAAATACTTGGTTGTTTGGTTGATACTTGGTTTTCACTAACAGTATTCAGGACCAAAACGACCATATAAAATTGGTATGTTTCCTGGAAGAAGGAAAAGAAGCATTGGGGGAATGAATACAGTAAAACAACATTTAAATTACAATTTGTGTTTAATACCATGAATCTATATCCACCAAGCCCTATCTTTGCCTGACATTGTTTTTCCCTCAATGCTACGTTGCTAGGTTGGTTTCGTGGCTTACTACGATACTTTCTCTATGCCTATGTTTGTGGTCGAAGAATATATCTTACAATATGGAAACCAATATAGTAAACAACAATTATGGTATAGATGTATCTGTATATTTGTCCCCGACAGACATTGACTGCCGGCTAATGGGGAGGCCTGGGGTATACTTAGTACGTCCTTTCCGGGGACCGGGCAAAATGAAAGTGTATTGCGACAACACCTGGACTGTCATACAGAAACGCTATAACGGAACTGTGTACGTAAACTTTTCTTTGAATAGTCATTTTTTTTATTGTTATGGAATGACGGGAATCAGTGGAAGGTGAACTTTTTTTTTAAGTACTTCCTTAAAATCTTTTACTAATACAGGTCTGTATAACCAACCAAATCAACCTAGCAACCATGAAACCCAGCCACAAATTTTTCTCATAACATGAGTGAAGTACTAGTTTTTACGTCATCATCGTTATTAACTTTCCCTCTGATATCAGATGATTGGAAACAAACTGTTTTTAGCGATATATTAAGTAGCATAACGGTTTCGCCATTCATTTGAATTTCATGTAAACCAATACTATAAATTTTAATCATGGTAGACCGTTATTGTTATTATTGTTTGTATTTCAGAAACTTTTTCCGAAACTGGGAATCCTACCGACAAGGATTCGGAAACATGGATGGCGAATTTTGGCTAGGAAACGACAATATCCATTACCTAACTACACAGAGTAAATATAAGTAAGCGTCTTACGCCATTCTCCAGAGCAAAATCTATTTTTTTATTTCTTTTTTTGATTGGTGATTTACACTGTACTCAAGAATATTTCACTGCCAGCTTTGTAGTGCAACGAAACCGGGCTGAGCACGGGGGAAACGCACAACCACCCGCAGGTTGTTGGCAGACATCCCCACGTACGAATGGAGAGGAAGCCAGCGTAACGAACAAAATTTAAAGTTGAAAAGCGATGGTGTAGATGAAAAACATAGATTCAAATCAATACTGACCTATACACCAAGACTGAAGTGTTCTGTGTCTGCATGCACGCGATTTGGTGCGAGGGAGATGGTGTTTTTACCGGCGTTTGTCTGTCTGCCTGTTTGTCATAACTTTGCTGAATAAGTTATGCGTGTATTTGAATGAAGTTTTGCTCACAACTTGACCTTGTGCTAAGAACCACTAAATTACATTTTGGTTGTAATCCAGCCCAGGTGAATTTTCAACGGTTCATCACCATTCTCATATGGGATAGAAGTGCAGAGTATTGTCCTTTTTTATGTAGTGCGTGAATTGATACATTTAATAAGCTGTGATGGATATATGCACTCCGAGAAGACCTGTTAGTTTCTATTTTGTGCCGGTGGCTCTGACGTATTTAGTGGTGAAAACAAGAGCGGTAAAATTACAGTCAATGTACAGACATTTGGTTCATGTTTTTCCAAAATAATTTCCTAAACTACCAAAATCTGCTATATGAATTAAGGCATCAGACTTAAGACCTGTTCAGTGGTAGATAGAAGCTCGGCGCACATGTTATCATAACAGCAAGGCCCACATGTTAACATTGTAGCAAGGCCCACATGTTATCATTGCAACCTCACGGACAGGCCAGACATAACACGTGGTTATGGGAGCTAGTCACATGATCAGTGTAAAAGTAGTTGGTATGACTTAGATGTGCTTTGAACTCAGACCTCCTGCACACGAAGCGGACTGTCTCACGGACCTGTCCACAAAGAATATTAATGAACACATCCATTGCAAACTGACTATTCACATTTTTATCCCCATTCAACAAATGATTTACATCTATGCTGGATATAAGGCAACATACCTGTACATACATTGGGTTCTATGTGATGAACGACCTGGAAATAGAAACACGGACGCAGATGTAGTATGGTAGGACAAAGGCTTACATATACTCTGTGTAATTTCTGGACACATTATTAAACATTCCCCTACGTGATTTCCGACCACATATGAACCTGTGGACGCTAATGTACAAGAAGGTACCAGTTGGCACTGTAGGACTGTGTTGAAAAGCAGTTATATATTGGTAAAAGCATGAAATTGTCTAATAATTTGTCCATCCTATGTGCATTTATATTTGGCAAACAAATTACACAGACTTACAGGTATGTGCGCAAATGTAAGTTTTTGCTATTAAAGAATCAGTTCCTTTTTAACATGGCTCTGCAGTTCCTGTCAGCATTATTTAAATGACCTCTTGCCAATGGCATGTCTCCAAATATATTAAATGTTAACTTCATTACACATCAGGACATCAGACTCTTGCCTATCTGACTCTGATGCCCTGTGTCCAATGCTGACCACGCTGACTTATACAGTGATATCGTATATACTCACAGATTTTCATTTATAGAATATTAGCGCGATGTCATTGATTGGAGGGTTTTTGTTACACACTGTTACACTCGATTAGCGATTAGTTCAAGCATGGTGATTATGACCCGTGCGTTTTCGTAAAGTCATGCAAAGTCACACTGATCCAGTCATTATATATGTGCAGGGTTTGCTTCTACGTCCGATGTGGATGTTGTATACTTTAAAAATCTAATCATCGTCTGTGATCAAATCCAGCTCTTGTTGCTTCGGCTGCTTAGGGAGTTTGCCAGTTATCTGGCGAAGAGCGGAGGCTTGCTTCGGACACTCTCTTATAAGTGGAAAATTCTTGACTATTTAGCGTTTATCACCAAATAATTAGTCTCAAATAAACAGTTAACAAATTGCTCGGTGTTGCATGTTCTTATTCCTTTCGTAGCTGCCACGCTTATTCTGTTTTTGATTATGCTAATTTCTGTTTGTTGGGGGAGGCTAAAGAAACCATTTCTTTTTCTCGCTTTCATTTTCGCAACAACCAATGTGGATTTATTGCTTCCACCATTGAACTGTTTTAGGTTACGAATTGAGATGACGGACTGGTATGGCAGAGAGTACTTCGCAGAATATTCCCATTTCTGGATCGAGAGTGGGAACAACAAATATCGCCTTCATGTCCAAGGATTCACCGGTAATTTAGTAGACTCTATTCTTCGGGAGGATTCCAAATTTAATCACAATGGCATGGAGTTCTCCACCCACGATCAAGACAATGACAAGAACCCGACGATCAACTGCGCCTTGAAGTACCAAGGGGCTTGGTGGTACAATGATTGCTACGCATCCAACCTTAACGGCAGGCACTGCGAGCCAGAAGAACCGAACGTTCTCAGCTGCATTGTGTGGTACGGAATGCTAGAGAAATACACCATGGAGAAGGTTATCATGAAGGTCAAGGAGAACGCCTGAGACATTTTGTTCAGTGTTTCATAACATGTTAAGTATGTCAGTTCTGACGATAGACCTTATATGCGTCTAATCAAGTTTAAGTTGTTGCCATAAACAGCCCGCTGTATGGAAATTTGTTCTTGATGTGGACAGTTTGGCGCGATTTATTGTTCTG